>WOXC01012480.1:169889-730573 GCA_011680675.1 Gymnobelideus leadbeateri
GAACTTTTAATAAACTTTACTTTTCTTTGGCTGAGAGAAGACTTGCATTGAATTGATTTGGCAGGACCAATCTTTTGATATTTCGGGGTCTCCAGAGCAAGCCTAACCCTCTTTATGGGTAACCTCTTCAGTACCTTAAAAACAGATATAAATGAAGAGTAGAATTGTCTTGTCAGAAATCTTTCATTAAAAACAAAAGACTAGCACAAAGTACTAGGAGCAATGACAAGAGTAATTTTGAACTGGCAAGGGAATGAATTGTATGGTTTTAGGTTTCACACTAGAATCCCATGTTTGTAATTAGCCCATAAACTGGATGCAAAGGAAGAGGTTAGTGTTTGTGTTGTTATGGCATTCGGTGATGGAGATGGCTCTTCTGGGCTGTTTTATTCCTTCTGATATCAGTGGGATTAGATTGCTGACATAGAGCATTAGGGCTGCCATCCCTGCATGAAGGAGGGAGGAGTACATTGGTGTGCTGATGACTGGAGTAGGGCAGTTTTCACTCCCAAGGCATCTCCTTACAGTACTAGTCAGTTCACCTCTAATGAAACTAAACAAAAAGACTTGTTCATTCTAAGGCAGGGTTGCATTCCTGACACAGATTAGGTGGTATTATTAAGGAATCACCATATCTGTTCAAATAATAGACTCTAAATCTCTACTGAGCTTTCAACAAGTGGAAATTAAAGACATTCACAAAAGGGGTAAAAACAGTGATGGAGCATAAACTTGTTGCCCATATTACTAAGATTGTCACCTCAAGTGAAAAACTAAATTATATATTAGATGGTGTCACTATGCATCTTTAATTATAAAGGTTCATTCCTCAGATTGAAATAACTATATAGTTTAGAAAGCTTTGTTGACCTGAATTCTGATATTTTAAAGGCTCTCAGATATCAGGTTACTTACAATACTGGTCGAGCTCTGAGATCTTTGGTTACTAAGAAATGTGAATCATTCCTACTGCTACTTCACGTGGATTTGCAATCAGATGCTCCTCAAGGAGCCTTGAAATAATTCTGCTGGTCTGCACTACAAAGCTTTTATTAGTAACTGGGCTTCAGTTCCCTCCCCTTCCTCTCTCAGACTTGGCTGAGGATGATCTCTTGTTGATCAGAGATTTGCTAATGCATTGACTCAGAGGCACAGGTTTCATGTTCTCTGTGCCCTCTCATTTTGTGTCTCTCAAGATATCACTTCTCCAGGGATCAATTTCACAGTTCCTAGTAATTACTGTGCTTGTCATTTTTGACTCAGAATGGAGATGGGCAGAGGTTGTAGCATGACAGACAAGGAATGTTCCAATTTGACCAGACCCCTCAGATTCCAAAAGTATAATTAAGATGAAGTGCTTTATGAATGTTCTGAATTTTTAAAAAATGAAGTCTGTCTTGAGTCATCATAAATCCAATGATGTAAAATAGGACAGGGTTAAAGAATGGAGTTCATAAACTATTTCACATAACAAATGAGTTGGAAGGACAATGGGATTTCCTATATTCCTTTTAAATGAGTATTCAGAAAGAATAACAAACTTTAATAGCTACTAATCATGAGGAAAATTTAGTTTTGGTTTAGTTGTATCAGGCTCTTTGTGATCCATGGGGTTTTCTACTGGAGTGGTTTGCCATTTCCTCCTCCAGTGGATTAAGACAAACAGGTTAAGTGACTTGCTGTAATGGTAAGGGAATTTGAAGATCTTCCCTGCCCCTTATTAGGCCTCACTCAGAGCCCAACAAGAGAAGCTTGCTTAGGGGAGGCTTGTTTTTTAGGAAGGCCCACCTTTTGTTACTTTGTAATTAGCCAGTGGGTCACAAAGGTTGTGATATACTCTGAGGTGAGGTTTTGCTTTGGGGCTTTCTTATTGGAAGAATTGTGTGATTTGACCAGATGACACTCTGGGTAGCCATTGAACCCTCTGACTTTGAAAACCCAGATGTTGATGCTTCTCTCTCTGATAACTATGTAGGTTTGTGATGGTCAGATAGCTAGAAGCTTTGTTTGTTGGTTTGTTGAATTGTGTCATTTTCTTTGTATTTTTTGTCTGCTTGTAATTTTGTTTGTATTTTCTGTGAAGTTCAGGGTGCTGACTTTTTCCCCTTAATGGTATATATGCTTGATTAAAGCAAGATTGTTAACCCCTTTTCTAGTTGCTTTCCTCTAGAAAAGCAGATCAAAGAACCTGTACAAGCAGCCATCTTGGGTATGTTGGGGTGCTTGATGTTACACTTGCCCAGAATCACACAGCTAATATGTGTCAGATGCCAGAATTGAGCGTAGGTCTTCCTGATTCCAGGCCTAGTGCTCTATCCAAGGAACCATTTAGTACAATTTGTATTTTTTTTTATATAAAGTGTAGGTATAATATAAACCATACAATGGTGCAGTTCTCTTTGGGTTTATTTTACTTTGTACACAGGATGTCCAAAAAGTCTTAGTGCTATTTTAGGCTCTTGAAGTCTCAAGAGTATAAAATGGCACTAAGACTTTAGTACTAAGGTGACTCTGTTTTACAATGAACAAGTCTCTTTGCTTGGGCTTCATCAGAGATGAACTGGGCACCACAAGAAGGAGTTATGGTAGGACTGGAGTCATAACCTTGGTAGGCAACAGCTCAGGAAGACCACATAAACAGATTAGAGCCATCCCTGTCACCAACTGGGACAACAATGAGAACTCTAATCCCCTCCTTAGTTTATGGACTAATTATGAATGTAGGTTTCTAGGGTGAAGCTTGAAACCATTTAATTCATTCCCTTTCCCAGTTTAGAAGATTTAATAGCTTTAAGCTGCACTAAGACTTTTGGGACAGGCCATATATTTCCTTGTTTCTAATATATATCTAATATACATTTCCTTATGTTCTAATATATTTTAAGAATCAAATATTGGATTAGATATTAGGTTTTGGTTTTGTTTGTTTTGATTGGACCTGTGTTTTCAGTCATGTAGAATCTCTCCTATCAAGGCATTTACTGTACCAATTCCTAATGAAAATTTCTTTGCAACTTATACTATTATAAAATTGCCTGACTCAACTGAAACTGCTGTCTCCAAAGTCATCAGTGATCTCTTAATGGTCAAATATCATCATCTTTCCCTAGTCCTCATGTTTTCTGATTTCTTTGCTGCATATGATACTGCTGACCACTCTCTCCATCTGAATGGCCTCTCCTCTCTGAAATGACGTGATTTTATTCTCTCCGGGTCTTCTTATCTTTCTGGCTGCCCCTACTCTGTCTCCCTTGCTGGATTATCGTCCACAGCCTACACCCTAACTACGTGTTTTTACCTCAAGTCTCTGAGGTCTCTTCTGTTTTTGCGCCCTCTCAGTAATGTTTTCGATTTAAAATGGGTTTAGTTGTTGTCTCTATGAAGATGACTCTCAGATCTATAGTCTGAGTCCTTTCCTGGGCTCCTTGAAGTTTCCTCTCCTAAGCATCAGTCTTGCATTACGAAGTACTTACTGGACATGTCAACTGGATGCCTCATAGACATCCTAAATTCAACACATCCAGAAAACTCCCACACATTTTACCCCCACCAAATTCACTCCTTTTCTGAATTTTCCCTATTTCTCTCGCTTCCCAGATGTCTCCAAAACATAGTGCCTCCACATTGGCAATCATTTCTACCTCTTCCCCACCAGAAACATAGATGCTACCCCAGCAATCACCCTGAACTCTGATAGGTGTGAAACTGTTTCACTTCCAGGTCATTTCCAAGCCATGCTGTCTCTACTTTGGCCTTTATTCCCATGTGCTCTCCACTGGAAATTTTGATTCTATACCTACAAAAACCCTTGTATGGAAACACTTATCCAACTGAGTCGGAATAGGAGATTGACAGTTAAAAATTGGATATACTCCTGGTGGCCTTTAAAAAGCTAGGTCTGAAAGCCCTAGAAGAGCTAAAGGTAAGGAACAGCTTTTTGGAAAGGGATTTCTACACCTCTACCAGAAGGAATGGGGATTTGGGGGGAGAGAAAAAGGAAAAGGAGAATTTTTCTTCTCCCCTCTTCTTCTATATTGTCTATGGCATCTTTCATGGCCTTCTAATTCAATCAGAGAAAATCTTTCATACAGTGGTGGTTCCAATTTGAATTCTAGGTTTCCTGTGGGGAGGGTATGGGGATGAAAATCAGGGTGGAGATGACATGGGTTGAATATAAGTGAGGTAGAGACCAGGATCTGGACAAGGTCCCACTTAACATAACTACAAGCCCAATAGGAGACTACTGGGGAAGAGAGAGAGAGAGAAAGAGAAAGAGAAGGGAAGAAAAGAGAGAGGGAGAGAGAGGGAGAGAGAGAGAGAGAGAGAGAGAGAGAGAGAGAGAGAGAGAGAGAGAGAGAGAGAGAGAGAGAGGGAATATTGCCAAGAGGTAACAGATTTAAGGAGAATGCTCTCTGGAAGCAGGGCAAAGAGCTGACTATAGTATCGAGAGGTTCTTGGAAATAAATAGTTGAAATGCAAAAATGAGCATACCCAAGGAACCCAGATAAATGCTCCATCCAGTAGAGACCCTGAATTCAGCAGGGAGCAGCATAAGCAGATAAAGTGATGAGAAAGGATGCCAGGGTACTTTTCAACAATCTATGCTACATAATGTCTACACTCCAGGCAATACCTTGTTCTCCTCCACCTCAACCTTACATGATGTTCCTAAATTTCCCAGCTTTAATAGGTCAGTTTTCTCTTATCTTGCCCAGATCCAGATCTCCACACCACTTCTTGGATATTTCACATCTTACCCTGCCCACCTATGTGTTTGTATGTGCTGCTTTTCCCATTACAATGTAAGCTTCATCAGGGCAGGGACATTCTCTTTTGTATTTTCAGCACTTAGCATTGTGCCTGGCACACAGTGTCCACTAAACAAATGCTTTATTAATCTAAGGACACTGGCATTTTTCCAGTCACCTAGAGTCACAACCTTGAAAATCTTTGATTTTTCACTTTCCCTTCCCATACATATCTAAAGCTTGTAAGTTCTACCTTCACATCAGGTCTTAAATCTAGCCACTTTCCCCCTCAGGAGAAACTTCTGCCCTGGAGGTCCCTTTGCTAATTGGTGGAAGCCTTTCTCCCCCCACTATTTCAGAAAAAGTCCCAGCCAAGCTTCATTTCCCTCCAGACTCTCTCGTGATCTCTTCCATGGTTTTACCAGTCACTTTGCCCCTTCCAGGGTACCATTTTCTTCACTCTCTCCTTTTTCTGAAACCTTATGTTATAGACATGCTCAGTCTAGGAATAAATAATACTTTTTGAAGAGCCAAGAAGGTTTTCATTATCTTTATTTTATTTTTATTCTGTCCTGAATAAATGTGTAGCCTCCTGAAAAGACTACAAAGAATCACACAAATGCAAGTCCTTTTATGCTTTTTCCGTTTGAATTTGCTGCCTTGTTCCTCCCTTCAGAACTGGGATTGGTTCCAGCTCTTCTGGGTTACAATTTTTCTGACCTGTCCATTAAGCCTGCATGTTAATGAAAAGTTGGTGACCATCCCTTGACCCCCAGCTAATCTGAATCAGCTTAGCTGAGGTCCCTTCCACAGGTAAACTTACAGATTTTTTCCAGCTATATGATTGGATAGGGTGCTCTTTCCTTCCTATCCTGTGCAGTGTCTGTTTTTGGAACACCCATTTTTCCTATAGAATCTGTGGAAACCAAACTTTGAGCATTTCTCATACGTACTATGATCAAATCAATGCAGCCATTATTCCTGAGAGTTGTGGGTTAATCTGCTTCCCAAAGACCCCACTCACTCATCATTCCTTTAACTTTGTCTCTCCCACACCATCATGACTCCATTTTGTGTATCATGTTTCCCATTAGAATACAACCTCCTTGAGGACAGGTACTGTCTTTACTTTTTGTATTTGTATCTCTAGCACTTAGTACAGTATTTGGCACTTAAACTCTTAACAGACTCTTCATTTATTCATTTTATCCTTGTTTTTCCTTTCCCACAACCACCATCCTAGTTTAGAGAAATACTATCTCTCACCTGAAGTATTTCTAAAGCTTCCCAATTGGTTATCCTTCAAATCTCTTCACAAACCCACACATTTTCCTCATACCTGTCAAAATGATTTCCCTAAAGTGCAAGTCACTCAACTGATCAGAAAACTCTAGTGACTCCCTTTTGCCCCAGGACCAAAAATTACATCTCTTTTTGAGATCTAAGACTTTCCATAACATTGCCCCAAACTAACTCTAATAACTACATTATTTCCCAGAAAAAAAAATTTTAATGCAACTCTTTATTCAGAGGAACTTATTTAAAGTCCAGAAGTCACTTAAATTTCATATTCCTTAACAGTAGGAAAGAAAAAAAGCCCAGGATTGTAGAAAGTAGCTATGCAAGTTTAAGGAAGTTTTAGACTTCATTGAGATCAGAAGAATTCCCTATAGAGCTGTGAACTACATATGTAATAATGCTCATTTCCTCTCCAGGGAGTGGGAGTTAGTTTTCAGATTTCTAATGATTTCCAAACACAGTTTCACAGATATTGCTATTCTGGTGAAGTTAGAGATGTAGCTGAAATTATGGAACAACCTTAAATAATTAATTTAAAATTTAGATTTATCTCAAGTCAGGTAAATCACTTGGAGACAATTATTCATAATATAGTAATCTGTCCTCTGGACAGTAATTGTTGGTACCATACTTCTGTAGTTCTGAGAGCAGAAGTGATAATTATTCTATACTGGTTTCTGACTGCAACTGGTGCAGAATGACAAAATCTGTAGGTAAATGGAACGGTTTTTCTATATAGATGATCTAGAGATATATGCATTTGTATTAATGTTAGACTGTAAATTCCTTGAGAGCAGAGACTGTTTTTTCTTTTCCCCTTTTCCTGTATCCTTAGTACTTAGCACAGTGCCCGGCACATAGATACTTAATAAGTGCTAATTGACTGAGTGATTAGACTAGCAACTTATTTTTTATGTTTTAGGTCCATGAGATATTTTTATGTCAGTGATGTGTTTATAAGTTTCTCACATTATAAATTTGGAAATTATATGTAAATTCTGTTAACGTTTTAGTAATAGTATTTAATGAAATGCATATGTTGAAGTCTAGGGCTGCTGGGAACCCCAAAACCTGTATCGAACAAATTTGACCCAAAGCCTTCTTTCACTCAGAGACAAAGTTTATTAAAACACCATTTGGGATCGGCAAGATTTTAAGAATCTGCACCATTTTTGACATGTGTATTGACAAGTGGGCCAGACTCTTAAGCAATCTGAGCATTTGTATCGCTAACGCAAACAGGCCAGATTCTTTTTTTTTTTTTAATATTAATTTCTTTGTTTATTTTTAGTTTACAGGATTCAATTCCATAGTTCCTTGAGTTTCAAATTTCCCTTCCCTCCCTCATCCCACCCCCCATAATGGCATATAGTCCAGTATAGGATCTGCAAATACTTTCACATTAGACATTAGTCAGGTTACAAAGGTGTATTGTACTAGATGGAATGAAAAATGGTAAAGAGGAAATAAAACCAAGCAATGAAAAGAAAAAGATCAAGTAGTTTGCTTCCATCAGGATTCAAACTCAGTTCTTATTAGTTATTTCTCTGCATGTAGGCATCTCTCTCCTTCATGATTCTTTTGGGATTGACTTATATCATTGCATTGCTGAGAAGATTCCAGTCTGTCATAGTTGGTCATCATACATATGTTGTGTCTGTGATTGTGTACAAATTTCTCCTGGTTCTACTCTTCTCACTCAGGATCAGTTTGTATAAGCCTCTCCAGGTAAATATGAAGTCTGTCTGCTCCTCGTTTCTTATAGCACAATAGTATTCCATTACATGTATATACCACAACTTTTTCAGCCATTCCCCAATTGATGGTAGACCCTTAATTTCCAATTCTTTGCCACCACAAAAAGAGCTGCTATAAATATTTTTGTACATATGGATCTTCCTCCCACTTCTATGATCTCTTTGGGATATATCCCTGGAAGTGGTATTGCTGGGTCAAAGGGTATGAAATTATTTATAGCCCTTTGGGCATAATTCCAGATTGCTCTCCAGAATGGTTGGATCAGTTCACAACTCCACGAGCAATTCATTATTGTTCCAATTTGCCCACATTCTCTCCAGCATTTGTCATTTTCCAGTTTTTTCATCTTAGTCAATCTGACTGGAGAGATGTGGTACCTAAGAGTTGTTTTGATTTGCATTTCTCTAATCAATAGTGATTTAGAGAATTTTTTCATATGCTTATAGATATCTTTAATTTCTTTTAATAGAGGCAAGATGGACCTTTTATACAGTAAGACTATGGGAAGATCTGGATGTGATCTAGGAGTGGCCAAGTAGTCTGGGGTGACTGGGGGTTAACAGAGCAGAAGCTGAGAAGGGGTCTAGATAGAATCAAGGAATGGTGATTTATGGTGCAGATAATGAGAGCCACAATGAAAGGGCAGTTGAAAGGATTACTAGAAAGGGCAAGGTGTCCCAGGTAAATGCCAGGGACCTGGGCCATTTAGGAAAGCCTTTTAGGGGTCCATCATTAGTGCCCCATCACGTATGCCACAGCAGGAGGTTAGCTCCTTTTTAATCTGAATGCTTTGACTGACTTATGGGTGAGGACTACCTACTACAGACTTTTATCTGGAAGACAGTACTCTGCTTAATGATGGGTTCAAGCATTCAGAGATTGTCTAAGACTTAATTTGGGTTTGGTAAATAGTACAGCAAAGGTCGAAATCCTATTTGAGAGCACATTTTGGAAACAGTAAAGTTCTCAACAACTAGGAATATTTGGAATGTAATCAAAATATTAGACTACAATGTATTTTATATATATATATATATATATATGTATGTATATATGTAATTGTTCCTTAGAAATCCAAACCATATTACTTTAGCCTATTCAACTGACTTGTTATTTTTGGGATTGTGCTGTATCAAGAGATGTTGGTTGATACAAGTTTAGTCATTTAGAACCTCAGGCAATTGCCTGCAGGCCCCTTCTCTGGGAAATAAGACATTGCAACCTGTGAAGAATTATGAAGGTCCCTCTGTGAGTGAATGTAAAACATGTTTACAGCAGGTGTCCGGCTCTGGAATGTAAAAAGTTAAATGGAATATTCAGGCTATAAACAAACTTGGGCAGCTTTGCTTTTGTAGCCTGTGTGAAGCCTGTGCAGAGGGATTTTTCAGAAGTACAGTCCAAGGCCATCCTGGGAATGACCAGACAATTTAGAATAAGGGCTAGGCTGAGGTTCACTCCATGGCTAATATCTGATGTCCTTTTTACCCCTCAGGCAGAACAATTGTGACTTAATCTTCACTCCTTTTCAGCTTTTATTAGCAATTCTAGAGTGATTCTTACCTTGCTCCAGGGCTTGGCATAATCTATTTGTGGTTAGCATTTGTATAGCTATTAAAGTTTGAGTGAGAAGTCTTACTGGACTCTCACCTGTGGCTCCCAGAAACTGCAGGATGTACAGTAGCTATACTCTAGTAAAACCATCTTGGCAGACAAGCTAAACGGGATTGAGGGTAGCCAAGAACAGGCCTCAAACCCATGGGATGAGTTAGGGGAATGTCTACTTCAAGCACATGAAGACTTCCTCTGGTGGAATGGACTGATGAGAACAATGTGTTCCAACAGCTTAAAGGAGACGGAAGCAGCTGCTGTGGAGAGATTAGGGTCAGACACCAAGGTTGTCTACTGCAATGTCTCAGGACATTGCCTTTTTTCTTGCCTCTGGGTTTTGATGACTTTGGAATACAGAGTGAAGCTGACAACTTTTGTGCAACTGTGCCTGACTTAAATTCAATTCATGCTTAAGTCAAGACATAAAACCATAGTATTATTGGTCCTCTTCAAAAACAAAGGATGAACAAGAACAATGTTTGTATATACACACATGAATATATACATATACCCATGTATGTGTATATAGTTTTAAGAACATATACAAATATCTCTGAATGCTTAGATATATGTATAAATGCATACATATATGTATATAAAACCTTACTCATCCTTATAACAACCTTATGGAATATTATGTTATTATCATTATCCACATTTCAAAGATAAAGAAACTAAGGATAAGGATAAAGATAAGTAAAATTATTTACTTGACTATGTAGCTAATTTGTGACTATTTGTATTGCTGAAGTACAAAATTTTGGCTGAAAATTTTTCTTTAAAAGCCCAACAATATTACTGTGATAAGTGCATTATGTTGGAAAAAATAAGCTAAGGAACCAACTAGGTTGCACAGTGGATAGTGCTGGGCTTGGGGTCAGGAAGACCAGAGTTAAACTCCTGCCACAGATAATGCATATACATATATATACATATGTGTGTATATGCAAAACTTAATAGTTATGCAAATGCTAACCTTTAACATACAAAGAATAGCAAGCATATAAAAAATATTTTTATCGTATTAGTTGATTTTATTCAAATGACTAAATGATAGAATATGTTCTTGTTATAGTATGTACATTTTTAGAATAAATTAAAATTTATCCAATCAATCCAGTTGTCTATTGGGCACATATTAATTGCTAGGCACTGTATTAAGTGCTGGGGATATGAAGAGAGGCAAAATACAGTCACTGCCCTCAAGGAGCTTACAAGCTAATGGAGGAGGCAACATGCAAACAGATATATCCAAAGCAGGCTATATGTAGGATAAATAGGAAATAATTCACAGGGGGATGGCACTGGAATTAAGAGGAGTGGGGGAAAGCTTCTGACTGCTAAAGTAGATTCCAAAGCAATCGCAAGGGAAACTGCTGAAATATTTTTGTAACCAGACTCCTATTAACTCCCAGATGGCTTCTGAAAGCTAGGCTCTTCAATACCGAGTTCATGTATTTCACTGTAAATGAATTTTTGCTTCTGTGGAGTTTGAGCAAAAGGATATGGAGAGAGTGTAGCTCCCCAGAACAAAGAGTCTGTCTTGTGGTCCTGTGTCTACCAGCTCCAGGATAAAAGACTGTACATTAATTCTTGATGACTGCCTTTCTGAAAGGAACTGTGAGAGGCTTATCTGGGAATGTGAGACATTCTCTGCAGAAGATCTAGCTGTACTTACTATTATGTATCTTCACCTGTGATTTCCTACTTCAGTGGAAGTAGGAAATTCTTTATTCTTTTGGAAGGGAGAAGGCAGGGTGATTGGGATTAAGTGACTTACCTAAGGTCCCACAGCTATTATTAAATGTCTAAGACTGGGATTTGAACTCAGGTCCTCCTGACTCCAGGGCCAGTGCTCTATTCACTGAGTCACCTAGCTGCCCCGGCCCCTTCTTTTTAAAGAAGATATTTTATGAGAATGCATATTGGTATGCAACCTGTCTGTAATGATTGATGTACAGATGCTTTACTATTACTGCCGTATAATGCTAACACTGCCCTTTAAAGTGATATCACTCGCTACATTTTGTTAGGTAATAGATATAGTTGGAATTTCTGACACTGTTGACCTAAGAATGTGACCAAATTATTATTTCTTCACAAAACCTAAAACTGGGAAACAAGGTAGATGTTTGGAAAGACTATACTGGAGATTTGTAAAATGACCCTTTCTTTGACAACTTGTTCTCCAATAAATATCATCCCTCCCACCATCATCATCAATCTAGAACCACAGTTGTCTGACATAACTTAGAGACTTGACTAGTACCCTCATGTCCTCCTGCCTAGGATAGCATGATGAATCCCAAATGGTAGTTTTACTCTGGATTGTATATGAAAGTCTAAAGAGACCACAAGCTGGTATAATTAGAAAGGCTACACTCCTTATGACAGGAGCCTACTGAATCAACTTGACAGAATTGGGAGAGCTCCATACCATATCTGCATTAGGCAACCACAGAGGAGCTCTCCTTGTTGATGAATGAAATTGTCGAGGATGCTCAAGTACTCAAATGAGACAAAGCAGGTTCTGAGGTACAGAATTTCATGGGGCATAGCTAATGACTTCACTCATCAAAATTGTCCAAATAATTCAAGGAATCAAGAATTCCCTTCAGACGTATGACTATGGAGTTATTCCTGGATGTTCTCTGGCAGTAACATCCTGGTCAGTGTTTAACAACTGACTCTACTGGGGAGAGAGGAGGAATGTACACATAATACACTTTTAAGCTTAATCTATTATTATTAACATTTTCTCTATCATGTTTTAAGTCCAGAAATTGATAAAACAATAAATCAAGCCCTGATCTGTAGCATCTGCCAATATTGAGGTGTAAATGCCCACACTGAAAATGATAGAACAGTTGGCTCTTGTGATTCAATATGAACCAGCTCCAGAACACCCTTTTATCTTAGGTTAGAAATAAAGCCACTGGAGGGGGCAGAGCCAAGATGGCAGAGTAGAAACAGCAAGTCCAAGGCACTCTCCCCCCAGATCACCTCTAAACTATGTAAAAGGGAACTCTGAACAACTTCTGGAGCCCCAGCACCCACAGAACAACACAGAGAAGCTAACCTCCCGCTGAGGACAGCCCAGCAGCCCTGCAGGAAGGACCAGCACAGCGGTCTGGAAGCCAGCAGCACAGCTCAAAGCACACTGAGACCTGAGCCCAGGTCTGTGTGAGACGCAGTTTTAGCCCAGGGCAGCCAGGCCAGCAGCAGGCTGGAGGACCCCAGAACACCAGCAGTTGTGGTGATTCCAGAATTATCAACACAGACAGGCCTAGGACAAAGTGAGAGGTTAGTGCCCTATGGACTTTGGGACCAGTATTTGGGGAATGTGTTGGCTTCTTCCCCTGGGGGCTAGAAGCCAATGAGGAGACACGCCATTTTGCAGTTTCCAGTGGCAGCCCCAGCTCTTGGCCTGCAAACTGTAGGGAGATCCAGCGATCAGTCTTGGGGGATTATCGCTCTTGCTTTAACCTCCCTGGATCTGTACTGTGATCTGGGGTGGAGGTCGTGGGGTGGGTATCCAGCTTGCCAGAAAGTTGTGAAGACCCCACATGTTTGGGACGGAACCTCCTCTGTCTGGTGGCAGAGTCCTACTGTGGCAACAAGCCCAAAAGTCAAGTAATTAAGTGGCAACATGCCAAGGCAAAGGAAACAAAATAAACAGAAAAAAGCAACATTAGACTCCTATTTTGGGGGCAAAGAGGATAGAAGCATGGTACAGGAAGAGGATTGTTAGGTCAGAAATCCTGCTCCAAAAGCCCCAAAGGAAAATACGAGTGGGTTACAGGCCATAGAGGACCTTAAGAAGGACTTTAAAAATCAAATAAGAGAAGTGGAGGAAAAATTGGGAAGAGAAATGAGAAAGATGCAGGAAAAGTATAAAATGAGGGTCAACAGCCTGACTGAGGAAAACAATACCGTAGAAAATAGACTAACTCAAATGGCAAAGGAGGCCCAAAAGGGCAATGAGGAGAAGAATGCCTTATAAAGTCGTATTTGCCAGATGGAAAAAGAATCTCAAAAGCTAACTGAGGAGATTCATTCCTTCAGAGTTAGACTAGAGCAAATGGAAGCTAATGACTTTATGAGAAATCAAGATGCTGTTAAGCAGATCCAAACAAATGAAAGAATAGAAGGCAATGTGAAATATCTCATGGGAAAAACCACTGAAAATGGATGGAAAATAGATCCAGTAGAGACAATTTAAAAATTATTGGACTACCTGAAAGCCATGATCAAAGAAAAAACCTAGATGTCAACCTTCAAGAAATTCTTAAGGAAAATTGCCCTGATGTTTTAGACCCAGGGGGCAAAATAGAGGTTTAAAGAATCCACAGATCACCTCCTGAAAAAGATCCTAAAAAGAAAACTCCCAGGAATATTATAACCAGGTTCCTGAATCCCCAGATCAAGGAGAAAATACTACAAGCAGCCAAGAAGAAACAATTTCAATATTGTGGAAACGCAATCAGAATAGCACAGGACCTGGCAGCTTCTACACTGAGGGATCGAAGGACATGGGATATGATATTCCAGAGGGCAAAAGGGCTGGGACCCAGCAAAACTGAGTATTTTGTTTCAGGGGAAAATATGGTCATTCAGTGGAATAGAGGACTTTCAAGCATTCTTGAGGAAAAAACCAGAGTTGAATAGAAAATTTGACATCCAGACACAAGAAGCAAGAGATGCCTGAGAAGGTAATCAGGGAAAAGAAATCAAAAGGACTTATCAAAGTTGAACTATTTACATTCCTATATGGAAAAACAATAACAGTGACTGATGAAATCTTTCTCAGTATGAAAATAATGGAAGAAGGGTTTATGGTCATATGAATACATATATGAATGTGTGTATATATGTTTACAGTTATACATGGATAGAGGGCATAGGTTGAATTTGTTGGAAAGGAATGATACTTAAGGGGTGAAATTATGAGGTGAGAGAGGAAAGGGGCAAGAGGAGATGGGGAGAAATAGGGTAAGGTAAACTATCTCATGTAGAAGAAGCAAGGGGAAGTGGCTGTAGGGGAGGGGAAGAATAGGAAGGCAAAAAGGCAAAACGACATTCTCATTGAATCTGGTTCAGGGAGAGAATGACATACATACTAAATGGGCTATCTCAGCCTGCAGCAGAATAGGGGGAAGGGGGATGAGAGGAGGGATGATGGATGGGAGGGCATTCTTGGCGGGAGGGGAGGTTGGAAGCATCCACTATAGAAGAGGGACAGGATCAAGTAGGGAATGGACCAGGTGGGGGGTGGGATAGGTGGGAGGTAATTATAAGCAGCCTTGTCCAATATATCTGCTATGGTAATATTTTGCATAGCTATACATATACAACACATACTGAATTACTTATCTTCCCAGAGGGAATGGGTGACAAGGGAGGAAGGGAATGGATCTGAAATTCGAGGTTTTAAAATTAAATGTTTCAAATATATAAAAATACTATTATCAATACTCTTGCATGTAATTGGGAGATAAGATGTGCAGGCATTGGGGCACAGAGATTCATCTTGCTCTAATGGCGAAGGGGCATGGGAGAAGATATGGGAGAGAGCAGATTGGAGGAAGGGATATCTTGTGGGACTGCTATTCTGGGATGGTGGGTAGGGGAAAAACGGGGGAAAAATTGTAATTCAAAATCTGGCAGAAATGAATGATGTAAACCAGAAGTTAATAAAGCATTTGTTTAATTAAAATAAATAAATAGAAATAAAGCTGATATATCCCAAAGAGATCATACAAGTGGGAGAAGGATCAATATGTACAAAAATATTTTTAGCAGCTTTTTTGTGGTGGCAAAGAACTGGAAATCAAGGTGATGTCCATCAATTGGAGTATGGCTAAACAGGTTATGGTATATGAATGTAATGGAATACTATTTTGCTGTAAGAAATGAGGAGCAGATGGACATCATAACCTGGTGTAATGGAAATGCAAATTTAAAGATCTTCCCTGTCCCTAGCTTAAGTGCACCTGGAGCCTGTGATGGGAGGCTTGTTTTTCAGGAAAGCCCACACCTTGATACTTTGTGATTGGGCAGTGGGTCCAGACGGTTGTTACATTCTCTGAGCCAGGAGAAGGCTATATAAACCTTGAGGAGAGGCTTTGCTTTCGGGCTCACTTTGAGAAGTGTTGTGTGATTTGACCAGATGAGACTCTGGGAAGCCATTGTTGAGAGCCCCCCGACTTTGAAAACCCAGATGTTGATGCTTCCCTCTCTGGTAACTGTGATTTTGCTATTGATAATGGTTGGACAGTTTGGAAGCCTGTCTGTTTGATCTGTCTGTATACTTTGAAGTTTGGGGTGCTGACCTTTTCCCCCTGAACTAAGTAATATATGTTTGCTTGATTAAAGTAAGCTTGTTAACTGATTTTGAGTTACTTTCCTTTTGAAAAGCAGATCTAAGAACTTGTGTTGGCAGTTACCCTGGGGATATCGGGGTGCTTTCTGCTACACTTGGAGAACCTTATATAAACTGATACTGAATGAGGAGAGCAGAAGCAGGAGAACTTTGTACACAATTACAGACACAATGAATCTGTGATGACTAACTTTGATAGACTGGACTCCTCCCAACAATGCAAGGTTATAAGACAACTACGAAAGACTTATGATGGAAAGGGATGTCCACATCCAGAGAAAGAATTACAGAGTCTGAATGCAGATTGAAGCAAACTACTTGCTCTCTCTCTTCTGTGTTTTGTTCTGTTTCATTCCTTCTTTCTCATTGTTCACTCCATTGGTTATAATTCTTTGCAATTTGAGTAATGTTTAATGTGAAGGTATTTGTAGAACCTATATTGGATTGCATGCCAATGTAGGGGAGAAGGGGGAAGGAGAGGCAGGGGAGAAAATTGGGAACTGAAGGGATTGTGGAATTGAATGTTGTAAACTAAAACTAAATAAATAAATGAAAAAAAAGAAGTAAAGCCACTCATAATTTAACTTCTAAACCTATGGCTCTATGAAGGGTATCTAGCCCCCAACTCAACAACACT
This sequence comes from Gymnobelideus leadbeateri, assembly GCA_011680675.1. NCBI lineage: Eukaryota > Metazoa > Chordata > Mammalia > Diprotodontia > Petauridae > Gymnobelideus > Gymnobelideus leadbeateri. Next base: position 186,322 of record WOXC01012480.1, read on the forward strand.
GGAAAGTGTACATGGGGAACTGAGAAGGCTGATATATGGGAGATCAAAACCCCAGGAAAGCCTAGACAATCCACAGCAATTGTTCCTGGAATAATACCAAATATTTGTTAGGGAATAGGGAATTAGCAGATTTTCTGACTTTTACAACCATCCAGTTGCATTGTGTACAACAATTTGATATGAGGCTGTAGGAAGGAATTGGGGAAGCATTTTAAAAACACTCCTTTTCTCTTTCTCCAGAAATATTAAGAAATAAATATTTTTGTCCTAAACACACAAAGTTATAAGCTATAATGGAGTTAAAAGCTATAATGAGCAAAGCCAATATTATGTCTATACTAAGTTCAGAATCAGTATGATGAATCCCTAGGAAGGGGCTGGGAGAGGGAGGGCAATAGATTTCCTAAAGAAGGAAAAATTGGTTACACTGGAACATAAAATCAGTTAAAGCTCCTGTGTTAATTAAAGTGGGACAGAGATTGGCCTGTGAGTAACCCTTGTACTACCAATCTTGTCAAGATAGGGAGATCCAGTCTAATGATGACAATGATGGGGATTTCATAGTAATAGTTAGGGATGGCCAGGAACTAACAACTGAGAGCATTAGGAAAGGCCTTGTGTAGCGAGTGGTATTTGAATTGAGCTTTGAAGAAAACCAGCAAGTGAGGAGGGAGTGCATTGTAGGTATGAGCCCAGTCTGTGCAGAAATGGCAGAGGCAAGTTATCAAATGTTACATGTGAGAACCCCTGAGAAGGCTAGTGGGAAGAGCAACAATAGTTTCAGCTGCTTGTTTTGCTGAGAAGATTCATTCAGGCCTATAAATTACCTTGTACCCTTAAAAAAAGGAACAGATACAGAATATTGGCACTATTTCTTGGGCTCCTTAGGACAAAATTTGTAATTTCATTTTGAAAAGGACAAAAATGATAATATCTTTGATAACCAGCTATTACACTACAGGTGAATCTTCACACTTCCTAAATTTGCCTATAATACTTTGATTAAGTCCAAATTGGATTTTTAGCTAATTGAAATGATTGCCAAATGCCTCAGATGCCTATGTTACTTCCCAGGAGGAAGAGGAGGCAGTCACATAGAATGAATTTACATGAGAAGTATTCAGCAAGTAACTGGATGATTAGTTACCAAGTCCCAAATGTTTTATATTGAAGGACATTTCCTCCTCTTTACTAAACCTTTTTGAACTTTCTGTAAGGTAATAATGTACTTACTATTTTGCCTGAATAAATTGCTTGTTATATATTCCTAATTAGGATAGCTCACAGGTTGAAATGATTTGCTTAATATATTACCCAGGAATAGAAAACTACATTTCAAATGTAATCTTTGGGATTATCACATCCCTGTAGATGAATGGCTCAGTCATCTTCAAGCAAGTAGTAATAAATGGAGGAGGAGATTTGCTAAGGAAAATGGGTTAAAAAATAATTTTGGATGGGGGGGAGGCAAGGCTATTGGGGTTAAGTGACTTGCCCAAGGTCACACAGCTAGTAAGTGTCAAGTGTCTGAGGCCTAATTTGAACTCAAGTCCTTCTGACTTCAGGGCTGCTGCTTTATTCACTGTGCCAACTAGATTATGGATTTTCTTTAAAAGATGAGTAGCCTTACTGAAACTAAGGCAGGACTTAAGACAATCAGATAAGTGAAACTTGAGTAAGAAGCAGTGCAAAAGCTAATCTTCTCTTCTTAAGTTGTGTGTATGTCTGCAAATATATGGAGCTTATCAATAGCTGTAACATGAGGGTAATGGATAAAAAGCTATCTTTGGAGCAATGAAGACCTCTGTTCAAATCTTGCCATTGATAGTTATTAGCTATGTGACTCTCTGTGTGCCTCAGATATGTGCTTGTGGCGATTTATCTACTTAGCCACAGATGGTTGCTAGAAAGACTTGCTCCATTTGGAGTTTCTCAGACTGAAGAAAACCAGATCTTTCTCATATTTATGTATACAGCTGATCAAGTCTTCCTACCAAGGGCATCATATAAGTATTGGGAATTTGAATTTTCTGGAAATATTCAAATGAATTAGCATGAAGTAGTTGATTGAGCACTGGATTTGGACAAATGGCGACTAGGGTATGAAAACTCTGAAGCTTTCTAACTGTAACCATGGACAGCTCTCAGAGTGAGAGTTTCTTTACTTGTAATTGAACAAGTGTTTCTTAAACTCTTACTATGTACAAAGCATTGATGATATGAATATAAACTGATTCTAGACAGTCTTTCTATACTTCCCTTATTAATCCACTATCCTACTTTCCACAGGGGTCCTTTTTGTTCCCTCCTCAAACCTTTTACTCTACTCTTCTCTCTCCCTCTCAGTGGAATATCTTTCATTTTAAAGGAAAAAATTGAGGCCATATCATGGTGAGTTCACTTTTTCTTCCTCTTCTTCATCCCATATCACTCAGATGCCTTCTGTCTCTATCTCTTCCTTCACCCACTTCACTTAAAGAGGTGCCCCTACTTCTTGCCAAGACAAACCCCTTCATTTACACAAATGATCTTATTTCATCTTGACTTCAATAGATTTCCCTCTATCATCCCTACTCTATCTTATCTTCAATCTCTCCTGTCAATTAGTCTCATTCTCTGCAGCATACAAGCATGCTCATGCCACCCTTAACCTCCAAAAATCCTCACTAGATTTTTCCGTGCCTGTTAAATATCATCCTGTATCTCTTTTGCCATTTGTGGCAAAACTTCTTTAATAAGGCTGTGCAAAATAGATGCCTTTCTTTCTTTTCACTTTTCTTTACTACCTACATTAATGGGTCCTGACCTCATTATTCCACAAAAACTGCCCCCTCTAAATTTACCAGTGATTTTCTAGTTCCTGAATTCAATGATTTTTTTTCTCATTCTTCAATCTTCTTGACATCTCTGCAGCCACTGACATTGTCAATCACCCTTTTCTACTAAATACTTTCTTCTCTCTAGTTTTCTAGAACACCATCTTTCCTGATTCTCCTTCTACTTATCTGACTACCTTCTCAGACACCTTTGTAAGATCTTCATCCAGGTTGCTCACTTTCACAGGTAGTCTTTAATCTAGTGACAGTGGTCTCCTTGCTCTTCTAGGAACAAGACACTTCACTCTGGGCATTTTTTTTTCTGGCTATTCCCCATGCTTGGAATGCTGTCCCTCCTCATTTCCATCTTCTTCCCTGGAGGAAAGGCTTCCTTCAAGACCCAACTAAAATGCCATCTTCTACAGGAAGCCTTACTCAACTGTAGCACCAATGCAATATTCATAGCACTGTTGCAACTTTGAATATGCCAGCATAATTCTGAATTGTAAAATATAACTGACTCTCCATATAGAAAACAGAAACAAAACATTTATTCAGACACCAGAAAACTAAATCCCAATACCAAAAAATCAAATCCATCGTAGCACCAAAGAACCATAACACAGCAAGGATCCACACCATCCTTTAGCCTTCCCACAAACAAACACTCACAAACCTAGCTGTCTTCTTGCTGATGTCCGCTCCTCCTTCCAGCTCTAACTGCTCTCACTCCCAGATTTCTGTGCACTCTGTTCCACCCTTCTGCAAACTCCTCCCACCACAAACTCCATGTGCTTACATTTAACCTGTTAAGGGGCAAATTTTCTTAGGCCTATTAAAGGGCAGGGAAGATCTTCAAATTACCATTACCATTACACCAATGTCACTGCAATTAGACTGTGAGCTCCTTGAGGGCAGTTGATGTCTTTTGCTTTTTTTGTCAAGCTTTTGATATGTTAGTGTTAGCACAATGCTGACATTTAAAAGGTGCTTAAAAAAGAATTATTGATTAAATGATCGACAAAAATGAGAAAGTTCCTGCATACATTCTAGTAAGAGAAAACAACTTATATAGAAGAGTGGTGACTTAGGAGGGGTGGTTTGTTTTGGGAAGTCAGAGGGATGATTACAACCATAGGTGCATTGGTTTATCTGTCTCTTCCAATAGAGACAATTAGTTTGATTACAATTTTAGAAATGGAAAATAGGAGAAAAGGAAAGAGTAAATGAATAGTGGCAAGGTAGATAGTGAGGGGATTATTGGTATAGATGTGAAATATGACTTCTACCCATTACCCAAAGTGGACCATATTACACACTCACCAATCAAGACATCTGATTGGTGTAGGAGATATAGCACTTAGAGGGTTAAGTACCCCAGTTCATGGACTCTGGAGCTCTACCAGTCTAAAAGGCATGGTGGTTGTCAGGGAGAATGACAAGATGGCCAGGATAGATTATAAAGTTTGTCTGGGTATAGCTGAGGTAGTGTGCTACATGACACATAGTCAGGATAGTGGCCACATTCCAAGACAGGAGATCTAGAGTTAAAATCTCCCCCAGGATAGAGACTCTGGAATTCTTGCATTTTGGTGACTGTTCTTTTGGCTATATTGATATGGCCTCTACTGGCTCTCACTCCCCTCTTGTTGATGTGTAATGAATTCATTTGTGTTCTTTCATCTTTCCTTTCATCTATTGGCATGCCTACCTTCTCTGAAATAAGTTGCTTATTAAAATAAGGAGGCTGTGCATTCCTAAAGATAAAACTGAAGTTCACAAAATTATTTAATATCATATGGCTACTCCACTATTTCCATAACACTAGTCACTGATTTTCTGTAGGTCCTCAGGATCATGTACACATGATTTTTATATGGATAACTGAACAACTAGAATTCAAGAAATAAAGAAAGATCCACATACTTAGATGTATCTTGTATGGATCAGACCAGTATAGTAAGAATATATGAATAGTCAAATGGATCTGTGATATTGGCAATAAAAGGGATGAATCAATCAATGCCTATATATCCTGTGCAATTCTCTTTATTTATTTTTTTTTTTGGAGGGGAGAAGGCAAAGCAGTTGGGGTTAAATGACTTGCCCAAGGTCACACTAGTCAGCTAGTGAGTGTGTCAAGTGTCTGAGGCCACATTTGAACTCAGGTCCTCCTCATTCCAGGGCCCATGCTCTATTCACTGCACCACCTAGCTGCCATATCCTGTACAATTCTTGTCCATTTATTCCTATAAGTTTAATTTAGGGTAGTAATTTGACACGTTATGGGCCTTTTTCTCAAAGTTTTCTCTTCACAGTGCAAGGATAGTAATGGAGCATGCAGGTTGCCCATCAGCCATCTGTCAAGGAATTAACCCTCTTTCTCTTTCATTCATAAATGTCTTTGTCATCTTTTATACTACTTATCCTACATAATTTTTGTTTCTAAACCACAACCTGCTTACACTCACCATGCTTTTCTCTATTATCCTTTGGGGGCTTCTCAATTTTCATTCTTTGTATCCCAGTGTTCCATGACCTATAACGATATAACATCATCAGAACAATATTGATATTTGCCCAGGGATTAAGACTATTAGCATATAATTTTATATGTTTTAAACTCTATTTTTCTATATTAGACTATAAATATATTATGTAATAGCTATATTAGACTATCATTTAAATATAAAGGTTTTATTTTTCCAAATGCTTTATTAACTTCTGGTTTAGAACATTCATTTCTGACAGATTTTGAGTTACAATTTTTTCCCATTTTTCCCCTACTCACAACCCCAGAATAACAATCATACAGGATATCCCCTCAACCAATCTGCTCTCTCCCATCTCTTCTCCCATACCGCCTTCAACTTTTCCAGTAGGGCAAGGTGAATCCCCGAGCCCCATTGCCTGCACATGTTATCTCCCAATTATATGCAAAATAGTATTAATTATAGTATTTATATATATTTTTAAAATTTTTGATTTTAAAAGGAAGATAAGCAACTCATTATATGCTGTACATGTGTAGCTATGCAAAACATTACCATAGTAGATATATTATAAAAGACTGACAATATTTCCCTCCCATCCCATCTTCCACTTGGTCCACTCCCCACCTTGATCCTGTCCCATTTCAAAAGTGGGTGCTTCCAACTTCCCTCCCCCCCAGCCCACCCTTCCCTCCACTACCTTCCCCCATTCCCCCCCGCCACTCTCCTGTAGGGTGGGATATCCTATTTAGTATGTATGTCATTCTCTCCCAGATCCAAATTCAATGAGAATAAGGTTTTGCCTTTTTGCCTTCCTGTTCCTCCCCTCCCCTGCAACCACCTTCCCCTGCATCCTCTACATGAGACACTTCATCCCATTGTCTCTCCCCATTCCCCCTCACCACATAACTCTCTCACCTCTTAACCTCACCTATTAAATATTATCCCTTCCTATTAAATTCGACCTGTGCACTCTATCTATGTATACCTGAAAACATATATACACACATTCACATATGTATTCATATGCCCATATACCCTTCTTCAACTATTTTCATACTGAGAAAAATTTCATCAGTTACAATTACTGTTTTTCCCTGTAAGAATGCAAATAGTTCAACTTTGATAAGTTTATAGTGATTTCTTTTCCCTGTTTACCTTCTCAAGCATCTCTTGCTTCTTGTACCTGAATGTCAAATTTTCTATTCAACTCTGTTTTTTTCCTCAAGAATGCCTGAAAGTCCTCTATTCCTCTGAATGACTAAATTCTCCCCTGAACCATGACACTCAGTTTTGCTGGGTAGGTGATTCTTGGTTTTAATACCAGGTCCTTTGCCCTGTGGAATATCATATTCCATACCCTTTGATCACTCAGTGTAGAAGCTGCCAGGTCCTGTGTTATCCTGATTGTGTTTCCACAATATTGAAATTGTTTCTTCCTAGCTGCTTGTAGTATTTTCTCCTTGATCTGGGAATTCTGGAACCTGGCTATAATATTCCTGGGAGTTTTCTTTTTCAGATCTTTTTCAGGATGTGATCAATAGATTCTTTCAACCTCTATTTTGACTTCTGGGTCTAAAACATCAGGTCAATTTTCCTTGAGAATTTCTTGAAGAATGATTTCTAGGTTCTTTCTTTGATCATGGCTTTCAGGTAGTCCAATAATTTTTAAATTATCTCTCCTGGATCTATTTTCCATGTATTTTCAGTGGTTTTTCCCATGAGATATTTCACATTGCCTTCTATTCTTTCATTTGTTTGGATCTGCTTAAAAGAATCTTTTTTTTATTATTTGTCAAATCTTTATTTGGGTAAGTGGGGAAGGTTGGCAGAGTCCAGTTTAGTCCTTCTTGGCAGCAGCCTTCCTCATGGCAGCTAGGACATTGCTGAGCTCCTCTCTCTTCCTCTTGGCTCGGATGTGAGTTCCCACCCTTTTTTTGATGAACTTAAGGGCTCGCTTATCCTTGGAGACTTTTAACAATTCCATGGCCCTCCTTTCATATGGGGCAAATCCACATACCTCCCGGATCATATCTCTCACAAACTTTGTGTGTTTGGTCAAGCACCCACGGCGGCGGCAGTGTCACGGCTTCGAAACGTTTTTCGTAACCTTGTGGCCTTTGTTGAGGCCCACGGCCATGGGGTACCAGATAGCCATGGCTGCGGCGCGTAGACCCAACAGCAGCCCAAAAGAATCTTGATTTCTTATAAAGTCACTAGCTTCCATTTGCTCTAGTCTAACTCTGAAAGAATGAGTCTCCTCAGTGAGCTTTTGAGATTCTTTTTCCATCTGGAAAATTTGGCTATTTAAGGTATTCTTCTCCTCATTGCTTTTTTGAGCCTCTTTTGAGTTAGTCTATTTTTTAAGGAGTTATTTTCCTCAGTCAGTCAGGCTGTTGACTCTCATTTCATACTTTTCTTGCATCTTTCTCATTTCTCTTCCCAATTTTCCCCCCTCTTCTCTTATCTGCTTCTTAAGGTCCTCTATGGCCTGTAGCCAGCTTGTATTTTCATTTGGGGCTTTTGGTGCAGGAGTTCTGACCTCATAGTCCTCTTCCTGTTCCATGCTTTGATACTCTTTGCCCCGCAAAATAAGGGTCTAGTGTTGCATTTTCTGTTTATTTTGTTTCCTTTGCCTAGGCAAGTTGCCACTCTACCTGATTTTTGGGCTTTTTGCCACTGTAGGACTTTGCTACCAGCCAGGGGAACTTCTGTCCCAAAAGTTGGGGTTTTCTCAACTTCCAGAGGTATTAGTTGGGTGGCTTCTGTGAAGTCTCCACACACTCTGGCAAGCTGGTCACACACCCCAAGACCTCCACCCCAGACCACAATCCAAATCCAAGAAGGGTAAAGCAAGAGTGCTTACCCCCCAGACTGATCTTGGGATCCCCCTACAGTTCACAGGCCAAGAGCTGAAGCTGCAATGTGGCAAAGTGGTGCAAGCTATGCCTGCTCCTTAGCCACTTCTCACCCCCAGGGGAAAAGCTGACACATTCTCCCAACGAGTCCCAAAGTCCATAGGGCACTAACCTCTCACTTTGTCCTAGGCATCTAAGTGTTGGTAATTCTGGATACTCCGTGGCTGCTGGTGTCCTGGGGTCCCTCCAGCCAGCTGCTGGTTTGGCTGCCCTTAGTCTAAAACCGGGATTCACTCAGGTCTGGGCTCGGCTCCCAGATCGCTGTGCTGGTGGCTCCCAGAGCTCTGTGCTGGCCGTTCCTTGCTGGCTGCAGACTGTCCTCAGTGTGAGGTTAGCTTCTCTGTGTCATTTTGTGGGTTCTGGAGCTCCAGAGGTCTTTCATAGTCCCCCTTTTACATAATTTTGAAGTGGTGTTGGCTGGAGCTCCACAGAAGTGCTGTTTCTACTCTGCCATCTTGACTCTGCCCCCCTACAGGTTTTTTTTTAAAGTAAAAGTAACTATGTTTCCCAAATTAACTTGCTACAATACAAATCAAAATTTTATATCAAGATTTAATGCGTTGCCAGTCAAAATACCATAGGACTAAAGATTTAGAGTTGAAATGGACCACAGAGATCATTTAATACAACTGCTTCGTTTTATAGATTAAGAAAGTAAAGAGCTAAGAAGTTAATTGACTTTTTCAGAGTTGTACAGTTAGTGACAGAAGCAGGCTAAGAACCTGAATACTCTAACTTCAAACCCTGTGCTCTGCCTTTTGAATCTGTTGTCCTTTCTACATCTTTACATCAGTAGAGATGTCAAAAGATCATAAATTTAGAGCCCAAAAGCCCAGTTGAGAGGTCATCCTATCTGCTGCCCTCACTTACATATGAAGAAACTGAAGCACAGATAGGTTAAATGATGTGTTTAGAAACTCACACAGCTAGTGAGTTTCTGAGGTGAGATTTGAGCCCAGGTCTCCCAGAATCCAGTTCCAGCACCATATCCTCTTAGCACACAAGAGAGTAGAAATTGATATTCAAATAAGCAGATATGTCATGTCCATGTCCCAGGTAAGGCAATATTTTTTTTTGCTAGCATGATTTTTGGTATTATCCTTCCTCTGAAATAAGAGCAGATATTCTCAGCTATATTCTTATTCTTTGCTTATCTTTCAGTACACAACAGCATTTTCCCCCTTGTGGGGTATTAGAAACTAATCAATTATCAATCTTCTTTACCACCTAACCACAGGAGGCCTCAGGATCCCTCTTCTAGCCTGGGCTAGCTACCCATATCATTGTTGAAAAAGATAATTCTCTGTGTATCCTTTAAAAGGAAGCTAAAAAAGATGAATAAGACAGCCTAAGCCTTCTAGGAGTTTACAATCTAATAAAGAAGATAGGGTATAATACAAAGGTAGACTGTCAGGTGAGCTCCACACAGGGCTGTGGGGGGATCACAGGAAAGAATTGCAATTTCTGACTGAGAGATCAGAAAAGGAAATACCTAAATTCTACCTCAGATACTTACTAGTTCTGTGACCCAGGGTAATCCATTTAATTTCTGTGGGTTCCAGTTTCCTCACCTGCACAATGAGGTAGATTGATTTCTAAGGTTCCTTTTGGCTCTAAATCTGTGATCCTATGTAGACAATGGTATCTGAGCTCATAAATGGATTGGCATCACCCACTTGATGAGCTATACATTTTGAGTTATATCCTAATGCAACAATCTCCTGGTAAATTAAAAGTGAAGACCATTCCTTAGAATTGAGTGCAAAAATATCTAACCAACAGTGACAAAATGTATTGCATGTATAGTCATTATGGAATGCGACACAGACATAACATTGTCAGGGTCAATGACCTGGAGAGAGACCAAAGTTTGGACATGAATATTCCTGGCTGTATTATCCATTAAATTGAATTCAAAAGACATAACACTTATCATGTACAGGACACCATTAGACCCTGAGGGAGTTACAAAGATGAAACACAAATCCCTGACAAAAATTCAGATAGCTATAGAACACAATACTACAAAAATCTATTATGGTATTGCTAAACAAAGCAGTACATGAGCCTTGAGGGGAGAGGGTACTGACTAGGGAGACCAAAGGAGGTCTCAAAGAGGATGTAACACTTGAGAAGGATCTTAAGGAATAGGTAGGGATAGAATAGGGAAACAGAGGAAGTAGGGGTGAGGGTTACAGAGGACAACAGCATGATCACAGATCCTGAGGCATGAAAAAACAGGGTACATTCAAAGGTCAGAGTAGAAAAGTAAAATAAAAACACATTTATAAAGTGCTTTAAGTTTTAGAAATCATTTACCCTGCAGCAAACTCATGAAGCAGGTAGTACAACTATTATTCCCATTGTACTGAAGAGAAAACTGAGAGTTAGAGAGGCCGAGTGACTTGCCTGTAGTTCCAAATATAAGAAATATTAGAGGATTTTACACAGATCATCCAATTTGAAGTTAATGCTGAGCATGATGAAATTTATATTGAAAAACAAGTAATATTACCAAGAGACACACTGAAAACAAATGAAAACAACAAAACTGAAGAAAGTAGATATATACTTCAAGACTTTAAAACACATCTTAAAATAGTTATCAACCAAATTACTTGTCATGGGGCAAAACATAATAAAATATGTCAATAGAACATAGTCACTATTCTAGATTAATCTAATGGTATACAGATGGTTAGTGTTTGAGACATCTATGGAAAATGAAAAAATAGGGAAAGTATTAATTATTATAACTGGTGTTATGTAGTTGTGATGAAAATGTATTTGGTAATACGAGTTACCAATATGGTGACAAATAAATATACATCTGTAGCTCATACTATGTACTACAAAAAATTCTGCAGCAGCTAGGTAGCGAAGTGAATAGAACACCAGCCCTGGAGTCAGGAGGACCTGAGTTCAAATCTGGCCTCAGACACTTGACACACTTACTAGGTGTGTGACCTTGGGCAAGTCACTTAACCCCAATTGCCCTGCCTTCCCCCCTCCAAAAAAAAATTCTACCTATATCTTATATAAATAGACAATAAAAACAAATCATAAAATTTGAAAGAAAAAATATATTTATCTCATTTTCCAAGAGCTTATAGATTCAGAGATGTAAGGAACCTTAGATGTCATCTAGTTCAGCTCATTTATTTTATAAATGAGAAACTGAGGCTCTGAGTGGTTAAACCACCTAAGATTTTGTGATGTGACAGGTAGTATTTGAAACCAAGTCCTCTGATTCTAAATTCAATGTTCTTTCCCAATGTATGACATTATATATATTGGAGGATAAATGTATTTGTATTTATTAATTAAACAGAAAACATTACTGGAAATAAGGCAGATGTACTTAATTAAAGAATAATAAAAGTACTTACAATAAAACTTAAGATAAAAATAGATTAGGAAAAATGTTTAATGCAAATATGACAGAAATTAAGATTTTAAATTTAGAGTTGCATATTGATGGAATCACTTTGGAAATAAATCTGACAGAAAATTGCAAAAATTACAAAAGTAATCTTATTCATTGACCCAGTAATCTCAGTATTGGGAATATGTTGTAAGGGCATTACATGAAAAAAAAAGTCATTTGTTCAAAGATATTTATAGATACAGTTGTGATTGCACTGTCTTCCTGTCCCTCAACACCACAGTCCTGGTAATAACCTAAGTAATAAGAAAAACAAGTATTTATTAAGTACTTTTTACATACCAGACCCTGCTAAATGCTGGTAATACAAATATTGTGAGTTCTGCTTTAATACTTATGAAAACAAAAAATTTGTTCCAATATGATTGATATATGTGGTAACAATTCGAACATAATTGGAATTTCTAGTTTGCTTACTAGGTGTATAGAGAGAATGTAGAAAACTCCATAATTCACAAGCTGAAACTCTTCTGATAGCCTCTCTACAATCAAATCTAAGGTGTTTGTCAAGGGAAAGTGCCATATTTATGTCTTCTGGTGCAGCAGGAGCTATAGTCAGAAGAAGGTTGACCTGTACCACCCCTCACCTTCTAAGATGGCCTCCTGCTGAGATCCTGAGGCCTGTTGTTGAAGTCTGCCCAAATATGGAGAGACTAACAGCCTGTTCCCCAAGAAAACCAAGGCTCAGGCTGATAGCAGCCTGAGACTATGGACAATGCCACGATTTATTGTAGTATTTATATATTAACCATTTAGTATGAATCAAACTGCTACCATTTTCATTAGGTTCCTATCTTTTTTTAATGTGTCACAATGAGATTAGCTGAGACCTTTCTGGAGATGAAGAGATTGCCCTCTGCCCTGGGCAAATGGGCTGGCCAGTGCAGAACTCTGAGCTTTGCCCTTTGCCTGCATATGCCTGATTACCTCTTCTCCCTGCCCACACGGCAAGTTTACTCCATAAAAGTTGATAGCTTCTCCTGGTTGGGTTGCTGTATTCCTTAAGAAGATAAGCCTGCTGAGTGTGTTACCCCAAATAAATGCCTTTGCTTGATCTGGAGACACCCTGAACTTGAATTCTTTTGAGACACTGTGACACACATGCCCTTGCACCTCAACATTTTGGTGACCTGTATGAGGATTGTCTCAGCCTCTAGGTCTCTCCAACTCAAGGTAAGCCCATTCACTTTACAGCTATCATGCCAGCCTGGCTGGGGGTAGTTTGTGGGCCACTGCAGTGTGGTGGGTCTCTGTACCCCATCTGCTGGTTCTCTCTAAGTGGCGGTTGCCCTACTTGAGAACCCTATGTTTTTCTTTTGTTTTTGCTTTTTGGAGGGCATTTGGGGTTAAGTGACTTGTCCAGAGTAACACAGCTAGTAAATGTGTCAATTGTCTGAGGCTGGATTTGAACTCAGGTCCTCCTGAGTCCAGGGCCAGCGCTCTATTCACTGTGCCACCTAGCCTGCCCCAACCCTATGTTTTTCTTTTCCTCATGGGATGCCATGAGTGTAGTCAGGTGACTTGAAAGGAAAGTAGTTGCACTGGGTTTGCAACACAATGGGGCAGCCCCCTTCCATACCATGGGACTCTCTGTTAGGTTGTCTTTTGCAGAATTGGAAGAAACTCTTTTTTTTTTTTCAATATTGCCTGGTCTCAATATATTCTAGAGGACCAAGAAAAGTGACCTGTTTTTCAGTCCCTTAACTATCATACTATTCTTCAACTTTATCTTTTTAATCTTTGGACTGAAGTTCCATATATCCAAGCCTTCATGGCCCTTTCACAAAACCCTTCCCTATAGCAGCAATGTAGAATGTTTTTTGATAAATTTAAGCCAGAAAAGAAGGAGGTAAAAAGAGCTAGACCTCTGGATGACCCCCTTCTTTTTACTCCTGGAGCCCCAGACGTTCCTTATTAGGAAGCTCATAGCCTCCTACAGGACCATCCTCCATATCCCTCACCCCCAATCCTATACCCTCCATCACTGGGATCCTCCATCCTTAGACCTTCAAACGAGAGGAGCAAAGCCCTTTTTATTCCCCTGCTCTAACCCTCTGAGCCAACAGCTTCTTCCCTGAAACTTTGTCCTCTGAGAGAAGTGACTGACTGGGAGGGAGGAACCACAAGCTAATATGCTAGAAGACTCACATGCTTACCTGTCTAACTAATGGGATGAAAAAGGGCACTAAGAACCAGGTGGACTATGAGAAGTTTAAGGAGATTATCTAGCAGACCAAGGAGAACACTGCCCTTTTTCAAGGTAGGTTGGTTGAAGCCCTTAAGAAATACACCAACCTGGACCCAACCTTGTCTGAAGGGGCTGCTGTCCTCAGCATACACTTCATTATGCAATTTGCCCCAGCCATTCAGAGAAAGTTGCAGAAATTAGCCATGTGCCTCCAGACACCTCAGGCACAGTTTTTGGAGATGACTATTGGAGTGTTTAACAATAGGGACCAAAATGCTGAAGAGGATAAGGACCACAGGGCTAGGGCTAGGAATAGGGAACAGCCTCAACTTTTGGTTGTCACTATATACAGTACCTTGAAAAATCCTGCCTTCAATTCCCAAGGAAAGCATTTGTACTTTTGATGCCATAAGAAGGGCTACTGGTCTTTTAAGTGCCCTCTGAAGAGGAAACCAACAGGACCATATCCTACTGGGACACTGGAAGAGAGACTGCCCACAAAGGGGTGCAGTGGCCTCCTCCCAATACCCCATGCCATAGTATCCTCAGGACTTGGAGTAATGGGGTCCAGGATCTGACCTACTTCTCCATCATCATAGCCAAGAACACAGTAACTTTGGATATATGTATTAGGTAGGATTATTATCTTTCTTATTGACGAAGGAGGCACTTACTCTATCCTATCCCAGCACTCAGGTCCCACTAGTCCTTTACATCACCAGGCTGTGTGGATGGAAAGTAAATTTAGAAAGTGTCTTGAGACTTTCTCTCTGCCTTGCTAATTTCAGAGTCTATTGTTTAATCACTCCTTTCTTGTCCTCTCCTCTTGCCCAGGCCCCTTGTTGGGGCAGGACCTAATGGTGAAATAGGGAATCTAATTTTCCCTTCCTTAAGCCACCAGAAGGACTTCTGCTACCCTACTCAAGGTCCCCTCATATTCCACCCAAAATTTGGGAGGCAACCTGGGCAACCTACCCATGAAACCTCGGCTTTGTCAGCCTCTGAGATCCTAATGTCTTCCCCAAAGGTGCCAGTCTCTGATTAAGTCTGAGGCATGGGAGGGATTACAATACTTAATTGAGAAATTCCTTTAATGTAAGCTTTTAGTCCCATGCTATTCTCCCTGAAATATGTCCATCCTCCCAATCAAAAAGTTGAGAATGGGGAATACCACATGGTGCAAAATCTCAGAGGCTTCAGTGAAACTCAGTGAAACATATTACCAATCACCCTATAGTACCAAACCTTATACCATCCTTACTCAAATTCTGGGGAATACCTAGCAGTTTCCCACTCTGGACCTTAAAGAGGCTTTTTTTCTGTAAGCTACTCCATAAAGCCTCCCAGTTTATTTTTGCTTTTGAATGGACACCCCCAGGGAAACCAAAATCACACCAACTGATGTGGATAGTCCTGCCCCAGGGCTTTGAAGATAACCCCTATCTATTCTCCAGCCTTTAGGAAAAGATTCGAAGGATCTGGAACTGATTAATAGTAGCCTAATTCAATATGTGGATGATACTCTCATCTGTAGCCTGTCCCAGGAGGTCTCCTTGATCACTGCTACATAGACACTCAACTTTCTGGGCACCTGGGGCTATAAACTCTTTTCCGATAAAGCTTAAATTACCTGTCTATCTGTAAACTATTTAGACCATGACTGAACCCCACCTCTTTCTCTCTCTCTCTCATCCCAGAAAGGAAACAGGTATTTCTTTCCATTTCTGTTTCAGCCACTAAAAAACAACTGTGTGCCTTTCTGGGCATGGTTGGATTCTGTCAAATCTAGATCCCTAATTTCAGTATTATTGTAAAGCCCTTCTATGACTTCTACTCAAGACCCTGACTTGCTGCCTCTAGAATAGTGATCTGACCAGGCTAAAACCTTGAAGACCCTGAAAATCAAATTAGCTACTACTCTGGCATTAGCCCTGCCCAATCTGGAAAAACCCTTCTCATTGTATATTGATGGGAAGAAGGCCTTGAGAGTTCTAATTTAGTCCCTAGGACCTGACCCCAGACTGGTGGCCTTCTTCTCTTAACAACTTGATTCTGTTGCCTCCAGAAGGCCCTCTTGTCTCCAGGCAGTGGTTACTATGGCTATTTTAATTGAGAAAGCCTCCAAACTCAGTCTTGGTCAACCTTTAGAAGTCCAAACTCCTCACCAGGATCAGAGTATCTGGGAAGCCAAAGGCCACAGATGGCTGGCTAGTGATAGGCTCACTAAAGACCAGGCCCTCCTGTTGAACACACTCAACTTATATCTCCAGGTGTGTCACACTCTCAGTCCAACTTCCCCCCTTCCTGACACCTTATGGTCAATGACATTATTCATGACTGTGAGAAGACTCTAGATTCTGTTTACTCAAGCCATCCAGACCTGAAGGGCCTTCCTCTTGACAGTACTGACAAAGTGTGGTGAAGTGTAGTTCACTGATGGGTCCAGCTTCCTCCAGGGCTTAATTTAAACCATCTCCCCCTCCAAGGGATATCTCTATGACCCTTGTCAGCCTGAAGAAGATGAGACCTCCAACCTTTTTTTCCCAAATGAATTTAGGTACCCACTTCTTGAGGTGGGAGATGATGAGATTAGCTAAGGCCTTTCTGGGGATGATGAGAGTAACAGGGCCCCTCTGCCCTGGGTAAATGAACTCTGAGCTACTGCCTGATTACATCTCCCTCCCCACTTGGCAGATTTCCTCTAAAAAAAATCTCTACCTTCTCCTAGGTGAATTGGTGCCTCCCTGGAGGCCTGCTGGGTGTGTTACTCCAAATAAACACCTTTATTGATTTGGAGGTAACCTGAGTTTGAATTCTTTCTAGATGACACTGTGACACACACCCTTGCACCTCAACATCACTGATGAAATTTTTGAGTATTGTGTCCCTAACCCTATTTTCCCCATAAGTCATGTGTTTTTTAATTACATGTTTTTGCACAGAGGAATGCTTTTTGGGAACAAGTGTGTTGTTTTAGGTATACTCTGATTGTACAGAAAGGCAGTATCTGATTGTAAAGAAAGACAGTCCCTGCCCACAAGGTGCTTATAGTCTAACAAGAGTAGGGGTGATGGGGTCCTTGGGATGTATATATGTTTGTAACATCAGTTTGTAAATAGGGTGCTTTGGGATCTATGTCTGTAAAATCAATTTGTAAAAGCAGTCTGTAAAGTCACACTTCTGCCCCCCCCCCGCCCCCGCCAGTCTCAAAGCATTAACTCTGCCCCTTCCCCCTGCCAGCACTTTGTCCAGCAACAACTCATGAACTGTTTATATCTGCTTGAAACAATAACAAGCTACCTATGAATCCTTCACTAAACTATCTATAAACATTTTTAGCTTAGACAGATGTTATCTCCCTTAGTTAGAGTGGCCAGCTGCACCATGAATCCTTCAGTACCCTATCTATAGGGTAACTCCTTAGCCACTGTGTCTCTGATGGCCTTGGTTCCCAACATCTATCTTGTCAAGCCTGACATTGAGGGGTGGCAGACTGGGCACTCCTCAGTAGCCATGACCGAGGTTTGACTTTAGTGATGTGTCAGGCCTAAAACCACACCCCCAGGTAACCCCACCTTGGGCTATTTCCCAGTGAATCATGGGCAATATGCCTGCCTGCGCAGTTGATATTAAAAGTGCATGGTCCTTTAAGCACTGACCACTCCTTAACTCCTCCCTGATCCCACCCTTACTCACTTAGCTAGCATAATTGACACCTGATTTACTATCTTGACTCCTTAAAACTATGCCTATGTTTTCTTTAGGTTTGCAGGTTCCATAAGAATCTAGCCCACTGTCCTTGCACAGCGTAACAATAAACTTTACAATTTTGACTCCAAGTTTGCTTGAGCCTGGTGAATTCCTTCCAGACTGGATGCCAGGGTGGGTCCCTGGCAGAACCTCTTACCCTTCCCTACCCTTATCACCCTTTTCCTCTTCAGGGGGAGGGTGGGAATGAAGGGGCACAGCAGACAAAGTCCTGTGGAGAGTGAGGAGTGCCACATGGAGAGGAATGAAGACATGATTGGCCTCCTTAAATGGAGGGTCTCAGAGAGCAAGCTAATCAAAGGAAGGGGCAGAGGATACTTCCAATGTGAAAAGTAGTCCAGGGAAAGAGTGAGCTTCTGGGATGAAAAGGTTTCTATGGCCTGGTAGACAAAGTGATATAAAGAGTGAGGAGGGCAGCCTGGAGAGGAATGAAGAAAAGATTAAAATGTAGCTTCTAAATGTCCCCAAACCAGGTAATCGTTGATTTAACTTTCATATATCGTGTTGAAACATGATGAAGTTAGCTGATAACTATGAGAAATAGAAAGAACTCTGGGTAGAACTTGATGAAATAATAAAAAGTAGAGAAAACAGAAGCTAAGAATGGAATTACATTAAACAATAGAAAAAGAAAAATGTGTCGGAGAAAATGAAGGAAGGCAGCTGCAGGGGAGTTCCCTGTCTCCCAGGACCCTGGTTATCAGGACCTTTTCCCCTCCTGAAATAATATTATGCTTATTTATCTCCACATGTAAACCCTTTGGGGAATATAAGATTCTTGAGAGAAGGGGTTGCTTTTCATTTTGTCTTTGTATCTGCTGTACCCAGCAAAGCACATCATACCTTTAGGCCCTAAACAAATGTTTGTTGAATTAAATTGAAAGCAGAGAGACAAAGGTATGGAAAAAATAATAAACAACTTTGCTATTTTTCTACTTGTATCTGACATTTTGTTATAAAACTGTTGTATAAAAATTCTCACAAGTTTTTTCTGACAGAGTTTAATATTTCAGTGACTGATCTCCTATTTTCTCCTGAGTTTTCTCTGTTAGTCAATTAGTTGACTATGATAGTTTCATATCTCACTATGGCTGCAATGTGTGAGAAATTTCTCTTCTTTTCATTTATTTTCTGGTTATTGGAAGACCTATTACACAGGCAAGTTAAAAAAATATACTACCTATAAATATCTCAAATCAGAAGCTTTATCATTGTAGTTATTATGCAGAAAAAAATCCTTGGCTTTCTATACTAAATTACTTTATCATTGTAATCAACCTATCTAAGAATAAAAACTGTTCTAATGGATTTGAAATATTTATGATAAAATTACCATTAGAAACTGGTACAATGCCAATTTTGTTGCATTGTAATAATAATTTCGGTTTACATATAGTATCGTCTGGAATAAATAACTATGAGAAATGATAATTTTTTTCAATCTGGTTACCATAAAATACATTAACACACACACAGACACACACACACACACACACACACACACACACACACACACCCTCACAGAGATATACATGCCCATATTTAACAAATAAGATGAGACAAGGTTTATAGGACACTGACCAAACAGAGGGTTAATTCTGGGAATTCATGGTGAGAGAAAAGGGGATTTAACTTTTATCTACAAAAAGAATACCAGTAGCTAATCTCCCTCTTGGTAAAGGAGGCTACTGCCCAATTCAGTTCTTTATTTCTCTCTCTGAGGAAAGAATCCTAAACTTACTCAGCCCTAGATAATAATCCCATTTTTTTTTTACTTCCTAACCCTGTAAAGTATAACTTATAGTCTAATAATAACATTTATATAGCACTTACTATGTGCCAAGCACAAATATTATTTCATTTAATCCTTATAACAACCCTGGGAAGCAGGTGCTATCGTTAGCCCCATTTTACAGATGAAGAAACAGAGGTGAATAGGTGACTTGCCCAGGGTCACACAGCTAGTAATAATCTGAAGCTGGGTTTTAACCAAGGTCTTCCTGACTCCAAGGTCCAGAGCTCTATCCACTGCAACCTAGTTACCCAAGTGAGAGAACTGATTGAGATATTACATCTTGCCCACTTTTCCATGTTTAAGTGAATGCTGGTCTTTCTGGCTCCAAATTCAATGCTCTTTGTACTATGCCGCATGGCCTCTTTTTAAAACTATGAAGCTAGACCAAATTCATGAGAAGAGCAAGGGTCACTGAGAAGGCTCCAGAAAGCTCTGTGAGAAAACAGTCTATAATTCATTGTGTCATTGTCTTAATGTTAGCATGTATTTCTCCTTCTTGAGTCAGTGTTTCAGTGATGAAATAAGGAAGACCTAGATTCCAAGTCCTGCTTTGGACCTATAACTGACTGTCAGATCCTTGGCAAGCCACCTAACATCCCATTGTCCCAGGCAGATGTAAATTTAATGAGGACCTACCTATCTGAATTGGTTAAGGCAAAGGAAGAACCCATCTACCTTCATTATGGTTAGGGAATTGATAGGGAATTAGTATTTATTTAGGGCCTGCTAGGTGGCACAGTGGGTAGAGTACAGGGCCTGGAGTTAGTAAATCTCATCTTCAAGTTCAAATCCGGCTTCACAAACTTACTCATGTGTGTGTTGTATGACTCCAGGCAAGTCACTTAATCCTGTTTGCCTCAGTTTCCTCATCTGTAAAATGAACTGGAGAAGGAAATGCCAAAACAATTCCAGTATCTTTGCCATGAGCCTTGCATGGGGTCATGGAAAGTTGGACACGACTGAACAGCCATGACAAATGTTCCAGGCACAGCACTAAGCATTCTCCTGAGAGTATCTCTGTTAGTTAATAGCTAGTCATTTATCTAATTTGATAGTTAAGGATTTTCCTCACCTTAATTCCCTATATAATTGAAATCCAGGATCCACATAGACAAAAAAACATCATGTCCTTTTAGTAGCCCAGTTCTAAGTCCTCTATGGCCACTGCTTCTGTTTCAGGCCTGAAGTATCTTGAGGGAGGAGCAGAGGGGAGGAAGGGCGATGGTATGGATGAACATCTAGAGACAGTATAATTTGAAAAGGCCACTTATCTATCCCTCTCTTGGGCTTTCCACCATGGTCTACCTCTACTTTCAATGCCTGTATTCTTCTTCATCGTTTGGTAGTGATACTTCCACAACCCATTGTTTCACATGTTTTTAAATGACTATTTAATTTAATTTAACTGATTTCACTGTGCCCTGTGCTCAGAAACTAGAGCCTTCTGTACTCACAAAAAGCAGAGTAAGTAGGCTCAAGACACTTAATTTTTTTTTTTTTTGCTTTTTGGAGGGCAACTGGGGTTAAGTGACTTGCCCAGTCACATGGCTAGTAAATGTGTCAAGTGTCTGGAGGTCAGATTTGAACTCAGATCCTTCTGACTCCAGGGCCGGTGGTCTATTCACTGTGCCTCCTAGCTGCCCCAGGGCACTTCATTCTTGTTTTGCTTCTGCTTTCCTATGATGAAACCATGGGGTCTGGTGTGATTTCTTAAAATCATATTTTTCTCCTTATCTCTGGGCCAAATTACATTTAAATCAACCCAGATTGAAGAAGCTACTATTTGGGAGGGGAAAAAATCTTTATAAGAAAGAAATTTAAAAAATTTCTCTTGGAATATATTCTAGTATTTTAATAATGCTTTCTCTTGGGTATATTTCATGTATAAACCCATTTTCCTCCTATATTCTATTCATGATGGAAATGATGAACAGGCTTAATTTGGCTTAGCATAACAACTTTAGAGAACATGATTTAGAAGCCATATGTTGTTTTTGTATGGGCAAAATACTTTAAATTCTCTTCCCCCTTTCCTCTACCTAATTCAACAAGCATTAAGTATCTACTATGTTTAAGATAATGTGCTGGGTTTGGGGATACAAATTTAAAAAAATAAAAACAGTTTTACTCTCAAGGAGTTTACATTCTATTGAGGGCTATAACTGGAAAGAGACTTAAAAATACAAGATACTTTGGAAGGAAGACAACATTATTGCTAACTGTGTTGAGCACAACTCCACCCTTCCCTCCCCCAACTGATCCATGAGCAGGAATTTCAGCCTAGGGTAAAATCCCTAAAATATGGATATTTCTCCATACTCCCTCCTGCCCTCCTGCCAGATATTTCTCCATTCTCCCCCATCCCTTGCCCCCACCAGATCACCAGATATTTCTCTATTCTCCTCCATCCCCTGCCCCCACTGGATGTTTCTCCATCCCTTGCCCCCTGCTTCCCACCAGATCTTCCCCATATCTGCCCATTCTAGGTTCCCTGTCCCTCAGCCTAGGGTAAACTTCGCACGTGGGGGAAATTCAAATATACACTGTCCAATCATTGATTGTAGTCTTGGCTTACATAACCTGACTATTGGAATCACTTTAAAAACTGGCACATTGTCCGTGCCAACTCAATGTCTGATCTGGGTATGTGACCCCAGCAGCCCCATGGCAATAAAATCCACTTCCAAATTTTACTCTCGGGGATCTTTTGTCTTGCTCTCTTCTGGCTCAACATAATTTGGAGGCCCCAGTGAGATCTGAGATGTTCTGTGGCACTGCAAAGATACCCGAATAAGAAGAGCTCTTGGCCTCAGGAGGTAGGCATCTGTTCGCCCCGATTCCTAGGGGGGTTAGCCCCTGATGATGTTCCAGCGCTCCAGGTCTCAAGGAGGGAAAGATTGCACCTGCCTCCCAACTTTGATTTGCTCCTCATTCAGCACTTTGGTGGATCCAGAACCTCCAGTTTGGGGGTGAGTAAAGTTCTGTCCTGTTTTCTAGAGGGGGAGAGGGCTAGACATAGCCATTTGTGCAGAGGGCATCTCCTTCTCGGGCAAAACTCGAGACATCATCCCTCTTGCCTGTAAGTGGTCGGGTTAATGTCTATTTGTCTGTCTTTTTATATGTTCTATGTTCACAAAGGTTTTTCTTGAGCTCATTTGCTTCTCATTCAGGATCTGTGGGAGGTAGACAAGTGGGTAGAGACTATTTTCTGTCTGTCTTTTTATGTGTCCTGTCCATTCTGTGTTTGTAAAATTTTTGTCTTGAGCTCATTTGCTTAAAGCCTCCCCACTTTTATTCTGCAAAAGGTATTTGAGTGACTATTAGACGAACACCTTCAAGGAAGCTTGTCTGATTTCCACTGGGAAGATATATTTGTTTATAAGACTATATTCTTTGTCTGTCTTTTCATCCTAGAATGTGGGAGGTTCAGCCAGTACATCAAAAACTCCCTTGGGGTGCATATTAAACCATTTTAGAGTAGTCTATCAGGACGGGGCAGATTATGGGGCCCCCTTGAAGAAGAGGAAACTCATTTCTTATTGCATGAATGATTGGCCCACATTTGGGGTGGACTGGCCCCCTCAGGGAAGTTTTAACATGCAAATTATCCAATCAGTGTGGCAGGTGGTCACAGGGAATCCAGGACATCCAGATCACTTCCCTTATATTGATGTCTGGCTAGACATTGTCACCTGGCCCCTTCCCTGGCTTAGAAACTGTTCTTTCCAAAGGGGTATCTGATTCTTGTGGCCCACCTGCTCTCAGATACTTCTATGGACCCTGAGGCCCCTAAAAATGCCTGAGCTTTAAGTATTGCTTTTGTCTCCCAGTCCGCCCCTGATATTAAAAGAAAACTCCAGAAATAGGAGGGTTTTGAGGGCGTGGTTATATCCCAGCTAGTAGAAACTGCCCAAAAGGTTTATGACAAAAAGGACAGCTCCTTTGACAAAGCATAAAAGAAGCTTGCCCAGGTCCTTGTGGCTGCACTTCAAACTCCCAAACAGGGTGCCCGAGTGGGTGCCACACGACATGGTGCCCACCCCACTCTTGCAAGGGACCATTGGGCCTACTGTAAGGAATTAGGCCATTGGAAAAATGAATGGCCCTGGGAAAAGAAAAAACAAAGCCTGCTGCTCTCCAGAGGGTCTAGCATTCACTGATTGAAGGGGCCTGGGGATTTTCTCACTAAACTCCCTTAACCTCTTTCCCCCTTCACATTTTGTCTATACTGTCCTGGATCTCAAAGATGCTTTCTTCACTATTCTCCTGGCCCCTGTTAGTCAGCCCCTTTTTGCTTTCACCTAGATAGAGCCTGAGGGTGGGTATTCTGGCCAGTTAACCTGGGCATGTCTGCCCCAGGGTTTCAAGAACCCTCTTTGATGAGGCCCTCCATAAGGACCTTATTCCCTTCTGTGAATCCCACCCCTCCTGCTCTCTAATCCAGTATGTTGATGACCTCCTCCTTGTGGCACCTACTGAAAGCACTTGTTTGTCTGCCACATCCAACCTTCTTTCTCTTTTGCAGTCTTTGGGTTACTGAGTTTCTTCTAAGAAAGTTCAAATCTGTTTATCTCAGGTCACCTATCTTGGTTACAATCTCTAAGGGTAGCTTGATCCTTTTCCCCCTCCCAAATCCAAACCATTCTAGACTTACCAACCCCAAAGACTAAAAAACAGGTTCAAGAATTTTTTAGGTACAGTAGCTTACTGATGGCTCTGGATTTTGGATTTTGCAGAAATTGTGAAACCTTTATTCTACCACTTCCAGAGCTGGACCCCTTTCTTGGTCTGGCCCAGAGCAAAAGGTTCTTGATTCCCTTAAGGTCACCTTGGCTTCAGCGCCTGACTTAGCCACCTGTTATTACCAAGTCTTTCCATCTTTTTGTTGTTGACTCTAATGGGGTGGCTAAAGGAGTCCTCACCCAAACCCTGTGCCCCTGGCGCTGCCCTGTCACCTATCTTTCCAAATGTCTAGATTCAGTGGCTGCTGGCTGGTTGCTGCAAGGGCCCTCCTTGTTAAGGAAGCTGATCAACTTTCGCTGGGTCATCCCCTTTCCATCTCTGCCCCTCATTCTGTGAAGACTCTCCTCCAAAGCAATCTTACCCACTGGCTCTCTAACTCCCGACTAACCCAATATCAGGCTCTCCTCCTAGATCAGCCTCGTCTGACTTTTTTCAAAAACCTCTGTTCACTCTGTTAAAAAACCCTGCCCCTCTGCTCCCTGACTCTGGACCTAGTCCACCCTCCCCAGCTGTCCATGATTGCCTTCAGGTCATTGATCAGGTCCAGGCTGCAAGACCTGACACACCCCTAAGAATGGAATCTCTACATTTGTGAGTTTTTTTTTTGTTTGTTTGTTTGTTTGTTAGCTTAGTGGAAAATCTAATATTATTTCTCATCTTAGAATTAGAACATGTGCAAAAAGTTATGCAAACTGCTTAAGATCATTTTAACAGTTTTCAACTAACTTTCTTCATCAAGGTTTAATGAGACAGATGATTCCTTTGCCCATAAATCAAAAGGGAAAAAGGAGGAGTCAGGTTGGTGGCTCCTCTGAGGAGACCACAGGAAAAATGGGACCATTGAGGGTCAGAGTAAGAGGATTACAGCCAGTGGAACACTGGGAGGTCAATTTCACTGAGATAAAACCACATGTATCTATTGGTATTGGTGGATACATTCTCTGGGTGGGTAGGAACATTCCCTGTGAAAAATGAAACAGCCCTAATAGTAGCAAAAAAACTCTTTAATGAAATTGTCCCTCCGTTTGGCTTCCCCATGAGAATTGGGTCAGATCCTCGGCCTCAGGGGATGGAGGCCACTCAGCTTTGACTTCCTTGAGCAGCCGGCTTCTGAAATTTTCTCAGAGCTCAGAACTCAAGGCTGAGAAAGTCCAGACCATCCCCTGATATATGTTTGGAAGACCACCACCCATTCTTCCTCTAATCTGGGAAGACCTAAATGCTGAAATCACTAACTCTTCCCTCATCAAGTTCCTACACGGTCTACAGGCACTCAGAAAAAAACTTCCCTCAGTCTGCACCCCTCCTGGTCCCAAGCTCAGCCTCAGCTCACCCGTTTCAACCTGGAGATTCTGTGCTGGTAAAGAAATTCACCACTACTGGTGGAAAGGGCCACACATTGTGATCCTCACTACACCCACTGCTGTCAAAGTTTGCTCTATCCCCACCGGGCTCCATTATACCAGAGTGAAGCCTGCTGTCACCTCAGAATGGAAAGCAGAAGTCCATGAGGAGCCCCTAAAGCTAAGATTAATCCGACCCTCTTCCTGATCCTCCTTTTACCTCCTTGTGTGGTCCCCCACAATCCCCATATCCCCAGACTAAGCTATACCTGGGTGGTAACCACAAGAAATGGACAATCCTGGAATTTCCAGAACCCGGAACATATATGGCTCCCCCTCAGTCCTCAGTTCCCCCTGAACTGGACTATGTGGAGGCCCACCAGCAGATGTAGGCTACCTGCTCTGTTCAGACACAGGATGCCTTTGCACCTGCGCTTGTGTCACAGCTTACCACTGCCCTTCTAGCCTTGGTACCTCCCTGTGCTACAGGGCAGGTGGTAGTGGGGGATCGGACCCATTGTTCTGAATCCATGCAATCGGGTCTGGCCCCTGGCAACCCATGCTCGATCTCACCCTTCAAAACCCCTCTGACCCCAGATGGGGAATCCTGGTCTCTGGGGTTCTGGGAACCATTGTCCCTGCCTGGGGGACCATGTCGATCATTCTGGATGAAGAGGAGGAGGAGGGGCAGGTGGGAAAAACGGTAGTACTGACTGTAACCAAGAAGCCTCCTGTGCCCCTCCCCAATCCTTGTCTGTCCTTGCCCCAATAGGTAACCCCAATGTGCAAATCCCAATACCAGCTGTTACCACATGGGCCCCAGTCAGGTCATGTTCTTTTTCCTGTTTACCTTCTCATACTTCTCTTGCACCTTGTATTTGAAAGTCAGATTTTCTGTTCAGCTCTGTTTTTTTTTCCTCAAGAATGCTTGAAAGTCCTCCATGCCACTGAATGACCATATTTTTCCCTGAAGCAGTATACTCAGTTTTGCTGGGTGGGTGATTCTTGGTTTTAATCCCAGGTTCTTTGCCCTGTAGAATATCATATTCCATGCCCTTCAAGCCCTCAGTGTAGAAGCTGCCAGGTCCTGTCCTATTCTGATTGTGTTTCCACAATATTGAAATTGTTTCTTCCTGGCTGCTTGTAGTATTTTCTCCTTGACCTGGGAACTCTGGAATCTGGCTATAATATTCCTAGGAGTTTTCTTTTTGGGATCATTTCCAGGAGGTGATCAGTGGATTCTTTCAACCTCTATTTTGCCCTCTGGTTCTAAAACATCAGGGCAATTCTCCTTGAGAATTTCTTGAAGAATGATTTCTAGGTTCTTTTTTTGATCATGGCTTTCCAGTAGTCCAATAATTTTAAAATTATCTCTCCTTTTCCAGGTCAGTGGTTTTTCCAATGAGATATTTCATATTACCTTCTATTTTTTCATTTGTTTGGATCTGTTCAATAGTATCTTGATTTCTTATAAAGTCATTAGCTTCCATTTGCTCCAATCTAATTTTGGAGGAATTATTCTCTTCTGTGAGTTTTTGAAATTCCTTTTCCATCTGGCAAATTTGGCTTTTTAAGGCATTCTTCTCCTCATTAGCTTTTTGGGCGTCTTTTACCATTTGAGTTAGTCTATTTTTTGAGGTGTTATTTTCTTCAGTAGTTTTGGGGGTCTTCTTTAGCAGGCTGTTGACTTGCTTCTCATGATATTCTTGCCTAATTCTCATTTCTCTTCCTAATTTTTCTTCCACTTCTCTTACTTGATTTTCAAAATCCTTCTTTTGCCTATAACCATGACTTGTAACAAGTTCATATTTTTCTTGGAAGCTTTTGATGCAGGAGTTTTGCCTTTGTTGTCTCCTTCTGGTTCCATGTTTTGTTCTTTATTGTCCCTAAAAAAGGATTCTATGGTCTGATTGTGCTTCCTCTGTTTCTTCATCGTGCCAGCCAATTACTTGAACTTTTGAGCTCTTTGCCATGGTAGAACTCTGCTTTCAGAGTGGAGAGCTTTGTCCCAAATTGCTGGGATTTTCACACGTATTGTCAGAGGTCTGAGGAGGGCACCCTCTCTGCAGCCACCACAAGCTCTGGCACACTGGCGTTTCTTACCCCATGTCCACCACCTAAGACTGCAACTTAGATCCAAGCAGGCCAAAGCAAGAGCAATTACCCTCTGAATGGTCACTTGGTCCCCCTACTTTCTGCAGGCTAGGAGCTCAGGAGGCAGCCATGTGGCAACAGCTACAACCTGCACCTCCACCACATCTCACCTTGGGGCCAGGGGCCAGACCACCCCCAGGTCCAACAGTGTTCCCCACTGACCTTTCACTTTGTCTTTGTCTTTTATGTGTTGAGAAGTATGGAAACTGCCACAGCTGCTGGTGTTTCACTTTCCTGAAGTTGGTTCTGGCTGGTCTAGGCCACTGGTTGGGGCTGCCCTGGGCTTGGTGTGGCTCACTTGGGACTGTGCTAGGCTACCAGTCTGGTACAATAGACCCTTCCTTTTGGCCTTCCAGGCTGCCTTCAGCAGGAGATTTATTTCTCTATGTCACTTTGTGGGTTTTGTAGCTCTAAAATTTCTTTAGAGTCATATTTTACAGGTATTGGAGGTGGTTGTGGTGGGAGCTAACAGAATTTCCTACTTGTACTCTGCCATCTTGGCTCCCCACTCAGTCTTTTTTCCTTTGCACTAAGAGGTTCATCTACAGTAAACTCATATCCATATTTAAACCAGGCTCAATTATGAAGGAGTATGACTTCTTACAAGATGGGGAGTAGGCTTCTTTTCTTGCTCTCTTGCTCATTCAATTTTCACCCTGGTTCCCTGGGGGAAGTAATTTTCTCAGAGCTTGGTTTTGGGGAATTTCTTAGAGCTTCCCAATGAGGGGAATATAAAGGTATTCAATGTACAATGTAAATAAGGTATGATAAAGTTAATTATTTCTTCTATATACACACACACACACACACACACACACAATAATTAACAAGCAAAAGACTCACAAGTATGCTTTTACAGGATTCAGTAATTTATAGCTACTCTTATAACTCTTCAGGATGATTGATACCAAAACAGCAGAACATGAAGCAGTTTGTTGTCCTGCTGAATAGTTGTTTTACACTTTACCTTACTCTGTCAAAGTAGATGTGTTTCAGAATGTCAGGCTAGGACTTAGGTGCCTCTTCTTCTCAGTGGTTATTTTCTCCAATGCAGAAACTCTTTCTGCTTCCAGTCAGTTTTGATTATGGGACCCAGGAGCTTTTGACCTCTATGATTCATGAGGCAGTCTCCAAGACCAGACATGTCCATCTTGGGATCACTGTTCTATCAGGCAAGGAACAAAGTAGAAAGGGTTGTCAGAAGTGCAAGTTCAATATCACCTAACTGAACCCAAGTTCTAGCTGCCACGAAGCTAGCATCCCCTGTGCTAATGGGATGGGAGAAAAGGGTACTACTGCTGCTCTCTCCCATCTCAGGAACGCCTGGGATAGTCCTGACATGATCTATGGAAAGAACAGAAGAAAATAACTGAGGGCAGGTCTCTTTCATATCTCTATGTCTATCTCTATCTATCATAATTAGAGCATAGCAGTGTGATAGGCTTCCTATTTCAATGGGATTGATGGTTTGTGTAAAACCGTTTTAATTTATGTAACCAAAACCAAAATGCAACCCACATTTTATCGCTTATATTCTCTCTATCCCTTGTTTTGTAAAGAACTCTTCCCTTATCTCTAGTTCCCAGAAGTATCCCTTTCCTTGCTTGTCTAGTTTTTTCATGATGTGAATTTTTATTATCTCAGTCTTATATCCATTTGGAGTTTTTTGGGGGTTGGGGCAGGGATATGGTATGATATCAATCTAAAATTAATTTCTACTCACTTTTAAAATATCTGCTGCTGACATATTAGGAACAGTTGATTAATTCCTGGTTTTTTAGCTTAAAAATAAGCAGATATTCTCTTCTATTAGAAGCTTTTTCTGTACCTATTGATAAAATAATATATTTTTATTGAATTTGTGGTTAATATATCCTAATTTACTTATAATTTTCTTGGTCTTCAACAATCTTGCATTTGAGGTATAAATCCAACCTGCTGAAAATGCAAAATCTTTTAAATTTGTTGCTGTGGTCCCATCTAACATTTTATTTAATATTTTTGCCTTCATATTCATTGGGGATAGCAGTCTATATATTTGTTTCACTGCTTTATCTCATTATGACTTAGTATCAATATTTGTCTCATAGAGCTTAAAATAATATCTTTTCCTTTATTTTTGCAAACAATTTCTGCATTATTGAAATTAAGGGCTCTTTGAATATTTGATAAATTTCACTTATAAATTTGTCAAATTCTAGGTTTTTCTTTTTACTCCAGTTTGGTAGTTCTTTGTGGCTTTCTCAATTTCTTTTTCTTAGATTTGGTTATTTAAATGTTCCATTTCTTATTTTGTTAATCTGAGTATTTTATAATTTGTATATATCAATACATATAGCATTTTTCTGGGGGTTTTTGGGCCCATAATTGGTCAAAATCGTTTCTAATAATTTCTTTTATTTCTTCATTTGTTTTGAATTTTCTTTCATTTTTTATTGGCAACTTAATATTACCCTCTCTTTTAAAAAACAAACTATAGTTACATATATATATATATATATATATATATATATATACACACATATATATATATATATATATATATATCTATTCCCCCACTGCCCCCAGACAAGACAGCATTTTTTAAAAACAGTGACAAGCAAACCCTTAGTAAAATGGGTCGTGTTGGTCATCTCAAGCAAAAGGTCAGGGACTGGAGTACAATCAGTTTATTAGTTAGGCTAGCAATAACCAACAAATTAGGTCAATGGCCTCTCTCAGGGACCAAAGACCTATAATTTTACATGTTTTAATAGGTTTGAAATAATATCTCTTAATTTTATTTATTTATTTTTTGTCTTTTTTTTTTTTTGGAGGGGGAAAGGCAGGGCAATTGGGGTCAAGTGCCTTGCCCAAGGTCACACAGCTAGTAAATTTGTCAAGTGTCTGAGGTTGGATTTGTACTCAGGTCCTCCTGACTCCTGGGCCAGTATTCTATTCATTGTGCCACCTAGTTGCCCCCAATTTTATTTATTAATGCAATATTTTTTCCAGATTTATTCTTCTCTTCGATTTCTTTAGAATGTCTATTTTGTCCTTCAGTTATTTTTTAATTTGTTGCTTCTCTTAAAAAAAATAGGATTCCAAATTATCATCTATTTATTTATTTTTTGTTGATGAAGGAATTAGAAAATTCCTCCTCATTCAGTCAGGTGGAGACGGAGACACTTCTGAAAGAACAATTGCAATGGTTGCCCAAGGAGAACCGCAAGTGCAGTTCAAACTTGCATTAGTTGGAGATTGAGGTACTGGTAAAACCACATTTGTAAAATATCATTTGACTGACAAATTTGAGAAGAAGTATGTAGCCACCGTGGGTGCTGAGGTCCAAACTCCCATGTTCCATACTAACAGAGATACTATTAAATTCAACATATGGGATACAACTGGCCAAGAGAAATTTGGTGGTCAGAGAGATGGTTATTACATCCAAGCTCAGTGAGCCATTATAATGTTTGATGTAACATCAAGAGTTACTAACACCAATGTACCTAAGTGTCATAGAGGTCTAGTACTAGTATGTGAAAATATCCCTGTAGTGTTGTGTGGCAACAAAGTGGATATTAAGGACAGAAAAGTCAAGGCGAAATCAATTGTCTTCCACAGGAAGAAGAATCTCCAGTACTATGACATCTCAGCCAAAAGTAACTACAACTTTGAGAAGCCCTTACTTTGGCTTTCTAGAAAACTTATTGGAGACTCTAATTTGGAGTTTGTTGCAATGACTGCTCTTGCACCTCCAGAGGCTGTCATGGACCCAGCACTGGCAGCACAGTATGAGCAGGATGTACATATTGCTCAGACAACTGTGTTCACTGATGAAGATGATGACCTGTAAGAGAATGAGGCTAGAGCCCAACATCAGAAGGATAGTTTTATAGGCAACTGTCCTGTGATGTCAGTGGGGTCACATGCTTGTCGCTTTATTATATAGCTGAGCAGAGCATGTGCTTAGTCTTTGGGATGCTGAAGAAAATGAATGGGTTTCGGAGTTAATGTAGCAGTTTTAAAGAAATATATAATTCATATTTTGGATCTGCATATTTAGCTATTTTGGACTGCAATTATATCCCCTTGAGTTTCAAATATAAAACTGCTGTCATCCTCTCAAAATATTCAGTGGTGAATCTTGTTTGTTACTGTCATTCCCATTCCTTTTTGTTTAGATCATTATAAAGTTGTTTCAAATATACAAAAAAAGAAAATTTCTCCTAAGAATTGCTTTGGCTGCATCCCAGATTCCTTACCAATCCTTTAGTATTTAATTATTTGGACTACATTAATGTCTGAGCCCTTTCTTTAAAGGTCTTTTATTGTTCATAGTTTTTAATTTCATTGTGTCCAGTAAACCAAGTGTTTAATATTTCTGTTTTTCTGCATTTGTTTGTGAGGCTTTTATGTTGTACCACACAGTCAATTTTTGTGAAGCAGCTGTATACTGCTGTATATAACTGTAATGGAAATGCAAATTTAAAGATCTTCCCTGCCCCTAGCTTAAGTGCACCTGGAGCCTGTGGTGGGAGGCTTGTTTTTCAGGGAAGCCCACACCTTGATACTTTGTGATTGGGCAGTGGGTCAAGGAGGTTGTTACATTCTCTGAGCCAAGAGAAGGCTATATCAACTCTGATGAGAGGCTTTGCTTTGGGGCTCACTTTGAGAAGTGTGTGATTTGACCAGATGAGACTCTGGGAAGCCGTTGTTGAGAGCCCCCCGGCTTTGAAAACCCAGATGTTGATGCTTCTCTCTCTGGTAACTGTGATTTGGTATTGATATAATGGTTGGACAGTTTGGAAGCCTGTCTGTTTGATCTGTAAGTTCTGTAACTGAAGTTTGGGGTGCTGACCTTCTCCCCCTGAACTAGGTAATGTATGTTTGTTTGATTAAAGTAAGCTTGTTAACCCAATTTGAGTTGCTTTCCTTTTGAAAAGCAGATCTAAGAACCTGTGTTGGCAGTCACCCTGGGGATATTGGGGTGCTTGCTGCTACAATAACACACACACACACACACAAACACACACACACACACACCTTTTTATTTCCATCCAATTATGATTAGATCTATCCTATCTCACTTTTCTAAAATTCTACTGAAGTTTGGAACTTTTTTCCTCTTTATTTATTTATTTTTTTGTAAGGGTTATGTTGAGGCTCTCAACTATTCAGTGAGTATATATGA
Source organism: Gymnobelideus leadbeateri (assembly GCA_011680675.1). NCBI lineage: Eukaryota > Metazoa > Chordata > Mammalia > Diprotodontia > Petauridae > Gymnobelideus > Gymnobelideus leadbeateri. The sequence continues at coordinate 219,160 of WOXC01012480.1, forward strand.
GATACTGGTGTCAATTTTATCTGTCATACCTTTAAGCATAATATAGTTTTTCTGTTTATTCCTTTTTTAAAAACATGGCATCTGTTTTACTACTCCTGCCTTCTTAGAGATCATGACTGCTAGCCATGAATTTTGTTTGCCTAAACCATGATAAATTTTGCTCCAGCCCTTTCTTTTATCTTTGTGTGAATATTTATGTTTCAAGTATATTTCTTCTAAACAATATATCTTTGAATTCTGCTGTACATTCTGCTATGTTCTGCAATCATGTGAATTAGTTCATCACATTTAAATTCATGGTTATTATTGGTAATTGTAATTCTCTCCATCATATCCTTTTTTTTTTTTGAGGGGGGAAGGCAAGGCAATTGGGGTTAAGTGCCTTGTCCAAGGTCACACAGCTAGTAAGTTTATCAAGTGTCTGAGGTTGGATTTGCACTCAGGTCCTCCTGACCCCAGGGCCAGTGCTCTATTCATTATTCCACCTAGCAGCCACCATATCTTTTTATACTTTCCTTCTCTTTACCCGCTTTTCTCTATAGAAAAGTTGTAAAAAGATAAGGAATGTAGTGAGTACCAGAAATCTTTAACTGAAACCATTAGCTCCCCTTCCTCCACTGTTACTGACTCAAATCGCTATAATTGGTTTTTACCCTTTCTTCCTTTTGTTGGAATTCCTCTTTAATCCATGCTTGACAATTGAAATTTGCTTTTCTAAAAATTATTTCCTTCCCAATGCTACCTATCTTAAGATGCTCTCTTCCTGATTCCTTTGTGTATGTGTATTCAAACTCACTTTCGTCCAATTTAGATAAGAATAAATTCAAGTTATTACCATTAACACCCACTCTTCCTCCATGTTTGTTTATTCTTCTTGCATAACACAATTTTGAGAAATACTAAAGGCATTTGTCTTCTTTCTCACCTAATATAGTTCCTTTTCTACCTTCTCTTAGGAACAGAACTCCACCATCCCAGGCCCTCTGATTGTCTTATTTAACTCCTTTTAGGTGCTTTGAATTTAAGATATGAAAGAACACTTTTTCTTTCCCCCTCCTAGAATGTAAGCACGTATCACTTTAAACAAATGTTTAAATTTATCTTTCTATGCTTTCTGTACTCCTGTGTTTTCATTTCAAAGTATCTACCTAGGCCTCTTATTTTCACCAAGAATGCTTGAATTTCCTCTATTCCATAAAAGATCTCTTTCCCCTCCTGTAGGGTAAGTTATTCTTTTTTGTAAGCCCCCTTTTTTGCCTTTTAGAATATTATATTCCCAAATTTTCTGTTTTGTAGCTGTACCTGCCAAATTTTATGTGATCCTAATAGGACTCGTTGGTCTGAACACTTTATGATGGTTTACTGTATTTTTTTTTCTTTTCCCCAGAAACTCTGGATTTTAGCTATAGTATTTCTGGTAACTTTCAATTTGGTATTTCATTCAAGAGGTGACCAATGGATTCTTTCTTCTTTTACCTTTTTCTCCTCCACCTTATCTCCCTTCTCCTTAGTTCTTTTACCTTTTCCTATCCTCTCCAATTGGGTCTCCTTACCTCAACCAGGCTGGAAGTGCAATAGGCACATATGGGGTCCAATCCTGCTATTGATTGGATGGAAGTTTTGATATACTCCATTTCTGATTTGAGACCATTCACCTCTCCTCAGGCAACCTGGTGGCCTCTCATTCCCAGGTATCTGTATATTGATGTCAGATTTAGTGTGCAGACAACTGTTCTACACAGCTTCCGAGCTGAAGCAATCCACCAACTTCAGGCTCCTCAGTAGCAAGGATTATTTTCACTTGGAACTTTAGTTTTCTTTCTAGCCCCTTGCAATATTTTTTCCTTGACTTGATACTTCTGAAATTTGGCTATAATGTTCCTTGGAGTTTTCATTCTGAGATCTCTTTTTTGAGGTGATTGGTGTATTCTTCCAATGCCTATTTCTGGTTCCAGGCCATCAGAGTAGTGTTTCTTGATAATTTCTTAAAAGATGCTGTCCATTATCTCAATAGATACAGAAAAAGCTTTTGACACAATACAGCATGCATTCCTATTGAAAACCCTCGGGATCATAGGAATCAAAGGAGTTTTCCTTAAAATTATAAGTAACATCTACCTAAAATCATCAGCAAGAATATGTAATGGGGATAAGCTAGAAGCATTTCCAGTAAAATCAGATTATAGTAAGCTACTGTTTGATAAATGCAAAGACTCTGGATTCTGGGATAAGAACTCACCATTTGACAAAAGCAGCTGGCAAAACTGAAAAATATTATGGCAAAAATTAGGCAGACCAACATCTTATACCATCTGCCAAGATAAGGTCAAAATGGGTATGTGATTTAGACATAAAGGATAAAACTATAAGCAAAGCAGGAGAGCAAGGGATAATTTGTCTCAGATCTAGGGAGAAGTGAAGAATTGATGACCACATGAGATGGAGAATATTATGATATGCAAATTGGATAATTTTGATTATTTTAAATTGAAAAATTTTTGCACAAAGTTAATGCAACCAAAATTGGAAGGGAAGCAGAAAGCTAGGAAACAATTTTTACAACTAGTGTCTCTGATAAAGTCCTCATTTCTAAAATATATAGAGTTGAATAAAATGTATGTGATTACAGGTCATTCCCCAATTTATAAATGGTCAAAGGATATGAACAGGTAGTTTTCAGATGAAGACATCAAAGCTATCTATAGATATATGAAAAAATGCTCAGATCACTATTGATTAGAGAAATGGAAATTAAAACAACTCTGAAGTACCACCTCCCACCTATCAGATTGGGTGGCATGACAAAACAAGAAAATGAGAAATGTTGAAGAAGATGTGGGAAAATTAGAATACCAACACATTGTTGATGGAGTTGTGAATTGATCCAACCATTCTGGAGAGCAATATGGAACTATGCTCAAAAGGCTATAAAATTACACATACCCTTTGACCCAGCAATACCACCAATAGGTCTGTATCCCAAAGACATCATAAAAAAGGAAAATAACCAATATGTACAAATATATTTATACTAGCTCTTTATGTGGTGGCCAAGTATTGGAAATTGAGTTGATGCCCATCAATGGGGAATGGCAGAACAATTTGTGGTATATAAATGTAATAGAATTATATTGTTCCATAAGAAATGGGGAGCAAGTGGATTTCAGAAAAATCTAGAAAGATTTGCATCAGCTAATTTTATGTGAAGAGAGCAGAATCAGGAGAACATCATTGTATACAGTAACAGCAACACTGTATGATGTTTATTAGACTTAGGTCTTCCGAGCAGTACAATGATCTAAGACAATTCCAAAAGACTTACGATTGAAAATGCTATCCACATCCAGGAAAAGAACTATGGAGTTTGAGTGCAGATTGAGACATACTCTTTTCTCTTTTTTGTTCTTTTTTTTGTTTTTGTTTTTTCTTTCTTGTGGTTTTTCCCTTTTGTTCTGATTCTTCTTTCACAGCATGACTAATGTGGAAATATGTTTCACATGTTTGTACATGTACAGTGTGTTGAATGCCATGTTGAGGAGGGAGAGAAGAAAGAGAGAGAGAAATTTAAAACTCAAAATCTTATAAAAGTGAATATTGAAAATTAAAAAGAAAAAAGAAAAAAAAAGAATTGATGAGCAGGCTGATTTCAGAAAAACCTGGAAAGACTTACATGAACTAATGCTGAGTGAACTGAGAGGAACCAGGAGACTATTGTACACAATAACAGCAAAATTGTGCAATGACCAACTTTAATAGACTTAACTCTTCTCAGTAATGCAATGATCTAAGACAATTTTAAAAGATTCATGATGGAAAATGCTATCTACTTCCAGAGAGAGAACTATGGTGTCTAAGTGTAGATCAAAGCATACCATTTTCTCCCTTTCTTTTTCTTTCTCATGGTTTTTCCCTTTTGTTCTGATTCTTTTTCTAATATAGAAATATGTTTAATATGAGTGTGCATGTATAGCCTGTATCAGATTGCATGACATCTTGGGGAGAGATAGGGGAGGAAAGGAGAAAATTTAGAACTCAAAATCTTGTAAAAGTGAATGCTGAAAACTAAAAATAAATTAATTAATTTAATTAAAAAAACAAAAACAACTAAAGATGCTGTCCACATCCTTCTTTTGATTATGGCTTTCATTGTTCAGTGATTCTGTTATTGTCTTTACTGGATCTATTTTCCAGGTCAGCTGTTTTTCCCATGAGGTATTTTACATTCTCCTTCATTTTTTAATTTTTTTTTTATTTTGTTTGATTGGTTCTTGATGTCTCATAGGTTCATTAGCTTCCACTTGACCAATTCTACCTTGTATTGTTTTCCTCAATTAGGTTTTGTATTTTCTTTTCCATTTGGCCAATTGTACTCTTTAAGTTGTTTTCTTCAGTGGATTTTTGTGTTTCCTTTTCCATAGGGCCAATTCTACTTTTTAAATTGCCTTCCAAGCTACTGAGTCTTTTTATCATAATTCTCCTCCATCACTCTCATTTCTTTTTCCCATTTTTCTTCTACTGTTCTTAAATGATTTTAAGCTCTTTTTTGAGCTCTTCCATAAATTCTTTCTGAGCTTGAGACCACTTCCCATTTTTCTTTGGGGTTTTGCCCATAGATATTTTTCCACTGTTGTCCTCTTCTGAGTTTGTATCTTGGTCTTCTCTGTCATCATAATAACCATCTATGGTCATATCCTTTTTTTTTTTTTGTATTTTTTCACTCATCTTTTTTTGCCTTTTCCCTTTCTTTTCAAATCGATCTCTGCTCCTGGGGGCAGAAGGGGCTCTGTCTCATACTTCTTGTTCCAGGGGCTGAAGGCCCTGGCTATTTATCTGGTGCTTCACTGATGTTGTCCTGAGCCCCATGGGGGACCCTTGTGTCTGGTGCTGCATTGAGGACGTGTGGTGGGGGAGTGACTGATGCTGCTTGAACCTATAGGTATCTGGCAGTTTACTTGGTTCTGAGCTGTGGTCTTAGGGCTGGTCTCTGGTATGTAATAAAGTTGATGGGGTGTTTCCAAGTTTCTCTGAGGCTACACTGAAGCACATGACAATCTGGCCACTGGCCTGTTTGCTTAGGCACCTGTAGGATTGTTGTCTTCTTGTTTTCCTGGGGCTGCACTGAAGCAGGTGCCTGTTTGCCAGGGGCTATTCTGCAGCACATGGTGGTTCTCAGAGTTGGAGTCTTCCCAGTCCCCTGACTATGCTGAGTCATGTTGGGGGGTCTTGGTGTTGGTGTTTGCCCATTCTACCACCTGGGACTTAGGATCTACTACTGATTTGCTGAAGTGGGGCTTTATGTCCTGGGCTGTACTCCCTTTTAACCTGAGTGAGACACACCTTTCCTGATAATTTACAAAGTTTCTGGGTCTCAAAGAGTTTTTACTGATTCTGGTGTTCCAAGATTTGTTTTGGTGCACTAGTTTATGGTTGTTTGGAGGTGAATATGGGAGAAATATGATTATTTAGTGCTTATCCCACCATCCTGGCTCCTGGAGAGACTGCTGTATTTTTGGATGGAATGGTCAGACCTTGTTTTGTCCTAACCTCAATGTGCTGGGTTCTTGCATACGATTTCTACTTCACCTGGTGTGCTAGGCATACAGAATGTTGGCAAGTTTCAGTACACTGGTGGATCATTTAGGCTAACCCTTCAATCTTTAGAATGTTTTTGAGAATCTCAAGTTAGAGTGCTATGGACTTTCCACCCCTTTGAGGCCTCCCATTCAGAGTGCTGCTGACTCTCAGTTCTGTATTCTTAGACAGAGTGATCATAGTGTGGATTTCTGGGCCTATTGGAACTCCCTGGCCTGAGCATTCTGGGCTTCCTGCCTTAAACTCAATCCCTATACTGAGACGTTGAAACTACACAGCTACTTAGTGGCTAAGCAGCACCCTGAATCCAGGTCTTCTGACCACTGATTTAGTGGTCTACACATTCTACACTACACCATTCTATGAGAGCCACTGAGCAGGAAAAGATGCTAGGTAATCTTATCCATAGGCAAACTGTGATATGAAAAATTTGTCCCAGATGAAGATTTCATGTAACATTTGGAGAAGTAGTTAGAGCTGTGTTAGAGCTAGTTCTAACTGAGGAAATCCCATTGTTAAATTTTTGTTGTGAGCATTTACACCTCAGAAATTGGCAATTGCTATAAATCAGTGCTTGATTTATTATTTTGCTGATTGTCTGAACTTAAAATATTAAAAGGGAAGATCAAATTTAAAAGTATGTGTGCACCTTTCCCTCTAGGCTCTCCCTCCCCCTCCCCCTCCCCCTCCAAGCTTAGTTGTGAAACATTTACCATCAAACCCCTGTTTCACTCTATAAACATTGCTTGAGCTTGAGGAGTGCAGTTGAAAGCTCAGAGAATGAAGTTATCTTACCAGACTGGAGAATGTGGGATAATAGTAACAGTAACTTGCATTTTGCACTTTGAGGTTTTAAAGTGCTTTACAGTCATTATCTCATTTGAGCTTCATAGCACTCCTGAAGATAGTGTGGTCTGATAGAAGGAGGACTAGACTAAGAATCTGGAGATCAGATTCTGGTCTCAGCAGACACTAAGTAGTTATGCAACTCTGAGAAAGTTGCTATACCTGTCTTGGCCTCATTTCCTCTATCTAAAAAAATGAGGGGGCTGACCTAAATATTCCTAAGGTTCCCTTTAGTTCTGGGGATAAGCCAGGCTAATCTTTTCAAAAGATGAGAGAACCTCTTAGTGTGAAACATAGACTGGGATGAGTTTTTGAATTCCTGTCTCTCGCCAAGAGTTCCCAGTGCCTGATACAGACCCTGCCACCTTGACACATTTCTTTCCCAGCTGCTTCCCGGGGGGTGCTTTTATCTGCTATGGGCTTTTCTTCACAGACAGTGCCTGCAGGCAGCAGCACTCTTATCTCACAAATGTTTCAACACTCTCTGCATTTGTAATCAGTTTCTCCCACACTGGTTCTAATTAAATGTATTAAAATATCTCAAGTGGCTATGAACCCTGTGTTTGCCTCCACAACAGGTGATTCTCCAGTTGATATAACTCAAACTGCTTCAGTTAATACATGCTTGGTAATTGTTTTGCTATGTAAATTCTTTAGTATGTTATTATTGTTCTTTTAGGAGCATGCCAACAAATAGCTCTAGTGGTGTATATATAATGTTTAATAATATAATATTAAAGCAATAGCAGAGAACTGGCTAATGTCTAGATTAACTAGCGAATCTCTAATACAAACCAGAACTACAAATAAAGATTTTTAAAAAATGATACCAACCTATGCCATTACCATTAATCATCTGATCTTAAAATGTCATTATTTGTTCTTTAGCCAAAATGCATTATACTTTATAGTGTTATTTGGGTGATAATCATTAAAGTTTTACATACATTCTCATTTGATCCTCACAACAACACTATGATATAGTTGCTATTATCTGCATTTTGTTGGATGAAGAGAAGTCCCCAGAAATGTTAAGTTACTTGCCTAGGGCCAAATAGCTGGTAAGATTTAGTCCCCAGATCTTTTTGATTTCAGTTCCAGGGCTCTGTTTCTTCCCTGAACCATACTGCCTCTGAAGCACTAGCTATCTAACACTATTGTAGAAAAGTCCAGGCTGAATTTAAATGTGAGATTATGGCCAAGGAAGCATGAGATGAATTAAGGGGAACCAGGCTCTTTTATTTTTCTCTGAAATTAAAAATTTAAATCAAACTTCACCAAACATTTATTGAGTCCCTGCTATGAGCAAATTATTGAGTAGGCAAAAGATCATAAAGACAGATCCTTCTTTTACAGTAAAGCCATGAAACTTACAGTAAAATAGTGTAGAATGACGTACACAAATAACAGTGAAATAAGGGATACTTATTTGATGCAGTTGATGACGGCAGAGGAATATGTGAGGTGGACCAAGAGGAAATTTAAGTAAGGGAGAGATTACTTTCCTTTGTATGTATCAAGGAAAGCTAAATAGAGGAGGTGGCACCAGAACCAAGCAGGTAAAAGGGGGTGGTGGGGGGGGAGCATATGTATTCAGGGCATAAAGGAAGGAGGTAAGATAAGGCACAGAGGCAAGAGGGCAATTCAAGAAGAGAAGCAACAGATTAGCTCTTTTGGGGTTTGAATGTTCAGAATGTGGGTAATAGGTGATGAGGCTGGAAATATGTATGGGAGCCAAATTGTGGAGGGACTTGAATGCTAGAAATGAATCAGACATTTGTACTTCATTATGATAAGCACTGGTGCAACGAGATGCAGTATGGCATAGTGAATAAGTCTGGACTCTGAAGTAGAATGCCCTGTGTTTAAATCCTGCCTCTGACAAACACTGGCACAAGATGACACTTTAACCTTGGGAGGGATCCCATTAGCCACTGTGATCAGGAAGAGCTTCATGGAGGAGTTGGGCCCCAACCTGACTTAGAAGAGAGACTATATTTCAACATATTTTATTTACCTTTTTATTGTTTTTGCTTTAGCAATGAGTCCTCTGAAGAAAAGTCAAATTATCTGGCTGTTATTTATAATTATTCAATTTCCATAATATGTTTTTTATCTCTGTTAAGGCTATTACTTCCTATCTTCACCAAAGTGCTAAATAAGCCATGGTGATTAAAAAAATGTTTCTGAACTGATCTTTAAAGATTAGTTTGCTCTGGGTCATAATCTCTCAGAATAGGATTTACTTAGTAAAAATAAAATTGAGATAGCTAACAATTTCCTAATGAATGATTATCTTTAACATCATCTAAGTCTACAATTTACCTGTATCATTTTCATTATCATTTGTCATGGGAATTAATCTTTATTGCCCTTAGAAGGGATTAGGAAAAATAAAAAAAAAATTCTTGAGAATGGTGGGGTGGGGTGGGAGGCTTTTCAAACAGCAGCTCATCCTACTCTGTTTCTGGAGGATTTCTATTGAAATGAGTTTTTAAAAGTACTGGCAGGTATGTCTTTGTTTGTTCCCACATATGGAAAGGATGGATATCTTTCAGTGATGCTGGTACCTTATCTTTCAGAATACTGGGGAAGGAAGGAAAGATGGTACCAAAGATCTGTCCTAAGTTTGGGAGTCTTCCCAGTGGACATTAGGAAAACCAATTCCAAAACAGCATATTATTTCAGATATGTCCCAGTATATCAGGTATAAGGCACAGAACACACCTGTGTTGTTGTCAGAAGTAGAAGGTTTTCTGACCGATTTTTCTATTTAGTCATGTAAATAACTCTAATTATACTCACAGAAGAACATAAAGTGTAGTCACATTAGGGAAAGGAAGGTTTTATTTTGGTTTAGATACTTGAATAATCATTGTTTTTATGATGTTTGGGGGGAAAGGGTAATGAACAGCTAGGTAGGGAGAGGAGCCAATTGATCTTATTTTAGTTTAGTTTTAGTTTTATACTACTGTTGTGGGGACTGTGGAGACTCATTTAGAACTAGTCTACATGTTCTATCTCCCAGTAGAATGTATGCTTCTTGGTGGCAGGGAATGTTTCTTGTTTTGTCCTTGTATGCTTAGCACCTGACTTGCACAAAATGTGCTTAATAAATGTTTGTTGCCATCCTTATATCCTTACCACAAAATCATGCCAAATTAGCTCAAAGATTGATAGAATAGTTGGTGAATATGGAGTAAAGCTTGAATGTTTTCTCTGAGGCACCTCCCCCAGGACAACTACTATTTATTGTTCTTAAGATTTTAGGGGTAACTCTCAAGAACTGGATTTCTAATACATCATTAATGAGCCTCATTCATGTTGTACTTCCCATTGATCCTTAGCCAGTAGCCTCAATTAGGTTTTAGCAAAAGTATTTTAATAAAATGGAATAGTGGGAAAGGTTAGCATAAAATATTTTCCCCAAACCAAAGGCACCTCCTCTCCCTATACATACAAGGTCCTTGGAGAGAGTCTCAAACTTAAAGCTGGTGTTCATCCTTCCTTTTCAAAGAGGACCAGTGATATCAAGAGGTGATGTCTTGACTTGTGTGTGAATTGGATTCAAGCTAGGCAGAATTGTCAATTTCACATTCTCTTCTGGAGTAATCAAAGTCCAGTAGCAGGACAAAAGTTAAGATGACTGGCAATAGCCAAGGATGCAGTGGATGACCTTGGTGTCTTCTCCTGGCCTCCGGGCCTTCAGGACGACTTCCCCTCAGGCATTTTAACCCATTTGCACTTACTTAGTTTAAGGAGAGCTAGCATCTCTGATATGAGGGCTTGCCAAGCCCTTTTTAGGGGCTTTGGTGTCCCCTGGTTACTCACACTCTGGTAAAACTGTCTCAGCTAATGGGCCAAATCAGGTTGAGAGTAACCAACACTCCTCAAAACCATCAGAAAATTAGGGGAATGTCTACCCCAAGCATGTGAAGACGTCTTCTGGTGTAAAAGAACAATTTGTACCAATGGCTGTGAAAGCAGCTGCAACAGGTGCTGTGAAGAAGTTACTGAGATAGAGCTACCATTGAGGATGTGCTTTTCTTAAATTTACTAAATAAATAAGATTTAGTAAAATAAGGCAGAAGAATGAATTTGATTACTTAACCCAGTTCTGTACCACCTGTGGTCCAAGGGTCACTTACTTCCTCTTCTAGCAGTCAGTAAGAAAATTAGAGGAACTACTAGAAATCCTTTGGCATGCTACAAGTGACCCATGGGTTGTAAGAGACCAATCAGCTATAGTTTGTGAATCCTGACTTAACCAAATAGGTTACAGTTTTATTAATTGAGAATATATTCATATGTATCCCTGAATTACCCTAGACTTTGGGTTGAAAAAAATAGGTTAAATATGGGAAGGAACTGAGTAGGAGGCTAAGAGGTGAGCTATAAGTGAGTGCAGGAGACCCTATGGCCCTTCTACCCTTTCATTGTTTGTGTTATCTAAAATTCTTATATAAATCTTAATAGACAGTCATACTGAAAGGGAAGGAGGGACTGAGGGAGAGATAAAGTTATTGTTATTTTCTATAATTGTGATTGTTCTCTCATTAGAATGACAACTCTTGAGGGAAGAGGCAGTCTTTCTTATCTGTATTTGTATCCCTAGCCCGACACCTTTATTTATGTCCTATGCATTTTGATCTCCCTATCTAGCTATTTATCTATTCCAGTTCCTTAATTTTATGGAAGAGGGGGTTGAGGATGATAAAGGTTGAGTGACTAAGTCAAGATTCCCATGTCAAGTTATTGGCAAAACAGAATGGGTAATGCAGACAGCCAAAAAATCTGCATTTTTGCATGCTTTTAAGGATTGGAAGTGAATGGCTAAAAATATGTGGGCATTTCAAAATAACAATTTTCTTAAAGACAATATGACTTAGAATAGTGGTAGCATGACTCTGTCCTGTTATACTAGCTGGAGACCTCTCCATTATGCTATGGAAATATGGAAAACAAGGTTTATCTCATAGTTCTGGGGCAGCTTTTATTATGGGTAGACTTTTGTCCTAGCCTCACCTTCTTATATGCTCTCCACCCAGGTCAATCCATAATTCAGCCCTCATGAAGGAGAGTCCTTAGGAGAGTTTCTAGAGTCAATGGGATCTGTGGGACCTGAATCTCAACTCCCGGCCAGCTAAAATGTAGTGAGAAACATATGTAGGGAACATATGTATAGAAAAGGTTTGTTGTAAACCCTGATTACTCTAACTCCTTTTTTTCCTTTATAGACTCTTCATGAAGTTCTCCTTAGGCATAGTAATCTGTTAGTCTCCAGAGGTTGAAGCCTCTTTAGAGTGCCTCACTGGCATTTCTTCAACCATTGTCATGCTCCCTGAAGCAGCTTCCTCCCTCAGGTGACTATCTTTCTATAGCTGTTTGTGTCTGTTCTGTGTATCTTTCACTACTTCTACCTGGATCTGCTGTCTGCTACTGGTCTATTTTCTCCAACAATATGGTTCTTTTTGGAGGAGAGCACAACACTCCTCTTACATTGCCTGTTGCCCTCTGCTCAAGGTGAAAGGGTCTACCTCGTTGAAGTTCTCCTGAGGCCCTATCACTACTGACTTTTCTTAGGCTGAAATTCCTCCAGTTATTTAAAGCTTACAGTGCTTTGGTTAGCTAATTGGGTAAGCCAAGTGGTGATTCTTTTCCTGACCCAATCAAAGAAGTGAACATTCCATAAAGAGAAAACAGTATGTTTGCACATTCGAAACATTAACATATCATTGGACTGATTACATAAATTTAATTGAACTATGGGTATGGAACACCTACTCCTTATACCCCACTTGCAAATTGTGTTCATTCATCACGTGTTCTATAACTACTGCTCTGTGTAAGGAGTAAAAGTTGGATTTGACACACACTCATAATTTATTGAAGAAGTGCTACAAGTATAGTATTATTAAATGATAATTATTAGACTCCCATATTTCAAAGTCTATCAAATGCCAAAACAGTAGGATGACAAATAATGATAATTATGTAGGATTTTGAAGGAAGTGGGTGAAATGAGGTTATATTTTAGAAAGTATTTGTAGAACAAAGTAAATGAATCCTCTTGGATGGATAAAAGGAATCACTATTAGTACAATTTGAGCAACTAGGCAACATGAACAGCAGAAAGATCAGTGGCTGAGAAATCAGAGATCATGAGTTCAGATTACATATTTGCTATTTATTCCATGTGTGACCATGGATAAATCATCTAGTCTCCTTGGGTCTTACTTTCCTCATTTATAAAATAAGGAGGTTGGATTAGATGACCTCTGAGGTTCTAAATCCTTCTAGTTCTAAATCTTTGATTCTACTAATTGTAGAGACTGAGAAATGTCAGAAGACTAGAACATTAAGCAAGTTTTGTCTTTATTTTCAAAAAAAGGAAATATGAATTCTAGAAACTATGGTTTATTGAATATTGACATGAATTCCCTTGCAAAGTACAAGAAGTATTATTTAAATAAAGTACTTAGAAAATAAAGTGATAGATTTATTATATAATATCTACAGATAGCTATTAAATAACTGTTAGAACCAAATAGCTATAGATGACTATAGAAAGATAGGTTTGTTAAGAATGTCATTCTAGAGTAACCAACTTTCTTTTTATAGACAAGGTTACTAGATTACATAAATGTCAGAGTTATGGTACATATTTTCACATTTATCTGCATTTTTAAGCAGTACACTTGGAGTTTAGTAATAACATGTGGGGCTCAGGTAGATTTATGGCAGATTGGACAATCATTCCTAGAATGCTGATTAGTAGGACGATGGGTATCTGTACTCAGCTCTGGATTGTTCAACATTTTAAATCAAGAACCCAGAAAAATGCACAGACAGTACAATTACCAAATTAATGCTTCTCAGAATGGAAGCATATAGCTAGTACACTGGATGCTAGAATTAGGATTCAAAAGACTTTGAGAAGTTAAAACATCAAACCAAAACTAAATAAACTAAAATTTAAAAAAAGAGTGAGAAATAATTATAATGTACCGCCCTAGAATTAGAAAACCTCAAGTCTACATAAATCATGTACTTGGTATAGAAGCAATGCATTTCTTTTTTTTTTCTTTTTTCCTTTTTGGAGAGGGAGGGCAGGGCAATTGGGGTTAAGTGACTTGCCTAAGGTCACATGGCTAGTAAGTGTTAAGTGTCTGAGGTCAGATTTGAACTCAGGTCCTCCTGACTCAAGGGCCGATGCTCTATTCACTGTGTCATCTAGCCGCCCCAAGGAACAATGCATTTCAAGAGAGATTCGGGGTTATAATTGATTTTAAATGCTAGAGCATTGCATGTGGAGTATAGGGAACCAAAATTCAAATCCTAGCTTTGCTACTCATTGCTGTGTAACGTTGTACAATTTATTTAATTTCTTTGGGTCTCAGTTTCCTCTGACATAATGGAAAGAACTTAGTCTCTAAATCATTACTGCCTACAAATCCTCTGATCATAAAGCTTAAAGAGACAACCATGTGATTTGATTGCCAAATAATGATAATTATGTAGCTAATGCAATCTTTGTTGTTGTTTAATCATTCAGTTGTGTCAGATTCTTTGTGACCCTATGGACCACAGAACTTCTGTATCTATACTGTCCATGGGGTTTTCCTGGCAAACATACTAGAGTAGTTTGCTATTTCTTTCTCCAGTGGATCTCCTTTTGTTGTTAATAGAAATATAGAGTCCAAAATTAGGGAGTTATTAGTCTCACTATACTCTGTGGTGCTCAAACTAAAACTGAATATAATGATCCAGATAAAGAAGGACACTGACAGACAATCAAGGAAGGCAAAAAAAATGATTTAGGAAGGGAGCATCATCATGCTATGCAAAAAAAATGTTTCAATGAACTAGTAATGATTTACCTTGCAAATAATTCTAGGAAAGAAAATGGTTATTGTCTTCAAATATTTGACAAACTGTCACAAAGAAGGCAGATCAGACTTATTTTGGGTTACTTGAGAGGGAGGAGTCAGATAGCGTGGACAAAAATTTTAAAAGGTCGGATTTTAGCAAAGCAAGAGGAAGAACTTCTTAATAGGAGCTGTTAAAAAAAATGGAATGGGTTTTCTTATGAGATAGTGAATTCTCCACCAGCAGAGTATTGTAAGCAGGAGTTGAATATACCATTCCAGTTTGGGATGGAGTTGGATTTGGTCTGACAATTACTGTTGGTTTATGGCCCAAACTTGAGGAATATTTTGCTTTTCATGTTTCTGAAACTGGGTCTTCCTTTCCACCCAAGGTCACCAAGGTCATGATCTTGGTCCAAGTATTCATCTCATACACAAATTGCTATGACAGTTTCCTAGATGGCCTTTTTTCTCCAGTAGTTTTTTTTTTTAATTTAAAGCTCTCCCATAAAGTTTGTAGTATAATTTGTCTCAAACCACCATTTTTATCATATTCCTTTTCTTGTGCTGAATACATATCAAATTGTATTTATTTCTTTTTTTATTTTTATTCAGTCTGCCCAAACAGTATGTTCCTTAAAGGAAAGTTCATATTTTATTTTTAGGGGGGTCCACGAAAGCATATACATTTAATTTGTGTGTTCATTCTTTTTAAACAATTAATAAACTCCTCAAAGGCAGGGGCTATAGCTTTTACTTTCTTTGGTCCACTGAAGCTCAAACACATAACATAGGCTGAACCACTAATCAATAGATTTCACTGATGGCCCTTATAAGTTGATGGAGAGAACGGGGTATGGTGGACAGAGTGTTGGCCTTGGAAGAGGGAAAACCTGAATTAAAATCTTGCCTCTTACAATTACTAGTCATGTATTCTCTTCATATAGGTTGAAGTTCTGACAAAGGAAATTGGCTATTGTTGATTAATTTATGTTTAGTTTGATTATAGCTCCTTTTTTCAGGAGAAGCTAGCCTTAACACCTACACCAGATTAACACAGATAGTCTCTTAAGACTAGGTCACCTATAGATTTAGTGAATAGACTGATAAGACTTTATCATTTATTAGCAGATAATTCAGAAGAATGAAATAATCAGATTACAATTATTATAAAAGATAATAGTTATAAGATTATTACATTTAGCCTTTTCAAAAGGTTAAATTTCTCTTTCCAGCAGAAAAGGCGAAGGGTTTGATCAAAGACTAAGTCCCCCTTTCTAGTAGAAAGTGTGGTTTACCAGAGGCTAAGTTCCCTTTATAGCAGCTAGATAAAGGTTAACCAGAGGTTAAGTTATTTTTTCCAGTCTTAGCGGATAAATCCCCCCTCCCACCTTTTTTTCTTGAGTTACAATCCAAGTTGAACAATGGACTCTTCTAAGGAAAATATTAGATGGGTGGAGTTAAACACTGACCACAAGTCCTGTTACAAAACATACCACCTAGAGGAAAGGATTTTGGGTATAGGATTAAGAAAGTCTAGGAGAAGCTAACTAGTCAGGTGGCCTGCCTTGTCTAGTTGAATTATGTTCAAAACAAGTTTCTCTCATTTTCCTAATTACTCTTTTTTTTGTCATAAAACCATCTCTGTAAATCTCTTACTGTCTCTGATCCCTGAGGAACCAGGTGACCTGGTTTAATATGCAAATGCTAGTTTTACAAATTAAATCATAGATGGCTCAGTAACTTTGTCCTCAATTTCCTTTTTATTTCTAATAATCGATTTTAATAGTTCTTTGAACCTCACTTTCTTTATCTGTAAAAGGGGAGTGGGGTGATATGGGACAAAATTATTATCCCCAAACTTCCGGTAAGGTTGAGATGAGATTATGTAATATGCTTTGTAACCTTAAAAGTACAAATAGATCCTAGCAAGAGGCACTTCTATTCACAGAAATATTGCCATACTCTTTTTAAGTGCCTTATAGGCTCCTAAATATTATGGATCACTGCAAAATAACCGACATGTAGGCAGTTGTTTTGCATTTTGGAAAAGGAATGAAAGCAAATTGATGAAATAGATTGATTAGAGACAGCTGTATAGCATATAGACTGCTGGGCCGGGAATCAGGAAAATCTGAGTTCAAATGTGCCTCAGACATTAGCTGTGTGATCCTGGGCAAATCACTTAACCTTAGTTTGCCCCAGTTTCCTTAACTGTACAATGAAGGTAATAATAACAGGTTGTTCCGAGGATCAGATAAGATAATATTTGTAAAAATAACTTAGCACAGTGTTTGGCACTGTAATGGTAATGGGAATTTAAAGATCTTCCCTGCCCCTTAATAAGCCTAGGGGAATTTGAAGACCATCCCTGCTTTGAAAATAAACTCTGCCCCTAATAAGGTGAATGTAGTCACATGGATCCTGTGGTGGGAGGAATTTGCTGAAGGGTGGAGCAGAGCCCACAGGAAGTTGTGAGTCAGAGCCAGAGAGATAGTGAGAGAGAGAGAGGATGCTCAGACAAGGAGTTAGTCAGGTTTGTGAGTAAAATATTGGTCCTGTGTTGGTTTGTAGGAAGGCTAAAGGATAACGTGGCTCTCTGCTGCATTGTAGTGTATTAACTTCTATGTTGCTATGATAGATTCAGTTTTCTGGTGTTGGGATTTTGTTGTCTGGTGTCTGAATAAATGTTTTGCTTCTGTCTTCTATATGGAGAGTCTGCTATATTTTGTGATAGAGTAGCATGCAGGAATATTTATAGTCATATTCAGTGCTGTAAATACTGCATTGGCACTATAGACACATAGGAACCATATATTCCAGTTACATGTAAAATGATAATAGTAATCATATATATATATACACACACACACACACACATATATATATGTATGTATGTATACACACACATATACACACACATATATGTAGGTATGTATGTATTAAACATTTGATGTTAAAACTTTGAATTCCACATCCTTTCCCTTCCTCCCTTGTCACCCACCCTTACTGGGAAGATAAGCAATTCAATATAGGTTGTATATGTGTAGCTACACAAAACATTTCCATAGTGGATATATTGTGGAAGACTGACTATATTTCCCTCCAACCTATCCCACCCCCACTTATTCTATTCTTTACTTTGACCATGTCCCCCTCGCTCCCCCCCCCTTTTTTTTGCTTTTTGGAGGACATTTGGGGTTAAGTGACTTGTCTAAGGTCCCATGGCTAGTTTTTGTGTTAAATGTCTGAGGCCAGATTTGAACGCAGGTCCTCCTGACTCCAGGGCCAGTGCTCTATTCACTGTGCCACCAAGCCACCCTGACCCTGTCCATTTTCAAAAGTGTGTGCTTCTAACTACCCTCCCCTCCATCATCCCCCCTCTCATCCCCTTCCCCCCTACTGTCCTATAGGGTAGGATACCCTATTTAGTATGTATGTCATTCCCTCCCTAAGCCAAATTCAATGATAGTAAGGTTGACTCATCCTTTTTGTCTTCCTGTTCTTCCCCTCTATTGTAACAGTTTTCCCTTGCTTCTTCTATATGAGATAATTTACCCCATTCTGTCTCTCCCCATCTTCTCTCATTATATTCCTCTCTCACCTCTCAATTTCACCTTTTTAAGTATCATCCCTTCCTATTCAATTGATCCTGTGCCCTCTGTCTATGTATACCTGTACACATATATACACACACTCACATATATATTCATATGCACATATACCCTCCTATATAGACATATACGTGTGTGTGTATACACACACAGACATTTATATTCCCTTCAACTATCTTCCTACTGAGAAAAGTTTCATATGTTACAATTATTTTTTTTCCATGTAGGAATATGAATAGTTCAACTTTGATAAGTTTCTTATGATTTCTTTTTCCTGTTTACCTTCTCATGCTTCTCTTGCTTCTTATATCTGAATGTCAACTTTTCTATTCAACTCTGGTTTTTTCATCAAGAAAGTTTGAAAGTCCTTTATTTCATTGAATCACCATATTTTCCCCTGAAACATGATATTCAGTTTTGCTGAGCAGGTGATTCTTGGTTTAATCCCAGCTCCTTTGTCCTCCAGAATATCATATTCCAAGCCCTTAAATCCCTCAATGTAGAAGGTGCAAGATCCTGTGTTAACCTGATTGTGTTTCCACAATATTCAAATTATTTTTTCCTATCTGCTTATAATATTTTCTCCTTGATCTGGGAACTCTGGAACCTGGCTACAATATTCCTAGGAGTTTTCTTTTTGGGATATTTTTTCAAGAGGAGATTGGTGAATTCTTTCAACCTCTATTTTGCCCTCTGGTTCTAAAACATCAGGACAGTTTTCTTTAAGAATTTCCTGAAAGATGATGTATAGGTTCTTTTTTTGCTCATGGCTTTCAGGTAGTCCAATAATTTTTAAATGATCTCTCCTGGATCTCTTTGTTTTTGGCATTTAGAGGTTGATAATTTTGGAAACCACCACAACTGTTGGTGATCTACTCTCCCAAAGTCCCTCTAGCCACCCTGAGGCTAAAACTGTGGCCTCACATGGGATTGAGCTATGCTCCCATTGTACTGTGATGGACCCTTCCTGTCTGCCTGCCAGTATGCCTTCAGCGGGAGATTTGTTCCTCTCTGTTGCTTTGTGGGTTCTGTAGCCCTAAAGTTTGATTAGAGTCGTATTTTATAGATATTTGAGGTAGTTATGGGGGGAGCTCTGGGAGTTTTCCTAATTCTATGCTGCCATGTTGGCTCTGCTCCAAATCTTTAGTATTCTGAAATGGTAAAGAGCAGTGCAGATAAAGGTGTATAAGAACCCAAACAAGAATACCATCACTGGCAACATTAATATTCATGAAATACTGAGATGTTGATTTGAAGGTCTCAGAACAAGAATAGAAACAAGCCTTGTATATAACTTTCTCTTTTATAAAAATGAAAATGAAAAATACGTATTTTTAGAACATAGACTTTCTGTATTGGGAACACTATCCTAATGTTTTCCCTAAGCAAGTTAGGCTAGGGTTGGTGTTTTTTTGTTTGTTTTTTAACTGAAAGGAGTCAAAGTTGAGCTGTAGACTTAATTGGTCCAGAAGACTAAGGCTTGAGCTGCTTCCCACTTGCCTCTGGTCATGTTTATATATCTTCCTGGTCCCCTAATGGCATGAAAAATCTTACCCAAATGAAAATTTCACCCTTCAGACTTGGTGGATGCCCAAGACTTTCTAAGTTACCATACCTCATGATGATGTTTTATTATAAGAGGACTCTATCTATCCAATATAAGTGTTGAAGTATCCTTGTTAAATATATTTTAATGCTTTTGTTAAGTAAATATCTTTATTAAATGTTAAATAGTCTGTATTTTGTTTCAACATCAAACTTGAATTAATGGTGTACCAGCTTGAGTCAGCCCTTTCCCTCAAAACTTTCCAAGCCATAAGGGATCTTCAAGGTCTTTGAGGCTAACTCTTTGTTTTATCAATAAGGAAACTTGTTTCCCAGATAACTAGAATAGCTTGTAAAATGTCATATTTATGAACAAAAGATTTGATTCTTACTTGGTTAATAATAAAATAAAAATGTATGTCCTGAGAAAATGTCATCTATCCACTCAGTTTTTAAGAGGCCACATGGCATAGAAGATAAATTGATGAACTTAGGGTCAGGAAAAACTGGGTTCAAATACTATCCCGGACATTAGCTGTGTGACCATGGGCAAGACACTTAATTTCTCTGAGCCCTCAGTTTCCTTGTATGTAAAATGAAGTGCCTAGGGTAACAGCCTCTCAGGCTTATGGGTAAAATAAGAAGATGAACCTAAAGGAAAATATATGTATGTGTGTATGTATATATGTATGTGTGTATGTATATATATGTATATTATATATGTATGTATATATTTTTCTTTTTATTATTTATTTGAACACAATTAAATTCTTCAGTTTTGTTTACCCTTAAAGCCAATTTATGATATAACTTTTGTGTCAAATGTTCAATGGCATGAAGGGTTTAAGTTACTTAAGAGGCAAATGATTACCCAAAAGCTGAGAAAATATCTCTTACTCTTAAGTCTTAAGGTGGTATTACCTCCCCAACTTACAAGTTTGCTAACCATGGTTCATCATAAAGAAGTCTTATTAAGAGATATTAGATAAGGAAATCTTATTAAAATAAATATTAAGATGGTTTATATGTGATGTTCAATGTTAAAATGTACTCTTAGTAATAGCCACAAACATCCTTGCTCCTTACCTTGTTTTCTGCTATTATGTGACTTTTCAGTTCTAGTTGAAGGGTGGTGATAAAATGGCTCTCTGTGTACCTTTGAGTAGCCTACCTACACTCCTCAACTACTCATAGCTCTGGTCCTTTTGGTTAGCTTGGGACCTGGGTAAACCCTCAAGCATAGTCTGGAATAGTAAAACTTATTCAACTTTACAACTATCTGACTCTCATTTTCTATGGTTCAGTTTCTTACCATGGAATTTAACAATTCACTGTTAATGACCATGTGATTTGATAACAACCATATTATAAGAAACACAACTAAACAATAAAACAGTGTTTAAATAACAGGCAGCAAACATTTTGCAGCTTGAATTGATTTTCCCTTTTTCTTCCATCCCTCCTTCTCTCAAGTGGTCTGAAGGAAATGAAAGAGAATGAACAGATTTAAAAGCAGAGCTTTCTCAGTGAGGAAGTAAGCATCAAAAGAAAATGCAGACTGGAATTTCATTTGATTTCGCTGATGGCAGATGTTTTTTTTTTTTTTTTCTAGACCTGATCTGGACTGCTTTTCTGGGCTGCTTCCTCTGGGTGTTGCTGGTCTCCTTCTGTCTGGTACACATAGTGCATCTATTCAACATGTGTGCTGACTCCATAAATAGCTTCACAAAGAGATATCAGTTTATACTTTGCTTTCCCTTGTTCAGGGTCACAAGGGCAGAATGTCCATCATCTGCTCCCTGCTGCATGATAAAGAATTCTTAGTAGGTCACAGGATCTTCTTTCTCCATTTCACAATCCATGAAAATATCTCTGTGGAAGTTTCTCTAAGGGCAAGAATTCTGGAAAATGTGTGTGTGTGTTCCTTCCCTTGCGTTCTCTAAAGCCTTTGTGATCCATTTTTACATTGGCTTTTCTGGGATGGTTTAGAAAAACTTGGTCATAAATCCACAAGAATATGGTTCACTTCAACAGAGCAGCAACAAAACAAAAGGAGTCAACTGAAGCCTGATTATTGGGAAGAAGAAAGAAGGGATAGGAAGAGAAATAAAATGGATGGAAATTAAATTTCTGCTTGAGACCTACTTGCAGATAATTACAGCGAGTCCTTATGTTTCTGCTGTGACTTTGGCAAGAAGAACAGAATTTTGAAGTTAGAAAGGATCATTTAGTTCAACTCATGCCAGATCCTGAATCCCTTCTATAACACTGATCATGCAGTAGAACTTTGAGGTAGGTCTCACATGTAAAATGGGCTTTTGATAACCCACATGTAGCAGTCCCATGATGTGTAGAGGTATTTTGGTGACAACAAGTATAACTCTACCCTTCATCCTGCTACTTGATTCATTATCTTATTAATTTCCTTCTATCATCTCAAGGAAAATCAGTGTGTTCTGATATTATCTCATAAATTGCTATGAATACAGAAACCATATCAATTAATTAGCTCTAAATGCTCCCTCTGGTTTATTAAAAATAAAAACAATGCTCTTTACCCATTAGTTTTCTCTACACTTTCAGTATTTGACCTTGGTCATAAATGATTTATTTAATCTGTTAATAGCATAAAAATGATACAATAGCATATTTAAATATTTCAACTATTAATCAGTTTTGAGCAAGATTACATTCAGAGTTATCTCTACTATTAAATGCAACTACTGACTCTTTCACAGATAGAAGAACCACAATCTCACCATTCATCTTTCTCAAGTCAAGTCAAACCAACAAGCATTTATTAACTTTGTTCTATGTACTAGGCACTGTAATAAGAACTGGGAATATAAAAAAAGGCAAAGATAGTTTCTGCTCTCAGAGAGCTCACAGTCTAATGGGAGACAACATGAAAACAACTATTTATAAACAAGATATAGACAGGATAAATCAGAGATAACAGAAAGAAGCATGAAAGCCAAAGTCTCTCAAGAGTTCTCCTTAGGTCATGTTCTTCATAGCATGTTTTCACCATGGGATACTTTATCCAGGCTCCTTTGGTTAAGTTAATTCTTCACTCATGGTCTCTTCCAAGATGACAGTTATATATCTCAGTTTTAGTTTCTCATAAGATACCTTAAAGAATAACAATTGATCTACCTCTCCACAAGATTTTGTTCCTTTCCCTTGATGGTTCAGTAACAATAACCACATCTTGACAAAAGGAACTATTTAATCTGTGATAACATTTCTCTCTGTGGTCAACATTTTTCAGTTCCTGAAAAAATCATTTGAGGTTAATCAAATCCACATTAATATTATATATGAAATATATAATGCAAAGCACCACTTGACAGGCTGCTTCCAATGACTACATGTGTACATAATATACACGTACACCTCACGCTAGTCTTGTCATACAGTCTAAACCAGGTCGAGGGTAACCGACAAATATGGGAAAACTTCACCCAGCAGAATGGGAGAATGAGAAGAATTTGTTCCAATGGCTATGAAGGTGACTAAAGCAGGCTCTGTGGAGCACTTAGAACTTCACCAGACATTGAAGTCCCCAAGGTTATCTACTGCATCTTGGGCCATTGGCAGCCATCTTGGATTTTGTCTTGCCACTGGACTTTGATGACTCTGAAAGAGAGTGAGACCAATGACTTTGTGCAAGTCTGCCTCACTAAAATCCAATTCATGATCAAGTCGAGACATCATCCCATGATATCATTGGTCCTCTTGGAAAACAAAGGGCAAACAACAACAATACAGCATAATACATTAATATCCATGAAATAATAATAAACAGCTAGAAAAAGCAACATAAGATTTTCAACAATACTAGTAATAGGTTATAGAATTACAATACATATATAACACTGAAGACACACATGCATATATATCAAAGGGAAATGTAAATGCAGAATGTTTTAATAAAAATAATTTGTTGAATAACGAAACACACAATGCATATGAATCACAAAGGAGGCTGTATTTACAAAGCAACATTAGATATAATTCACAAATTATGGCTAGATGAGGAATCAATTCTATTTTTCCACAACACAATGAAAACAAAATGATGGAGAGTAGAAATAAATTTTTGGCTATTAGACTCCAAAAAGGAAATTCATGATGTTTAAGATATATTCCTAATTTTTGAGGGTAGCATTATGGAAAGCAACTTGGACCTTTCTCTCTGTGGGAGGGTGAATAAGAGTATTCCAATTGGTAGCTTCTTACTCTAGATAATTATTCTCAATAACTTTTTACTCTGATCAGTTTTTACTACCCTTGGTTTCTTCAAGGCTCAGGCGAGGTATTGTCTCATCTGTGAAGCCTTCCCTGATTGCCTCAATTAGTATTCTCTGTTTTTTGGGGGGGTACATTTTGTATCCCTCAGTATGTAAGTTCTTTGAGAATAGGGACTTTTTTTTTGAGGGCAATTGGGATTAAGTAACTTGCCCAAGGTCACACGGCTAGGTTTTTGTTTGTGTGTGCATTAAGTGTCTGAGGTTGGATCAGAACTCAGGTCCTTCTGACTCCAGGGCCAATGCTCTACTCACTGCGCCACCTAGCCACCCCAAGAGAATAGGGACTTTTAATCTTTTCATCTCAAATATCTAACAAATAGCCATGAAAGTCACAGATACTTAATAAATGTTTGTTGAATTGTATAATTCAATATAATCACATTCAGAGGTTATATACTTATTCTGGAGATGCTGCCCTTGCTCAAATCATTCTTTCAGTGCCTTTTTTGAAATTGCCCTTTTTAAAAAGTTGTTGATAGACTTTATAGACCCAGTTATAAACCACATGACAAAATCAGGCCCATTAAGCTATAGTAACATTTCATTTTTAATTAGAAAATAGAGTTTGATCACTTACCTGATTCACAAGATTTGTCTCAGAAAGACTTTCAGGTCTGTCCAAAAATCAAATCTATTGGCAAAGGACATGAATTTTCCACTAATTAAATATATTCAAATATTTTGAGCAGTGGACTTACAAGGTAAAATTTGAATGAAAGAAGCCATAAGATTTGATACATTTGTAAAAAAGCCATAACTAGTGATTTTTGTGTCTAGAGAAAGTTACACAAAATTTGCCTAGGCAATTTAGTGGCATGAAACTGCCTTTAATTCAGTTCATCTGAGGAGTGGGGTGGTGTTGGTTGCATGGGTGACACTAGGACACCACAAAGGATGCTATTGCAGGGCAGGAGCTCACTGGCCCCACTCGCCAAGTTTCCTCTGTCTTCCTCATCTATTCTCTGAAGATGTAGATCCTCCTCCTCCTCTAGGAACTTGTCTGATCTTCTATATTGAGCTGTAACATTCTCTCCAATCTTGTCTCTGTTCATTCCAGGTCTTCACATTGTTTCGCTCTTCAGCCAGCATGTTCTGAGTTGCTTCCACGTTTTTTTCCCAGAGAAGTGCCATGTTTTCCTGCAGCTTCTTATGACTGCATCAAGGGAAGAAGTGTTCTATCTGATCATTTTCTATTCTAGCTAATTCTCTCCAACTAGATATTAAGTTCAGCTGTGCAGCTGAAGGACTGAAAGTATTCATAGTGTCATCATAGATTTCGAGCAGAGAGGGACCTAAGAAGACTTAGAATACAATCATTTGATGTTTGAGGAAATTTAGATCAAGAGAAATGGACTTGTCCAGGGTCCTACACCTAGTAGGTATCAGAAGTGGAATTTGGACCCAGAACTTCCTGACTCCAAATTCAATACTCCACCCACTATGCCACGTATCCTCTAAATTTCAATGTCCCCGGACAATGTTTGGATTGTTCTGCCCTAATTTCAGTTTGGTCCAAGAATTATGATAGTAGTAATATGATAGTAGTAATATAAAGATGATTGTCAGGAAGATAGTAGGGAATCAGGTGTACAGTGCTATGTTAAGCATCCTCTGGTATTACAACAGTGTCACAAGTTCTATTAGCATAACTTCCAGTTGATTTGGGGTTTAAGTGAAAATCAAGTTGTTTTCCCTTGACTTTTGTTCTCCCCTACAATATATGCTATTAACCACCAGGTGGCAATAGAGAATTATTGTACAGCTTTATTCTAATATAAATTGAGATAAAATGGCAGCACTCTAATAGAATTTGAGAGCTGCTTCCAGGTATATAACAACAATTTTTTTTTTTTTTTGGTATATAACAATAGATAATTTTTTTTTAAAACCTCTAAATTAAGTTATGGAGCATCAACAGGCACACAGGGGAAACTGAATGAACACGAAATCTGTCAAGTATTTCTTTAACTTATTCTATTCTAATAAACAAGCTTTTCCTTGAAGATGGCTTCATTCTAGCCATGTGTCCAGACCCTGGAAAAGCAACTTTTATTTTTAAAATGTGACAAGTCAGTCCTGGGTAATATCTTCCCACTTCTTTCACTCCTAGCATTTTCCTAGCACCCCTCGTAGGGGCACATATGTACAGTGAAACCTCCATTTTGAGAAAAGAAAATGCACCTATAATAGGGATTTCCAAAAGGAATATCTTTGGTCAGGCCACACGTCCCAGTTTTTAGTTAAGGAAACAGTTATTACATACACACATGCCTACTTTGAAGATTGCTAACTTTCTTCCTTCATCTGCCTGACTCTCTGAATTCTAAGTTCCATATGGATCCTGGGATTCTATTGCACATGATCTCTTCTGAAAAGCTAACCCAGGTTTATGTTTGGGGTGAAGCATAGCTCAGAGACCCTGTGTCCCTCAGAATAGTGTTTATAAGACAAGCAAGAAGATCATAGGATCCTGCATATAGAGTTGGAAAAGATGTCAGAGGTCATCTGGACCAACCCTTTTATTTGAGAGATAAGAAAACTAAGGTCCTAGCATTACCAATGTGAAAACGGGATAGGACCTCATATCCTAATTGCAATATTCTGATTTTTTAGATGAGATATTGGGGAAAGAGAGGCTTAGTGACTTGTCCAGGGTTCTAAGCCAGAATTCGAACCCAAGTCTAACTCCAAGTCCAGCATCTTATCCACTATATCATGCTCACATTATTATTCTCACGTTAGGTAAAAAAATCATTTGAACTACATATTGATATTAGTTAAAATCAGAAGACATTTAATTGAACAACATGGAAATTGCTCAGAGAAAAAGACATTTAAACCAATACCATAACAAGACAAATGATGAAGAATATTCCCCTACCCCCATTTCCACACATGCAGGAATATATTCTTTCCTCAGATTTGTTGTTGTTGTTGTTGTTGTTGTTGTTGGGGAAGGCAGTTGGGGTTAAGTGACTTGCCCAAGGTCACATGGCTAGTTTTTGTATTACATGTCTGAGGCCACATTTGAACTCAGGTCCTCTTGACTCCAGGGCTGGTGTTCTAATGACTGTGCCACCTAGCCGCCCCTTTCCTCAGATTTCTATACCTAGTGGGAGTGGAGGGGGCATGTGTCAGGAACACACATGACCAGGGAACAAGTATATTATAAGGCAAACACTCTGATTCCTAGGGCTGCATCTCACTTGGGATGTTCTTCTCTACCGTAGGCTAAAACCTCTTTTTGCTTATGTTACTTCAACCTTCTGTTTTCCCCACAAAGCTTCTCATGTCATCTTCTGTTTAGGTGATATCACCAAACTGTGAGGTGCTATTCTAGGCTTCTGGAATGAAAGACTTGGTTGTTATCTCTGCTTTCCTCTCTACCCACCTTGCCTATGGGCCTTCTGTTGCTCTCTGTTGGTCTTTTACTGAACTGCAGTGTCTATCATTTCCTATTAATGTAAAAATTATCAACTCTTTTGGCACGTAGTCTCTGTGGTTATGTCACTTGTTTGTGATATAAACCTCGAAGCTATAGCCAGGAAAAACCCTCAGGTTTTTGCAAGTATGTATTTTGAACTCCTTTAATTCTCTTAGAGTTATCATTCTCTGAATTTAGTCTGCTATTTGTATGCTGCTAAAATTTCTTTCATTTCCATCATTCCAGTCATGGTCCTTGAAAATCCACCTTCCTCCTTCATCCCATCCCCAATCTCCAACTATTTATAGGACATCCATATCTATGTATTTTACTGGCACCTCAAACTTGACATATCCAAAATTGAGCTCATTTTATTTCCTATTTATTTATTTTTTTTCTGAACTTTAAACAAATGCTTTATTAACTTCTGTTTTACATCATTCATTTCCGCCAGATTTTGAGTTACAATCATTTTCCCCCCATTGTTCCCCTACCCAACCTCCCTGAATAGCAGTCCCACAAGATATCGCTTCCTCCAATCTGCTCTCTCCCATACCTTCTCCCATACCCCCTTCGACTTTTCCATTAGAGGAAGGTGAATCTTTGTGTCCCAATGCCTGCACATCTTATCTCCCAATTATAAGCAAAAGAGTATTAATAATAGTATTTATATATATTTGAAACATTTAATGTTAAGACCTCGAATTTCAGATCCATTTCCTTCCTCCCTTGTCACCCATTCCTTCTTGGGAGATAAGTAATTCAGTATATGTTGTACATGTCTAGCTATGCAAAACATTATCATAGTAGATATATTGTACAAGGCTGCTTATAATTCCCTCCCACTCATCCCACCCCCCACCTGGTCCATTCCCTACATGATCCTGTCCCTCTTCTATAGTGGGTACTTCCAACCTCCCCTCATCCCAAGGATGCCCTCCCATCCATCATCCCTCCTCTCATCCCCCTTCCCCCTATCCTGCTGCAGGTTGAGATATCCCATTTAGTATGTATGTCATTTTCTCCCTGAACCAAATTCAATGTGAATGTGGTTTTGCCTTTTTAGCCTTCCTTATTCTCCCCCTCCTTTGCAACCACTTCCCCTTGCTTCTTCTACATGGGATAGTTTACCCTACCCTGTCTCTCCCCATCTCCTCTTGCCACTTTCCTCTCTCACCTCATAATTTCATCCCTTGAGTATTCTCCTTTCCCAACAAATTCAACCTATGCCCTCTATCCATATATAACTGTAACCATATACACACACATTCACATTATTTCTATCTGTAGCAGCACCATTTACACAGGTTTTTCTAGGTGGAACTATGAAAAGAGCACCACCCCAGAGTCAGGAAGACTCATCTCTCTGAGTTCAAATTTAACTTCAGGTGCTTAAGAGATGTGTGATGCCGGGCAAGTCATTTAACCTCGTTTGTTTCAATTCTTTACCTGTAACATGAGATAGAGAGAGAAATGGCAAGCTGCTCTAGTATCTTTGCCAAGAAAACCCCAAATGGGTTCACAGAGTTCCTCATTTCTCATATCTAATCAGTTTTCAGGTGGGACTATGTCTCTGTATTTTCATTCTCTTCTCTCTCCTATCACTCCTTCTGTCCCAATCTCTCCCTCATGTTCATCCCCTTTTTCTCTGTTTTCATTGCCACTACCCTAGTGCAGAACATCATCATCACTCACTTAAAATATTGAAATAGCGTTCTTGAGCATCTTCCTAACTCTGCTTCCTTCCCACTTCCAGTTTATATTTTCTTATGGCTACCAGAATAATCTTGCTTATACACAGTTGTGCTTATGTTACTCCTTTACAAGAAAATTTTAAATTTCTTTGTCTGATATTTAAGGCCTTTCACAGTTTTCAGCCACTTTTCCTTTCCAACCAAATCTCATATTATTCTGTCCCATGTATTCTGTGCTCCATCCAAACCATACAACTCTCATGCCTGTTGAACAACACTGTGCTATTAGATCTCAGTACCTTTTCCCAGGCTCTTCCCCATGCCTGAAATTCCTTCTCCCAATCTTTTGCCTACTGAATTCTTACTCATTATAGTTCAACTCAAATGCCACCACATCCAGGAAACTTTTCCTATTTGTCTTGTTAATGACCTTCCTGTTGGAAGGTTGGAATGTTATAATTATCTGCATTGTTATCATAGCCTCCCCCCATCCTCCCCCAAACTGTAAGCTTCTTCAGGGAAGGGATAATATCTTATCTAAACTGCATATCTCTTTTATCACCTACCACAATGGTCTGTACTTAATAAAAGTGTTTAATTTATTGTATCTGTGAATATATAAACATACACACACACACACATATATATATATACATATATGAAATAATATCCCTATTTCTGACAAAATATTCCTTTTTTTCCAAAGTATAGTTCCTTTTCTACAGTAGAAACTCAGTAAATTCTTGTTAAATGAAGTATGAAAAAGACCCGGGGGTAGGGGTGGGCATGAGAGTGGGGACTTGTTTATATGTTAAGATGTAAATAAAAAAGACAAAATTTTTTTGAGCACTTAAGGTTGTATAAAACATTTTTTCTATATATCCCTATGAAGTAGATCTCTCCAAGGCTACCACCCTCACAACTCACATTTGCCAGTTGGATCCTCCAGGGGGATGACTACCCAATGTTCCATGCACAGTTTAGGTCTATATTCCAAAAACTATAGCTTATGAGCCCTCATCAATGAATTAACTTTCACTTGTCAACTACAGAATGTAATCAGTTCAAAACAAAGGTATTTGTTGTAAAGGCATAGTAAAGAACAGTAGCAATATAAAACATCTCCTCCACAGCATCAAAAGGAAGAGTTGGTACATTCAAAGAGTGTATGATAGAGAGATACAGATTTAGGGAATGTATATAGCCAAAGTAACTTACACCTTCTGTTTTGGAGGTCTCCAAGGCCTTTCCACTTCTCATTATATCTTCTTGCTTGCTCCTTACAGT
Source organism: Gymnobelideus leadbeateri (assembly GCA_011680675.1). Classification (NCBI taxonomy): domain Eukaryota; kingdom Metazoa; phylum Chordata; class Mammalia; order Diprotodontia; family Petauridae; genus Gymnobelideus; species Gymnobelideus leadbeateri. The sequence goes on from WOXC01012480.1 coordinate 249,343, forward strand.
ATGCTGCACAGATTACCAGACTGGACTCCCTGTTAGTGGGCATTTGTAGTCTCCACTCTCTCCAGCTTCCAGTTCAGGTACAATACTTGGCTGAGATACTGCTGTGATTTTTCCAGAAAGAGCAAAGTTACCTCTGTTCCAACCTATATAGTTGGTGAAGCTGTGACATGGCTTAGCCATTTTGGAAAGTAATTTGGAATTAAACAACTAAAATGACTAATATGTCCATACCCTTTGAACTATAGACTCCATTACTAGTCTTATATGCCAAGGAAGTCATTAATAAGAAGGTAGTCCCCATATTTTATATCAGCACTTTTTTGTGATAGCTAAGAATTGGAAATAAAGTAGATGCCCATCGATTGGAGAACGGCTAAGCAAATTATGGTAAATAAAGGAATATTATTGTACTGTAAGAAATGATGTGTGTGACCAGCAGAGAAGTATGGAAAGATTAGTATGAACTAATCATTCAGCAGAGTGAAGTAAGCAGAGTCAAAAACAATATACATAGTAACTACCACAATATAAATATAAGGAACAACTACACACCAAAGCATAGAAAAGTAAATATAACACAATTGTAAAGATAAAATAGAACTTGAATGAAGTTATATGAGAATATACCCCCTAACTACTCTTTTTTGGAGGTGAGAGGTCCATAGGTTTTGTACGTTATACGTGTTTCTGGACTTTTTTGGTGTATCAGTGTGTAATGCTGACTATTTTTTTTCTTCTCTAAAAACACATTTGTCTTATGGCTCTTTGTGAAGGATAGTTGGGAGAATTATGGAGATGTAAGAAACAGAAAATATCAGTACAAACATTTTTAAAAAGAGCAGGGATACTTAGTCTAAGATTAATAGAAGTTCTTTTCAGTTCTCTTCCTGTAGGGCCTTGCCTCTGAAGTTTTGTAGCAGCAATGCAATGCTTACAGCACCCATGATCATGAAAGAGACCATAATTATTGGATGATGTTTGATCACAAATATGCCAGACTCTCCAGATAAAGTATAAAGTTGAAGGATTTATTTATATCAAGAAAACCAAATTCCAAAACCAGTAAGCCAAAGTACCAAAGATATTCAGAAGCCATAATAATAACGCTGAGAGCCACAGCATCCTTTAGACTTCCCACAAACCAATACGATATCAATGTTTACTCATGAGCCTATCTGACTCCTTTTCTAAGCTCCTCTGTCCCCAACTGTTTGCAATTGTCAGACTCACTGTCTGTCCACCAGGTTCTCTTGTGGGTTCTGCTTCTTCTCAGCAAGCTCATCCCACCACAGGCTCCATGTGACTACATTCAGCCTATTGAAGGCAGAGTTTATCTTCACAGCAGGGAAGCTTCACACCCTCTCCTAGGTCTATTAAGGGACAGGGAAGATCTTCAAATTCCCATTCCCATTACAGGTGTGCTTCTAGGCAGGAAGTCAGAGAATAAAGGCATCCTGGCAAACTAATGACCTTAAGTTTAGTTTTTCATTTTGACAGCCCTTTCTTGAATAGGGCTGAGCCTCTTCAGTTAGGGACCTCATCCTAACTTATGGTGACTAGTACATTTCCTAATTATTCATCTCTATTTGTTAAGCCATTTGCCTGATAATCACCAAATGTCCCCAAGGTTCAGAGTTTATTGGTCCATGAACATGAGGATGTTTGGAAAAGTGACAGATGCTTTGGTGACAAGTTCATTGGCTCTTCAGTCTTTTACTGTACTAATTCTATACAAATAGGATACTCAAATTATTTTACCTTTTACTCAATGCTAATGAATAGATTCAAAGCTTTGTACTTTTTACCAGCTATGAAATGATATATTAAAAAATTGAAAAGGTGATGAACCCAAAAGACCCCAGTTTTGGGGATAAGAATGCACTATTTGACAAAAACTGCTGGGAAAACTGGAATACAGTATGGCAGAAACTGGGCATAGACTATTATCTAACACCATATACCAAAATCAAGTCTAAATGGGCCCATGATCAAGGCATAAAGGATGATACTGTAAGCAATCTGGGAGAACATGAAATAGTTTACCTGTCAGATTTGTGGAGAGGGAAAGACCTTAGGACCACACAAGAATTAGAGAATAGTATAAAATGCAAAATAGGTAATTTTGATTACATGAAATTGAAAAGTTTCTGTACAAAGAAAGCCAATGTAACCAAGATCAAGAGGGAGGTGGGAAATTGGGAAAGAATTTTTACAACATATGTCTCTGACAAAGGACTCATTTCTAAAATATACAAAGAATTGAGTCAAATCTATAAGAATACAACTCATTCCCCAATTGATAAATGGTGAAAGGATAAGAAGAGGCAGTTTTCAGAGAAAGAAATTAAAGATATCTGTAAGTATATGAAGAAATGCTCTAAATCACTATTGATTAGAGAAATGAACATCAAAACAACTCTGATGTACCACATCTCTCCTGTCAGATTGGCTAAGATGACAAAACAGGAAAATGACAAATGCTGGAGAGGGGTGGAGTTGTGAACTTATCCAACCATTCTGGAGGGCAATCTGGAATTACACCCAAAGGGCTCTAAATAATTTCATACCCTTTTACCCAGCAATACTACTTCTAGGGTTATATCCCAAAGAGATCATAGAAGTGGGAGGAAGACCTATATGTACAAAAATATTTATAGCAGCTCTTTTTGTGGTTGCAGAGAATTGGAAATTAAAGGGGTGCCCATCAATTGGGGAATGGCTAAACAAGTTGTGGTATATGCATGTAATGGAATACTATTGTGCTATAAGAAACAAGCAGCAGACAGACTTCATATTTACCTGGAGAGGCTTATACAAACTGATCCTGAGTGAGAAGAGTAGAACCAGGAGAAATTTGTGTACAATCACAGACACAACATATGTGTGATGACCAACTGTGACAGACTGGACTCTTCTCAGCAATGCAGTGATATAAGTCAAACCCAAAAGACTGATGAAGGAGAGAGATGCCTACATCCAGAGCAATAACTAAAAAGAACTGAGTTTGAATCCTGATGGAAGCAAACTACTTGATCTTTTTCTTTTCATTGTTCGGTTTTATTTCCTCTTTACCATTTTTCATTCCATCTAGTACAATATGCCTTTGTAACCTGACTAATGTCTAATGTGAAAGTATTTGCAGATCCTATACTGGACTATATGCCATTGTGAGGGGTAGGGGGAAAGAGGGAAGGGAAATTTGAAACTCAAGGAACTATGGAATTGAATCCTGTAAACTAAAAATAAACAAATTAATAAAAAAATTGAAAAGGTAGGCAGGTGGGTGGCACAGTGGATAGAATTCTTGGCCTAGAATCAAGAAAATCTGAGTTCAAATGTAACCTTAGTCAATTCACCTTTGTTTGTCTCAGTTTTGTCCTCTTCAAAATGAAGATAATAATGGCACCTACTTTCCAGACTTGTAAAGATTAAATGAGATATTAATTGCACAGTGCCTGGTATACATAGGAAGTACCATTTAAATGTTAGGCATTATCCTTTATAGGGTGCAAATTCAACCAACCAATAATGAATGAGACCTGTCTTTGTATCTCAGTGTCTCTCTTATGCAAGGCTCATTGTCCTTCTTTTATGGATGAGGAAATGTCAAATATCACATAGAGAAGCTGTCACTTTGATGTGGTCACACAGAATGTGGGATGTAAAATACTGCAAAATATTATACATGTAAGTTCTTAAATACTGCCTTGGGTAAAATAAGGATTGCCTTCACCATACAAATGTCTCTAAGAATTCCTGAATAGGGATATGATGACAGGGGAAAAAAGAATCACAAAATCTCAGAATTAGAAAAGATTTTAGAGGCTATCTAGTCTAAACATACCTAAATTAGAATCAATTTTATAATATGCCTGAAAATGTTCATCCTGCCTTTGCTTGAAAACCTCCACTGAGGGGGAGCCTTCTATATTGTGAAAAAAAATTGATAGTTCTCAATGTCTGGAAGCTTTTCCTCTTATCAAGACTAAATTTTCCCTTTTTTGCAGCTTTTCATATTGGTCCCTAGTTCTGCCCTTTGGAGGATGTATGTCATATCCTTTCATGTGCTAGCATTTCAGTCACTTAAAGAAAACTATCATGTATCTTTTAAATCATCTCTTATCCAAGTTAAATGTCACTAGTTCAAGAGAGTCCCTTCTGATGTGATCTTGAGACACTTGGCCATCCTGGTTGTTGTGATTAAATACTTTGCCCAATGTCTCCAAGTCTTATCTTGCCTTCTCTTTAAAGTGCTATTCCTACCCCCTAAATTCTAAAAGTACTTTTCATTTCTTTTGTAAAAGTCACCGGCAAAAACTATTAGAGTAGGCTTCATTACTTTCATCCTTTCCAAAGACATCAAGATGCAACAAAGGTGATGATTTTATTTTTTCCCTGTAATCCAGTATTAGAAAGGATATACCAACTAGCCTGTTTATTCACCCCTATGTCTCTTCCCTCCAATTTACATTGATATCTGAGTGTACCAATACATAATATTTTGCCACATGACTGTTCAAAATTAGAAAATATTATCAAAGTAATCTCTTTGTTAATATATATCCACAAAATATAGGAGCCTGGATTTGCTCAACATTATGGAACATAATGGGATTCCAATGTTGTGGTATACAGTCTGGAAAGGAAATTAAGAACAAGATTACCCAATTCAAAATCCCGATTCCTGTGTCTAAATTTTAAGTCATGATTTTTGCATGAGAAATTGTTTCAGAAACTTCATAAGGGAATAAAAAATAATGCCTCTTTCCACCATTGTAAGAACAATATCTATTTACTGAGAAAACAATGGACCATTTTGTTTATATTTCTTTCCAATCAGAAGGCTTTCTTCCCTTGTGGCTTATTTGTTCTGTACAATTGCACATTGCTATCAATGAATTTTAAATGCAAATAAATTCATTGATTCCTGATGTGTTTGTTTAAAAATACATTTATGAGAACTTAATCTAAAATATGTGTTATTGGGGGGTGGTTAGGTGGCACAGTGAATAGAGCACCTGCCCTGGAGTCAGGAGGACCTGAGTTCAAATCCAGCCTCAGAAACTTAACGCAAAAACTAGCCGTGTGACCTTGGGCAAGTCACTTAACCCCAATTGCCCTCCAAAAAGCAAATAAAATAAAATATTTGTTATTGTTGTTGACCAATCTAATACCATATTTAATATCAATTTATTTATGTCAGCTGTACTTGATTAAAGAAATGCATTATGCTATAAATGTTAACTAATTTGTTCAATGATGCATATGTGTAATCCTTTCATTGTTGTACTCAAATTTGTCCTGATATCATTCATTACTATTAACTGCTTTCAAAGTAATCAGACAGTTAAAGGGTTAAGTCTATGAGAATTTCTATTTATTAGAAAAATGTAGACTTATTTCTCAAGGGCTGTTGAAACTATACCAATTAATTTTTTCAATTGTTGTTTCTCTTAGGACCAGGCTAAAATATAGTAGGTTAGCATCAAAGGGGAAATGTAGAATATGTTTATGTGACTATAGCTATCTATTTTTAAATTTTTATTTGTTCTATGACATTAGTAGAATAATCGCATTTTAAAACAAGATGAACCTTTAGAATCTATCTTGCTCAACTCTTTGTTTTACAGATGAGGAACCTGGGGCCTAAGGAGGATTAAATGTCAAGAGTATTTCTCATGGCTGGTTATTAGCACAGGATTAAACCATAGGCCTCTTTATTCTCAGTCCAAGTTTCTCTGCACTGTACCATACTACCTATAACTTTCTAGAGAATGTGATTTCATTAAGATTAGGTAAGAGAGTAAGATCTTGTAATATTGGGTAGACCCCTTTTGGTTAACTTGTGGAAGGATATAAAAGAGTTAATTAGGAGAAGAAGATATAAGATAAGGAAGTTAATGAGAAAGAATTGCATTAAGGCAAAAAGGTTGCCACTGTTCACTGTTAGAGGAAATATTTAGATTGAGGAAATCACAGAGCCATTTGCTTATTTAGAGTATTTGAATAAATGTGTATTTTTAAGAAAGGTTGGCACTTAGAGAATTGCTAAGGATTTAAAAATCTCCTATCAAGCTAGGGTGAAGATTCCATTTTCAGAACTTTTATTGCCCAGGTTTTCTTTTTAATCCAGACATGATTTATCAGTGTAGTGGTCTTCCTCTCATGGAAAGTCTGGTATAGATTGATGAATCCTCTGTGACTTAACAGTCCTAGAGAATTTCTTGATACATTAAGGTTAAATGATTTGCCCATGGAGACAGCAAGGATATGCCTGTCAGAATGTGAACTTCAGGTCATACTGATTTCGAGGCTGGCCCTGCCCTCTATCCCTTGCACCTTCTCTCACCTTGTTTTATTATATATTTCAATCTGTGATATTAGTCTATCTTTAAACTTATCAAGTTATGGAGCTTGAAATAACTAATCATACAAATTATTACTAATGTTGCTTTAATAATATATCTTCCAAATCTTTGCCTGCTATTTGATCATAATCAGAGCATGTAAATGTCACAGACAACCTTATAAGTTAAATATGAGGTCAAGAGCTGCCATGTGTTAAAACTTATACAGTTGATTGGGGTAGGTCATCTGTCATAAACTCCTTGGTTTAATCTGGAGTTTAATTCTGATTCAGGTTACATATCTATGAACACAAGCAAGCCAACTGTGACCAGAAGCTTTTGACTGTTCCATGTATCATGGCATGTTGACGTGGCTCTCAATGGAAATGCCTGATACACCTGTGGTTTCTAGATCCATGATATCTGACAGCCAAATAGAGCCATTTTTTCACAGTTTCAGTTTCACAGTTTCAGAAGGGCTTGTAATATGATATTCCAGAGGAGCTAGTAATAAAATCAAGAATCACCCACCCAGCAAAACTGAGTATAATGCTACAGGGGAAAATATGGTCATTCAATGAAATAGAGGATTTTCAAGCATTCTTATTTATTTATTTATTTGCTTTTTAGAGGGGAATTGGGGTTAAGTGACTTGCCTAAGGTCACACAGCTAGTAACTCAAAAGTTAATGATGTTGTGTAGCTAATCCAACTGGTATGGATACATACAGGATTTTTTTTCAAAGTTTTGAGAGGCTTGAGATGGTGCAAACCTAACAATATCATCTGTCATAATTGTAGCTTTAAAATGGGACTAATAGGGGCAGCTAGGTGGCGCAGTGAGAAAGAGCACCAGCCTCGGAGTTGGGATGACCCGAGATCGAAACCGGCCTCAGAAAATGAGCACCCACACATAAATAATGACTAGCCGTGTAACCTTGAGCAAGTTACTTAACCCCAATTGTTTTTTAAAAAATGGGACTAATAGGAAGAGAAATAGGAGAGTGGTTTGGTGAAAGGGAAGGAAAAGAGGAAGGGAAGATAGAATGGGTGTTCACAAAAGTTATGAACCTCCTCATAAGTGGGAGAATTTGAATAAAATGTCTGCTCTCTTGAATTAAATGTTGTTAAAAGAACAACTAGATAATTTATTCCATCATATCCTCTCATAAATATTTTTAAGATTCACCTAAAATAATTTATTACCTGTTCTGCTTTTGGCAGAGGCATCTATAACAAATATCTAAATAATTGAAGTCTCTCATCACTACTATATTGTACCTCTGCATCAGGCTTGTATTTGTTTCTTGAGTTCATCAATTTCCTTTTTCTGTCAACGTGGCATATAGTATATTCCAATGGCAAAATAATTTCTGTATCTTCTTCCATTGATTCCCACCAAAATCATATCCCTCTCTGCTTCCAGATCCCTCACATGAGTATATTTTCTTACTATACCCATTAGTCCATCATCTTTTAAAGTACTTATACACATCTAAGATTTGCTTTTCTCTCCTGAAATTCTTGCCTTTGATGTGTAGCAGGAGTGGGAAAATTTAACTATGCACCCAAAACCTTCAGTATTTTGTAATGATTCCTCAGTTCTTTGTAACATAACCATTTTTGCTAAAAATAAAAAGAAAAAAAAACACCCGAAGAATTTTATAGACTTTTTTTACAGGCATTGGGGAGTTGTCCCTCATGTTTTGGATACATACCCCAGGTATGTTACAGCCTTCCTTATTTTTGTTAATGTTAATTTTTTTGAGGGGCAGAGCCAAGATGGCTTCCACTCCAATCACTTCCAATACATGTAAAACATGACTCTAAACAAACTTTAGAGCTACAGAACCCACAAAGTGACAGAAAGAAGCAAATATACCACTGAAGGAAGACTGGCAGGCAGGCAGGAAGGGTCTATTGCACTGAGCTAGGAGCCAAACAGTCTGGCATGAGCCACATGTTTCCAGCTCCAGGGTGGCCCAACCAGAGGCTGCCAGAGCAGACTTCAGGAGAGTGAATCATCAGTAGCTGTGGTTGTTTCAAGAGTTCTCAACCCATAAACACCAAAGGCAAAGTAAAAGGTCGGTGCAAAACTCTATTGGAACAGGGGGGAAGTGAAGACTGTGGTCTAGTCCCTGCCCCCAGGGTAAGAAGCAGCTGGAAGCCCTGCTGCAGTACAGCTGGCACTGCATGGCTGCTTCCAGAGCTCTTGGCCTGCAGATCATAGGGGGACCAAATGACCATTCAGAGGGTAATCACAGTTCTTTAACCTGCTTTGATCTGGATCATGGTCTTGGGTGGTGTTCCTGGGGTGTGTGACCAGTGAGCCAGAGTTGCTGGGAGCCGTAGAAACAGAACCCTCCTAATAGCTTTGGCAACTGTGAAAACCCCAGTGATGTGTGACATAGCTTTCTCCATTCTGGAAACAGAGTTCTCCCATGGTAAAGAGCTCAAAAGTCAAGTAATTGGCTGTCAAGATGAGCAAGCAGACGAAGCACAAACAGACCATAGAATCCTTTTTTTGGGAACAGAAAGGATGAAAGCATGGAGCAAGAGGAAGACAACAAAGTCAGAACTCCTGCATCAAAAGCTTCCAAGAAAAATGTGAACTGATTACAGGCCATAGAGAATCTGAAGAAGGATTTTGAAAACCAAGTAATAGAAGGGGAGGAAAAATTGGGAAGAGAAATGAGAATGATGCAATAAAATCATGAAAAGAGAGTCAACAGCCTGCTAAAAGAGACCCAAAAATACACTGAAGCAAATAATACCTTAAAAATAGACTAACTCAAATGGCAAAAGTGGCCCAAAAAGCCAATGAGGAGAAGAATGCCTTAAAAATCCCAATTTGCCAGATGGAAAAGGGATTTCAAAAACTCACTGAAGAGAATAACTCCTTCAAAATTAGATTGGAGCAATTGGAAGCTAATGACTTTATGAGAAATCAAGATATTACAAAACAGATCCAAACAAATGAAAAAATAGAAGGCAATGTGAAATATCTCATTGGAAAAACTACTGACCTGGAAAATAGATCCAGGACTATTGGATCCAAAAATTATTGGGCTACCTGAAAGCCATGATCAGAAAAAGAGCCTTGACACCATCTTTTAAGAAATTCTCAAGCAAAATTGCCCTGATATTCTAGAACCAGAGGGCAAAATAGAAATTGAAAAAATTCAGCAATCATCTCTTGAAAAAGATCCCAAAAAGAAAATTCCTAGGAATTTTATAGCCAAATTCCAGAGTTCCCAGGTCAAAGAGAAAATATTATAAGTTGTCAGGAAGAAACAATTTGAATATTGTAGAAACATAATCAGGATAACACAAGACCTAACAGCTTCTACATTAAGGGATTGAAGGGCTTGTAATATGATATTCCAGAGGAGCTAGTAATAACATCAAGAATCACCCACCCAGCAAAACTGAGTATAATGCTACAGGGGAAAATATGGTCATTCAATGAAATAGAGGATTTTCAAGCATTCTTATTTATTTATTTATTTGCTTTTTAGAGGGGAATTGGGGTTAAGTGACTTGCCCAAGGTCACACAGCTAGTAATTGTGTCAAGTATCTGAGGCTGGATTTGAACTCAGGTCCTCCTCACTTCAGGGCTGGTGCTCTATTCACTGTGCCACCTAGCCGCCCCATTTTCAAGCATTCTTGATGAAAAAACCAAAGCTGAACAAAAAATTTGACTTTGAAATACAAGAAGCAAGAAAAGCATGAGAAGGTAAATAGGAAAAAGAAATCATAAGGAACTTATTAAAGTTGAACTATTTACATTCCTACATGGAAAAATGATAATTGTAACTCATAAGATGTTTCTCGGTATGAGGGTAGTTGAAGGGGATATATATGTATGTATATGTATATATACATTATATATATATATATATATACACACACACACACACACACATATATATACACATATACCCTCCTATATATACATATATGTATGTATGCATATATGTATATATAGGAGGGTGTATGTGTATATAAATACGTATGGGAGTATGGACATATATATGTTCATGTATATATAGACAGAGGGCAAAGTATGAGTTGAATATGAAGGGATGATATCTAAAAAATAAAATTAAGGGGCAGCTAGGTGTTGCAGTGAGTAGAGTGCCGGCCCTGGAGTCAGAAGGACCTGAGTTCGGATCCGGCATCAGACACTTGACCCACACAAACAAAAACCTAGCCGTGTGACCTTGGGCAAGTTACTTAACCCCAATTGCCCTAAAAAAAAAGGGGTGGCTAGGCGGCGCAGTGAGTAAGAGCACTGGCCTCAGAGTTGGGATGACCCAAGATCGGATCCGGCCTCAGAAAATGAGCACCCACACATAGATAATGACTAGCCGTGTAACCTTGAACAAGTTACTTAACCCCAATTGCTTAAAAAAAATTAAATTAAGAGGTGAAAAAGGAATTTATTGGGAGGAGAAAGGGAGAGATAGATTAGGGTAAATTAACTCATATAAAAGAGGCAAGAGAAAACTACTAAAGTGGAGGGGAAGAGCAGGAAGGTGAAAGGGAATGGGACAACTTGATTCTCATTGAATTTGGCTTAAGGAGGGAATAACATATACACTCAATTGGGTATCTTACCATACAGGAAAATAGAGGGGTAGGGGATAAGAGGATGGATGATAGAAGGGAGGGCAGATTGGGGGAGAGGGTAGTTAAAAGCAAACATTTTGGTAAGGGATAGGGTCAAAGGAGAAAATAGAATAATTAGGGTGTGAGATAGGATGGAGGGAAATATAGTTAGTCTTTCACAGTATAACTACTATGGAAATGATTTGGGTAACTACACATGTACAATATGGAATTGCTTATCTTCCCAGTAGGGGTGATGACAAGGAAAAAAGGGAAAAAATCTGGACTCAAAGTTTTAAAAACAAATGTTTAAAAAAATTATTTTTTTACATGCAACTGAGAAATAAGATATACAGGTACTGGGGTATAGAAACCCATTTTGCCCTACTAGAAAGTTATAGGGGTGAAGGGGGAGAATACAAGAGAGAACAGATTGGGAGAAGGGGTAAGCTTGCTATTTTGCTATTTTGGGGTGGGAGATAGGGGTAGAGGAAAGACAGGGAGAAAAAATTGTAACTCAAAAACTTGTGGAAATGAATGTTGAAAACTAAAAATAAATAAAAAATATTTTTTTTAAAATAAAAAAGTATTAATATTTTTGGCCCAGGGATATGATTTTATTGGTATGGAATTTTGAGGGAGGAAATCCGCCTCCATCAATGCTTATTAGTAACCTATCTGCAATTTATACTTAGTTTCCTGAGGAACCAAGAGGTTAAGTGCTTTGCCCGAAGTCATATTCCCAGTAGATTTCAGAGACTGGACTTGAAACCAGCCTCACAATAAGGCTCTGTAGCTACAATACCACACTGCTGCCCACTGTTTTTAAAGCAATGTATAGCTTCCTTAGTACTCAGTAGTAAGTAGTACTAGTCACCAACCCCCACTAAGTCTTTTTTCTTTGAATAGTCTTTGACCTAACAGCATGTATGTCTGATTTATCATTCCTTGAAGTATGAGCAGCTACTTCTTCCTTAAGGTGTACAGCTCCCTCCTCTTCTGAAAGAGCTTCAAATGTGTAGGTTTTTATGTCTAAGTAATCTGTGATCACTTTTTCTTTCCTTATTCCCCTGTGTGATAGTCTTCCATTTTCCAACCCCCTGATGGAGGTCAAGATTTCCTTTTTCTTCCTTTTTCTCCTTTCCTTCCTTTTCACAATGAATTGCCACCTTGAAAAAGATAAAGAACTTCATTATTACTGATAACATGAAATGCCAAAAAAAATATTGATGAAATTGAATCCCACTTTCTAAATAAAAAAAAAAAGTTTCAATGCAGTCAGCTCAATGTATCCAAGTGTTTAAATATTATATGTGACAACCATTTAAAAAGCCGTAATAGTACCAGTGTTCTGATAGTGCTAAATATATTGAATACATTGCCACTGTAAGTGACTTGTAAGAGATGCTCCTCTGCCCACTGTGTTAAAGTACTCTCCCTTCTATCTGATTCAGCATTTACACAAGGCTGCTGCTCCTGGGCATTTTACATTATTACTATTTATCCTTTACATAACCCTTTATACTTTCTTTGGGATTAACAATTATCTTTTTATTAGTCATTCTTTACCACAGCCCCAAGAAGTAGGCCAAGCTTTCAGCCAGCTGCCCTGTTCTGCCCTGTTAGCACACTAAGAACAAACGTGCCCCTGAGGGCCAAGGACAGCATGTTGCATTAGCAGCTTCAGAGACCAGAAAGTATGAAGGCTGAGCTGTTCTGGAGTATCAAACAGAGTGCAAAAACTGCCTTGGGGAAAGTGTGCACATGGAGAGGCAGCATTTGCTGGTGGGTCAGTTTTCTCTTCTAGGATTAAGCAAAGAAATGGATTTCTTAAAGCAGCAAGACCAGAAAAAAGGCCACAAGACAGAGTTCACATGCTAGCACATATGTTGTCTAGAGGACATACTGATACCACATGAAAACCGGAGGTTGTATAACTGAGAATCTGAGGAGAAAGCAAAAAGCTAAATCAATTAGATTGGAGTTTCCTTGAAGGTAGAGGCCACGTGATGTGTTTTGTGCTTCTTTCACATCCTTGTTGTCTAGAATAGGCAAACTGCTCATGGCAGTTTGGTGGTACAGTGGGTAGAAGTCCTGAGTTCAGATACTTCCTAGCTGTGTGACTCTGGGCAAATTATGTAACCTCTGTTTACCTCAGTTTCCTCACCTATAAAATGAGGATAATAATAGCACCTACTTCCCAGAGTTATTGTGATGATCAAATGAGATAATAATTATCAAGTATTATTATGTAGCACATCATAAGTGCTCATCATTGTGATTATTATAGCAGTTCAATAATCAGATATTTTATATTCCCACTGAACTGCATTTACTGTATCCTCCAAAGGTTGAAAAATCATAGAATGCAATGGCAAGAGAAACATTATGATGGAGTGGGCAGAACATTGATCTGCTCAGCTCCAATTCTAACAGTAACTAGCTATGTTACATTGAGCACATCACTTCTGGCTGCCCATTTCAATTTCCTCTCCTTTAAAATGAGATTGCTGTTAAGTTTAGGTTATTTTCTAAATTCTCTTGAGTGCCCGACAGTACCATTCTCAACATATGATATAAAATAAATTATTTATAAACTACATATCATCTATTATGATGCAATTCACTCCATAACCACCCAAAATAAAAAGGGAAAGTTGATGTCTTACTTGTCACTGTCCCATTGTACAGAGCCCCAGGGTGCTTGAAATAGACACAAAATAAATTGGGGGAAGTGGGGCAATATTCTGGGGGTTGGAGTAATATTTTCCTAATGAGATCTATTGAGCTGACATCCTACATACAAAGGAGGAAATTGGGAGGTTTTGTAGCAAGTGGGAGGGAGTAGAGTGGGGGAGTATTGGGTCATAATAGGTGAAGAGTAGCTGTGGCTGTGCCAAAGATAAATCCCATGTCTGAATATCATAGGAATGGTGGGGTGTGACCCACACTGCCACACTCCAATTGGTACATTACACACCTATTGGAAGTCAGGCCATAGCACCCTTGAAACCACTCCATGGCCTCCACTATGTAGACAGATTTCCAAATCAATATTAATAGGCACATATAAATGATCAAAATAGTATCATAAATCTAGCAAAATTTGAACTACCAAGCACATGCGTCATTAAAGGTAACTATTAATTCACTATGGAGCATAAAAATCTACCAAAAGTAACTTCTGTATAATGAAAATAGAGTACTTCACAAGAATCCTAAATGTGTAAAATATAGTTATTCCTAGAAAAAGGATAGCAGTAGATTTAGTGATAGTCAATAACCATCCTAGTGTTGCATGAGGAGAAAAAGTCAGTACCCTGGACTTCAGATAATAAAACAAAAATTACAAGCAGACAAAAAATACAGACAATATTCTAAATAGAATATTAGCAAAAAGACTATAGGAACTCATCACGAGAATAATACATTTTGATCAGGTAGGATTTATTCCAGGAATGCAAGGATGGTTCAATATCAGAAAAACTATCAGTATAATTTATCACAACAACAACAAAACTAGCAGATGATTATCTCAATAGATGCAGAAAAGGCTTTTGACAAAATACAACACCCATTCCTATTAAAAACACTAGAAAGTATAGAACTAAATGGAGTCTTCCTTAAAATAATAAGTAGCATCTATCTAATACCACCAGCAAATATTATATGTAATGGGGATAAGCTAGAAGCATTTCCAATAAGATCAAGGGTGAAACAAGAATGTCCACTATCACCCCTCTTATTTAATTTGGTACTAGAAATGTTAGCAGTAGCAATAAGAGAAGAAAAAGAAATCAAATTAGGCAAAGAAGAGACTAAGCTATCACTCTTTGCAGATAATATGATGATATACTTAGAGAATCCTAGAAAATCAAGTAAAAAACTACTTGAGATAATAAACAAATTTGTTTATTTTTTATATATATTTATTTTTATATCCTGCAAAGTTGCAGGATATAAAATAAACCCACATAAGTCCTCAGCATTCCAATATATTTCTAATGAAATCCAATAGCAAGAGATAGAAAGAGAAATCCTATTTAATAGACATACAAAATATCATAAACAAAATAGACATTATAAAATATTTGGGAATCTACCTGCCAAAACAAACTCAGGATTTATATGAACACAATTACAAAACACTTTTCACACAAATAAAATCAGATCTAACTAATTAGAAAAAAAAACATCAATTGCTTAATGATAATTTTATCTAAATTAAATTATATATTTAGTGCCATACCAATCAATCTACCAAAAATTACTTTGTAGTGCTAGAAGAAATAGTAGCAAAATTCATTTGGAAGAACAAAAGGTCCAGATTATCAAGGCAATTAATGAAAAGAAATGCTAGGGAAGGTGGCCTAGCCATATCAGATTTTAATCTGTATTATAAAGCAGTGGTTATAAAACTACTTGGTAGTTTTGGAATAGAGTAGGAATAGAGTAGTGGATCAGTGGAATAGATTGGGTACATGAGACTCAGCAGTTAATGACTCTAGTAATCTACTGTTTGATAAACCCAAAGACCCCAGTTTTACGGATAAAAATGCACTATTTGACCAAAACTCCCAGGAAAACTGGAACATAGAATGGCAGAAATTGGGCATAGACCAATATCAAACAGCATACACCAAAATAAAGCTGAAATGGATGCATGATCTAGGTATAAAGGCTGAGATACTATAAGAATCTGGGAGAGCAAGGGGTAGTTTACCTGTCAGATCTATGGAGAGGGGAAGACTTCATGATGAAACAATAGTTAGCATTATAAAATGCAAAATTGATCATTTTCATTATGTTAAATTGAAAGGCTTCTGTACAAATAAAGCCAATGTTTCTGAGATTAAGAAGGAAGTGGAAAATTGGAAAATTTTTTACAACTAGTGTCTCTGATAAAGGCCTCATTTCTAAAATATGCAAAGAATTACGTCAAATCTATAAGAATACAAGCCACTCCCCAATTGATAAATGGTCAAAGGATATGAACAGGCAGTTCTCAGAAGATGAAATTAAATATATGTATAAGCATATGAAAAAATGTTCTAAATCACTAGTGATTAAAGAAATGCAAATCAAAACAACTCTGAGGTACCACATCCCACTGGCCAGACTGGCTAAGATGACAAAACAGGAAAATGATAAATGCTGGAAAGGATGTGGAAAAATTGGAACACTAATGCATTGTTGGTGGAGTTCTGAACTGATCCACCCATTCTGGAGAGCAATCTAGAACTATGCCCAAAGGGCTATAAATAAGTGCATGCCCTTTGACCCAGCAATACCACTTCTAGAGTTATATCCCAAAGTGATTAGTGAAGTGGGAGGAGGGCCCATATGTTCAAAAATATTTATAGAGGCTCTTTTTTGTGGTGACCAAAAATTGGAAATCAAGGGGATGCCTGTCAATTGGGGCATGGCAGATAGATTAGATTATAGCAACTCATCACAAGAATAATACACTTTGATCAGAAATAGCAGGTAGACTCCCAAACATTTTGTGGTATATGAATGTAATGGAATACTACTGTGCTATAAGAAATGAGGAGTAGATGGACTTCATAATAACCTGGAGAGACTTATATAAACTGATGCTGAACGGAAGAACAGAAACAGGAGAAATCTATACACAATCACTGACACAGAGTATGTGTGATGACTAACTTCAGTAGACTGGGCTCCTCTCAGCAATGTAAGATTATAAGACAACTCCAAAAGACTCATGATGAAAAGAGATATCCACATCTAGAGAAAGAGATGTGGGGTCTGAATGCAAATTGGAACAAACTACTTGCTGTTTTTCTTTTTCTCTTTTGTTTTGTTTCCTTTTCCTCACTGATCATTCCATCAGTTATAATCCTTCATTACAACTTGACTAATGAATAATGTGAAGATATTTGTAGATCTTATATTTGAGTGCATGCTGCCATGATTGGGGGGCAGAGACGGAGGGGGAGAAAATTTGAAACTCTAGAGACTGTGGAACTGAATGTTGCAAACTAAAAGTAAATAAATGAACCAATTTAACTAATAAAAAAAGAGAGATAGTAAAAAAATTGGGGAAAAAAAAGAAAATAACACATTTCAACAGACCAACAGACAGGGCATCTAGCTGTCTGACCATTACATACATATAGTGTTAACTATCAGAGAAAGAAGCACCAACATCTGGGTTTTCAAAGTTGGGGGGGTTCAATAGCTGCCCAAAATTTCATCTGGCCAAATCACTCAACTCTTCCCATAAGTGAGCCCCAAACTAAAACCTCACATCCGGGTATATATATATATATATATATATATATATATATATATATAGTATATATAGCCTTCTCCAGGGTTAGAGAACATCACAACCTTCATAACCCAATGCCTAATTACAAAGTAACAAAAAGTGGGCCTTCTTGAAAAACAAGCCTCCCCTAAGCAAGCTTCTTTTGTTGGGCTCCAAGTGAGTCCTATTAAGAGTCAGGGAAGACCTTCAAATTCCCTTACCATTACACATTTGACCCAGGGATTGTATTACTTGGCTTATACCCCAAAGAGGCTATTGATAAGAAATTTTCCACAGATACCAAAATACGTAGAGCAGGACATTTTTTGATAAGTAAAGAGTTGGAAACAAAATAGAAGGCCATTGATAAGGAAATGGCTAAACAAATTGTGGTAAATGAATTAATGGAATATTACTATGCTGTAAAAAATGAGGAACATGATGAATACAGAGAAACATGGGGAGATCTATATGAAGTGTGAAGTAAGAAATACCAAGAAAACAATATACACAATGACTACAACAATGTAAGTGATAAGCCCAACAGCCACAAAAAATCAAAAGTGGATGTTGCCAAAATTAAAGAACAAGCAAACCTGGGGACCTAAACTTATTCTTCTTGGACTAGAAATATCTAACAAAATGATAAATAAGAGTACAGGTAAGGAAATGAAAAAAAAATAGAAAAGTTAAATATACTATAAATCTGGCAATCTCTGAGCTTATGTGTGTATTTTGGAGTCTGTGTATTTCTCGATGGCATATAGCACCTTAACAAATGATGTGCTAGAGTATAAAAATATGAATAAATACAGAAAACCAGAAATATTCAACTCATTCTTTAATGACTTTAATACAATAACAATTAGAATTAATAAAGGACATTTGGAGAAAGAACCCAAATTTAAATGGAGTCAAAATAAGTTAAAAAATAAAATCATAGAAATAATAATTTCATTAAAAATAATAAAGTAAGACATTATAGCAAAGCTTTGAGAATGCAAACAGTCATTCTTAGTATTAAATTTTATCTCAACACTTTCACCAACTAAAGAGAGAAATAATAAATCAATTAATTGGGTAAGCAGTAAAACAAAACAAAACAAAACCAAGAACCTAGAAAATCACAAAAATATCCCCAAACTAACACACACAAAAAATTTGATAAATGATTAGACATTTCCTTGCTCAATTGTATGTCAACAATAACTGACAAATAAAATGGGCGAATATTTACAAAAATAAAAATGTATATTAACAGAATAAGAATTAGAGTATAAGTAATATAATATTAATGGAGAGTATTGAAAAAGTCATATATGAACTCTCAAAGGGATAAGGGTATGGAAGGCAGGACTAGATGAATTTACAAACGAATAGTGTCAAACATTAGAAGAACAATTAATCCCAATATTATAGATTTTGGGGTAATAAGAGGGGGAAAATGATCCTACTAAACTGCTTCCATGTGACAAAAATAGTTTTGATATCCAATCCAGGGAGAGATAAAAGACTATAGATCCAAATCCCTAATGAATACAGAAGCTAAAATATTGAACAAAATATTAATGAAGAAACCATAGGATTATATTTAAAGAATTAGGAAACTATGACCAGAGCAGCTAGCTGGAACAGTGGATAGAATGCCAGACCTGGGGTCAGGATAACTCATCTTCCTGACTTCAAATCTGGCCTCAGACACCTGTTAGCTATGTGATTCAGGGCAAATTAATTAAATCTGTTTTCCTTAGTTTCCTCATCTATAAAATGAGCTGGAGAAGGAAATGGTAAATCACTCCAGTATCTTTGTCAAGAAGAGCTCAAATGACATCATGGAGGGTTGAACATGACTGAAACAATTAAACAACAAGAACAACAACAAACTAGGACTGGTTGGATTTATACCAAGAATTAATAGTTTGCTGAATGTCAGAAAAACTACAAACGTAACAGACCATATTAATGACCAAAACAAATAAAAATCACATGATTATGTCAAGAATAATAGAAAACACTTTTGAAAAAATACAATACCCATTTATGCTAAAAAATTCAAAGCATTGATAATAATTGACCATTAATATCATAAACAAAATCTACCTAAATCCATGACCTAGCACTATTGTAATTGAAAATTGCTATAGTCCTTCTAGTAAGGATTAAAGGAGTATGCAAGAATATTTTTTTTTCTTTGCTATTTTGGAGGGGATAAGGCAGGGCAGTTGGGGTTAAGTGACTTGCTCAAGGTCACATGAGGTTAGGTTTGAACTCAGGTCCTCCTGATTTTAGGGTTGGTGCTCTATCACCATGCCACCAAGCCACCCCAAGAATATTCATTGTTAACACCATTATTATTTAGGTTATATAAATTCTAGCTCAAGGGATAAGAAAACTAAAAGAAATTTAGGGCAGAAGCATGAGCAAAGACATAACAAAATTATTGTATTTTTTTTGTGCAAAAAAAGAGAATCCTAAAGTCAACTTAAAAAGTTAGCTGAAAAAAGAAAACAAAATCAGGAAATTAATAGGATACATTAAAACTCATAAGAACTATCAAATACTAAGTATGTTAACAATAAAACTCAGTAGAAAGGGTAAGAAAATGAAATTTTACTCAAATTAAGTACAAATTATATGAAATACTTAGCAATTCTCAATAAATTGTAATAATTATGGACATAAATAACTGGAGAGATAATAGCTCATTATTGAGCTGTGTCAATATAATATAGGTGACAGTATTACCTTAATTAAATATTAGGAATTTGAAATATGATACTAATCAATCATAGTAATCAAATTATCAAGGGGTTAATTTGTTTAACTAGAATAATAACAACAAAATTCTGAAGTAACAAAAGGTCAATAATCTCAAGGGAAAAATGAAAATAATTGGGAGGAAATAAGGAAGATAAGTGATACGAAATTTAAAACTATACGACAATGCCATAGTCATCAAAATTATCGATCAATGGACCAGATTAGGTAAAACAAGGTCCAGAAACAA
Source organism: Gymnobelideus leadbeateri (assembly GCA_011680675.1). NCBI lineage: Eukaryota > Metazoa > Chordata > Mammalia > Diprotodontia > Petauridae > Gymnobelideus > Gymnobelideus leadbeateri. The sequence goes on from WOXC01012480.1 coordinate 269,585, forward strand.
ATGAACAAAACATGTAAAAGACAAAGCTCCTAACTCCTAGAATAAGGATTCACTGTTCCACAAAATTTCTGGGAAAGAGGAAAGTCAAATGGAAGAAAGTAATTTAGACAAATATCTCCCACCATCTACCACAATAAACTCCAAATGCATATATAACCTAGACATAAAGTGACCCAATATAGTTTTTTTAAAAGATTAGAAGCATAGAAAAATGTAAAATCTTGTCACAACTGTGATTAGCTGAAAAGATCTTTACCAAAGAGAAAACAGGGAGAATTCATGAAGGATAAAATGAATAATTTTGATCACATAAAATTGAGAAGTTTTGTACAAAAATGCACTTAAAATTATAAGATAAACAACTGGGGAAAATGTTGACAGAAATCTCCCCCTTATGAAGGTCTGATATTTAAAATATATAGGTAATTGATTCCATTATGTAAGAGCAATTCCCTGGCACCTTATTTAGATCATTTCGAGAGTATATGTGGGGGAACTGCTTCCAAATTGAGATTTTATTTTTTTCTCTCTTTTTTAAATTTTTTAGTTTACATCATTCATTTCCACAAGATTTTGAGTTGCAAATTTTCTCCTCATTTCCCCCCTACCCACCACCCCAAAACAGTGATCCCACTGAATATAAACTTCCCCAATCTGTTCTCTCCCATATCTTCCCCCCATTCCCCCTCTGATTTTCCAGTATGGCATGATGGATCTCTATGCCCCAGTGCCTATATATCTTATTTACCAATTACATATAAAATATTAATAGTAATTACATATGTGTGTGTATTAAACATTTGATTTTAAAACTTTGAATTCCAGATTCCTTCCCTTCCTCCCTTGTCTCCCTTGTCACCCACCCTTACTGGGAAGATAAGCAATTCAATATAGGTTTTACATGAGAAGCTATGCAAAACATTTCCATAGTGGGTATATTGTGAAATACTGAGTATTTTTCCCTCCATCCTATCCCACCCCTAACTTGTTCTATTCTCTACTTTGATCCTGTCCCTTTTCAAAAGTGGGTGCTTCCAACTTCCCTTCCCCCCAGCCTGCCCTCCCTTCCATCATCCCCCTTCTTATCCCCTTCCCCTCCTACTCTCCTATAGGGTAGGATACCCTATTTAGTGTGTATGTCATTCCCTCCCTAAGCCAAATTCAATGAGAATAATTTTGACTCATTCCCTTTTGCCTTCCTGTTCTTCCCCTCCACTGTAACAGTTTTCCCTTGCCTTTTCTATATGAGAAAATTTATCCCATTCTGTCTCTCTCTATCTCTTCTTGTTATATTCTTCTCTCACCTCTTAATTTCACCATTTAGGTATCATCCCTTCCTATTCAATTGGTCCTGTGCCCTCTGTCAATGTATACCTGTACACATATATACACATACTCACATGTATTCATACACCCATGTACCCTTCTATATAGACATATAAATGTATGTATACATATACGTATACATGTATATAGACACATTTCTATTCCCTTCAACTATTCTCATCCTGAGAAAAGTTTCATAAGTTATAATTATAGTTTTTCCATGTAGGGATGTAAATAGTTCAACTTTGAAAAGTTCCTTATGATTTCTTTTCCCTTTTTACCTTCTCATGCTTCTCTTGCTACCTGTATCTGAATGTCAAATTTTCTATTCAACTCTGTTTTTTTCCTCAAGAATGCTTGAAAATCATCTATTTCATTGAATGACCATATTTTCCCCTGAAAATTGATACTCAGTTTTGCTGGGTAGGTGATTCTTGATTTTAATCCCAGCTCTTTTGAGCTCTGGAATATCTTATTCTAAGCCTGTTGATCCCTCACTGTAGAAGCTGCCAGGTCCTGTGATATTCTGATTGTGTTTCCACAATATTCAACTTGTTTCTTTCTGGCTGCTTATAATATTTTCTCCTGGATCTGGGAACTCTGGAACCTGGCTATAATATTCCTAGGCATTTTCTTTTTGGGATCTTTTCCAGGAGGTGATCAGTGGATTCTTTCAACCTCTATTTTGCCCTCTGGGTCTAAAACATCAGGACAATTTCCCTTGAGAATTTCTTGTAGAATTATTTCTTCAATGATTTCTTTTTTTGATCATGGCTTTCAAGTAGTCCAATAGTTTTTAAATTATCTCTCCTGGATCTATTTTCCAGGTCAGTGGTTTTTCCCATGAGATATTTCACATTGCCTTCTATTTTTTCATTTATTTGGATCTGTTTAATAGTATCTTGATTTCTCATAAAGTCACTAGCTTCCATTTGCTGCAATCTAATTCTGAAGGAATGATTCTCTTCAGTGAAATTTTGAGGTTCTTTATCCATCTGGCAAATTTGGCTATTTAAGGCATTCTTCTCCTCATTGCCTTTTTGAGCTCCCTTTGCCATTTAAGCTAATCTATTTTTAAGGTTTCATTTTCTTCCATAAGGTTGTTGACTCTCATTTCATAATTTTTCTTGCATGATTCTCGTTTCTCTTCCCAATTTTTCATCCAATTCTTTTATTTGGTTTCCAAAATTCTTCTTAAGTTCCTCTGTGGCCTGTAACTACCTCGAATTTTTCTTGGAAGCTTTTGGTGCAAGAGTTCTGACTTCATTGTCTTCCTCCTGTTCCATGCTTTGATCCTTTTTGTTCCCAGCTTGCTTTGCTTCCCTTGCTTGCTCATGTTGCCACTCAATTACTTGACTTTTGAGGTTTTTGCCACAGTAGAACTCTGCTACCAGAGAGGGGAGCTTTGTCCCAAATTCCTGGGGTTTTCTCAGCTGCTGTAGCTATTAATTGGCTGCCCTCTCTGAAGCCTCCATATGCTCTGGCAAACTGATCATGCACCACAGTACCTCCACCCTAGACAGTGATCAAGATCCAAGTAGGTTAGAGCAAAAGTGATTACACCTCAGCCTAGTTGCTTGGTCCACCTACAATCTGCAGGCCAGGATTGTGAAGCAGCCACATGGTGGCAACTGCATGGGTACCACACCTCAGCTGCTTCTCCCTCCAGGGGGTAAAGGCCAGACCACACTCCCAAACTCCCTGTTGCCAAAGTCCACACTGCACTGACCTTTCACTTTGGCCTTAGTATCTATGGGTTTATAATTCTGGAAACCACCACATCTGCTCATGATTTGAAATCCCTCCAGCCAGGCTGGTTGTGGCCACCCTGAGGCTAAAACCTCCAGCTCACTGTGGCTGTGATTGGCTCTGAGATTGATACACTGGCCCCTTCCTGCTGGCCTGCCGGCCGGCCAGTCTTCAGCAGGAAGTTAGCTTCTCTGTTATTTTGTGGGTTCTATAGCTCCAAAGTTTGTTAGAGTCATTTTTTACATGAATTGGAGGAGGTGGAAGCAGGAGCCATGAGGAAGTCCTGTTTCTACTCCAACATCTTGACTCCCCCAAATTGAGATTTTAAAGATTTGTGCAGGCAAAGAAAATTCTAACATTCTTAAGTAATGGAGAAAAGAATAACCAATCCATCTCCTGCATGGTACAATGGAAAAAGAGCTGAATTTTAGGTTATCAGTCTGTGTTACTTTTTGTAAAATAAGGGAATTGGATTAAATAGCATCTGAGGTCCCTTTCAGCTCTCCATTATTGTTTTATGATCTTGTTTCTTTACTAATATCATTTTTTGCTCTGAGCACAGTGAAAAGAAAGAAATTCTCATGCTATTCATTCATCAATACAGAAGGATAACAGCATTGTTAAGTTCAGAAGGGGGTAAAAAAAGATCATTTTTCCCCCTAGTGTGCATCTTGTCAAAAACAAGTTGTGCTTTGATGGGATATCTAGTAAACTAATACTCAGGAGGATCAGACTGAGCTCTTGACTTAAAGTTTGTAGCTGGCTATCCTGAATTTGGATTAGGATTGCTTTACTCTTACTGACACGGTTTAATAGAACAAACTCTCTAAAGTTTACAGTAAGCTGAGGATATCTTCAATTCTCCTTCAGAACTTACAAAAGCCAGTGGACTCTGGACTGCTTATTTTGAAAGGACAGAAGCATCTGATCACTTAGTTTAAGGGCTTAACTCTGAATTTTATAAAACTAAGTTATTTCCCTTTAGGAAACAGACTCACGAAGTGCAATCCAAAAACCTTCTGATTTCTCAGCAGGGTCATATGCTTATCTGAATATTGATTTAGGAGCCAGCATTTCTTTTGGATATCCATAAAAGCAAATCAAGAATGAAAGCTTTATGTTTTGGGGCCTTGAAGATGACAAGATTGATTTGGAGTATAGTCAAGTTAGGCAAGAGTTATTCTCTCCTCTCTTCACCTGAGGTTGAAGGTTTGCTTTCTTTATATATACACACACATGTATATACATGCATGTACATATTTATATATGCACAGGTACATATATATATGCTTATAAACATACAGTTGTCATATATTTACATTATGTATATACATATATGTGATGAATCCTGTTGTGAACCAACAGAGATATTAGCAGTAGATATTTGGTGTCCTATGGATATTTAGATGAATTTCAGTTTATAGCACTTGTAAACATGTTCATTCAGCCAACAGCTATCACAAATGAAACCTCAGTGTTTATTACCTCTTTTCCTTTATGACATCGTAATCTCTGAGGGTGCATTAAGATGGTGCCAGTGTGAATAAAGTCAATTGTCTGTGAACCTGGCAACAGTGCCTGGAGCAGAAAAAAGGGCAGAAAAACTAATTTTAATTAAAAACTTCCATTTCATATCCCCTGTATAGTTGATGGAGGGTGAGAAATTCTCATGATGGGAATTTTCTCCATGCTTCATTGAACAGAGAATCTTTAAGTATTGCTCAATTGAGATACATTATTTGTCTTAGAAATTGCTCTTTTTAGACTGTAAATGAGGAAAATTTCTGAGAGACTGAGGTACAAGAGAGAAAGGAGATTCAATTCAATTCACTAAAAAAGAAAATTAAGACCTGATCTGTGTAAGACAATGTTCCAGAACTTGGGTAAATGAATACAAATAACATAACAAAACACTTTCTCCTTAAGCAACTTGGATTCTACTGGGTGGGTGGGGGAGAGTAGGGTAAAAGGATACAACAGGAACACAAGCAAGTACATATGAAATTAATATAATTTGAAGAGAAAGAAAGCACTAATAACTTGGAGCATCAACATAGGTCTTGTGTGAGATGTGTCAGCTAACTGTTCTTTGAAGGGAACAGTACTCTACAAGGCAGAAAAAAAGGAGGAGATGCATTCCAGATATGGGGATTTCTTTATGAACTGGTAAATAAATCCTTGTTTCCAAGACTAATGTTGGCCCTTTGGATTTGTCAGCTGGCTTCTGAAAGATAACTGGGGAAGGAAAACCACTGGTTGACATTCACTCATAATACCTGGAGGTAGGCTGTTATTTCATGTCATGGAAATGGTTAGAGACAAGAAGTGTGGATGGGTAAATGAGACGCTAGTCATACTACACCTTTGAAATGCTAGGTTGATTGTTCCTATACTTATTTGTATCCCTGAACCCTTGTCTCATAGGCTATACATTTCCTCCAAATAGTATACTATTTACCTTCTGACAGAGGGGTGATGGATTCAGGGTACAAAATAAGACTTATTTTTTTATAAATGGCCAATGTGAGGATTTGTTTTTCTTTTGTTTTCTTTTTTTTCTTTTGGAGGGAAGAAGGCAAGGCAATTGGGGTTAAGTGACTTGCTAGTCACACAGCTAGTGGGTGTTCAAGTGTTTGAGGTTGGATTTGAACGTGGGTCCTCCTGACTCCAGGGCCAGTACTCTATTCACTGTGCCATTTAGCTGCCCCCAATTACTTGTTTTTCTTTATTTTTTATTTTGTCTTTTTGTTTTTTTATAGCAATTGGGGTTAAGTAACTTGCTCAGGGTTACACGGCCAGTCATTATTTATGTGTGGGTGCTCATTTTCTGAGGCTGGATTCAATCCCAGGTCATCCCAACTCCAAGGCCGGCGTTCTTACTCACTGCGCCACCTAGCCACCCCTTTTCTTTATTTTTTAAATCAATTTTTGTTAATTTGTCAATTTAATAATTTTTGTTATTTGAAAAAAATAGATAGTCCTATTCTTCTGTTTCCTTTTTTCTTTTTTTTTTACAGGGGAGAAGGTAGAACAATTGGGATTAAGTGACTTGCCTAAATTCACAAGGTAGTTTTGTGCTAAGTGTCTGAGGCCGGATTTGAAATCATGTCCTCCTGACTCCAGGGCCAGTGCTCTATTCACTGTGCTACCTAGCCACCACTATTCTTCTCTTTTCACTCTTCATTATAGTTCTATGACTAACCTGACCCAGATTTACCATTCTGTTGCTCTCCAGCTGTCTTTATTCTGTGTCTGCCCTTTAGTTCTCCAGTTCCTGCCCTGGGGCCCTAGGCTCTAGATGGAGGAGACTTTCTGGTGAATAGTCCTACTGTGACCTATAGTCCTGTTCTTCTTAAGCTATTTTCATGCATATGCTACCTTGCCTCAAACCTATTCTTAGTCTTCAGCCTTGAATCCTATTCTTTTCTCACCTCTTAACTTCTACTACTTGCTAAGGGATCAAATCCAAACTACTATTCTTAGGAAGGACTAGTCAATCAATTGTAGTAGTCCTTCTCCATTCACTTCCCAGTTGAAAATACCCCTCTCTTATGGTATGTGTAGTATATTTCCCTTACTATAGTAGAAGGTGTTTGAGAGCAGAAAATTAATTTTATTTTGAATTTGTATCCTCAATGATTAACAGGTGCCTGGCATAGAACAAGTAATTCCCAAATGCTTTTTCATTCATTCATTCACCCATTCATCCATTTATTCATTCATTTGTATACCTCAAAACAACTTTTATAACAGCAATAAAATTAAGGAACTATGACAGAACTATTTCTTAAGGAGTTAACTGAGATCCCATTTGAACTATCCAGTGTAATGGAACTGTTGAACTTGTTAAGGATAACAGAATCATTGGGGTTAGACCTTAGAGATCACCTGGTAGCTACCATTCCTTTTTACAGGTGAAGATATTAAATATATCTCAATAAGCTAAGTAGCAAACTGTAACATTTGGAAAGTCATAAGAGATAGTTGCTAGTGGTACAGTGCCACTCCTAACTACTAACTACAGCTAACTACTCAGCTGCTTAAAAAAAAAGAATATTTCATGTCACCAAACTTAGGGTATCTGAAAGAAATTGTGCTTTGCTAAATAGCAGGACAAGCAAGAAACCTTCCTTATGCTACAGCTTAGTAGGACACTGGTATTCTGTTCTCTGTTCATAGACATTTATAGGACCCAAAGACACTTTCTCTTTTTGGAGCAAATATCATTAAGAGAAATATCCAGGGTGGAGCCAAGATGGCGGAGTAGAAACAGCTCATCCAAGCCACTCTGCCCCCAGATTACCCCAAACTATGTAAAAGGGGACTCTGAATAACTTCTGGAGCCCCAGCACCCACAGAATGACACAGAGAAGCTAACCTCCCTCTGAGGACAGCCCAGCAGCCCTGCAGGAAGGACCAGTGCAGCGCTCTGGGAGCCGGCAGCGCGCAGTGCGCAGAGCACGGGGAGCCAAACCGAGCGGAGCTCAGGTCCCCATGAGCCGAGGTTTTAGCCCCAGGGAGGCAGGGCCAGCAGCCAGCTGGAGGAACCCCAGAACACCAGCAGCTGTGGCAATTCCAGAATTATCAACATAGACATGCCTAGGACAAAGTAAGAGGTTAGTGTCCTATGGACTTTGGGACCAGTATTTGGGGAATGCGTCGGCTCCCTCCCCTGGGGGCTAGAAGCCACTGAGGAGACACTCCATTTTGTAGTTTTCAGAGGCAGCTCCAGTTCCTGGCCTGCGAAATGTAGGGAGATCCAGCGATCAATCTTGGGGGGTAATCACTCTTGCTTTAACCTCCCTGGATCTGGATTGTGATCTAGGGTGGAAGTCGTGGGTGGGTTTACAACTTGCCAGGAACAGAACTAACTCAAATGGCAAAGGAGGCCCAAAAGGGCAATGAGGAGAAGAATGCCTTAAATAGCCAAATTTGCCAGATGGAAAAAGAATCTCAAAAGTTCACTGAGGAGATTCATTCCTTCAGAGTTAGACTGGAGCAAATGGAAGCTAATGACTTTATGAGAAATCAAGATGCTGTTAAGCAGATCCAAAGAAATGAAAGATTAGAAGGCAATGTGAAATATCTCATGGGAAAAACCACTGACCTGGAAAATAGATCCAGGAGAGACAATTTAAAAATTATTGGACTACCTGAAAGCCATGATCAAAGAAAGAACCTAGAAATCACCCTTCAAGAAATTCTCAAGGAAAACTGCCCTGATGTTTTAGATCCAGAGGGCAAAATAGAGGTTGAAAGAATCCACAGATCACCTCCTGAAAAAGATCCCAAAAAGAAAACTTCTAGGAATATTATAGCCAGGTTCCAGAATCCCCAGATCAAGGAGAAAATACTCCAAGCAGCCAGGAAGAAACAATTTCAGTATTGTGTAAACACAATCAGAATAGCCCAGGACCTGGCAGCTTCTACACTGAGGGACTGAAGGAAATGGAATATGATATTCCAGAGGGCAAAAGAACTGGGAATGAACCCAAGGGTCACGTACCCAGCAAAACTGAGTATTTTGTTTCAGGGGGAAATATGGTCATTCAGTGGAATAGAGGACTTTCAAGCATTCTTGAGGAAAAAACCAGAATTGAATAGAAAATTTGACACCCAGACACAAGAAGGAAGAGATGCCTGAGAAGGTAATCAGGGAAAAGAAATCAAAAGGAACTTATCAAAGCTGAACTATTTACATTCCTATATGGAAAAGCAATAACTGTGACTGATGATATCTTTCTCACTATGAAAATAATGGAAGAAGGGTGTGTGGTCATATGAATACATATGTGAACGTGTGTGTATATGCTTACAGTTATATATGGATAGAGGGCATAGGTTGAATTTGTTGGGAAAGGAGAATACTCAAGGGATGAAAATATGAGGTGAGAGAGCAAAGTGGCAAGAGGAGATGGGGAGAGACAGGGTGGGGTAAACTATCTCATGTAGAAGAAGCAAGGGGAAGTGGTTGCAAGGGAGGGGGAGAATAGGAAGGCAAAAAAAGGCAAAAACACATTCTCATTGAATTTGATTCAGGGAGAGAATGACATACATACTAAATGGGATATCTCAACCTGCAGCAGAATAGGGGGAAGGGGGATGAGAGGAGGGATGATGGATGGGAGGGCATCCTTGGGGGGAGGGGAGGTTGGAAGTACCCACTATAGAAGAGGGACAGGATCATGTAGGGAATGGACCAGGTGGGGGGTGGGATGAGTGGGAGGGAATTATAAGCAGCCTTGTACAATATATCTACTATGATAATGTTTTGCGTAGCTAGACATGTACAACATATACTGAATTACTTATCTCCCCAGAGGGAATGGGAGACAAGGGAGGAAGGAAATGGATCTGAAATTCCAGGTCTTAACATTAAATATTTCAAATATATATAAATAATATTATTAATACTCTTTTGCTTATAATTGGTAGATAAGATGTGCAGGCATTGGGACACAAAGATTCACCTTCCTCTAATGGAAAAGTCGAAGGGGGTATGGGAGAAGGTATGGGAGAGAGCAGATTGGAGGAAGCAGTTATCTTGTGGGACTGCTATTCTGGGAGGTTGGGTAGGGGAATAATGGGGGGAAAATGATTATAACTCAAAATCTGGTGGAAATGAATGATGTAAAACAAAAGTTAATAAAGCATTTGTTTAAAAAAAAGAGCAATATCCAGACAATAAAAAGAAAAATGTAAGAGCTTGAAGCATTTGATATTAGATATGAGAAGAGCAAAGATTACTCAGTCTTTGGAGGAACACTATTAAATTTAAGGCCGTGGGAGTTGGGAGAAGTTATTCGCTGAAAAGCAATCTATGTGCTACTGTGTCGAAAATTAACACCACTACAATGGAAATGAGTAATGAATTCCCATTTCCCTGACAAATTTATATTCGTTCTCTTAACTCTTCTAATATCCATATAATGTAGACTGTTGTTGTTCATTTGTTTCACTCTTGTCTGACTCTTCAGGACTCTATTTGGGTTTTTTATTTTTTTTTTTTTGGTAAAGTTACTGGAGTGATTTGTTATTTCCTTCTCCAACTCATTTTACAGTTGAGGAAATTGAGGCAAACAGGGTTAAGTGACTTACCTAGGGTCACACAAGTAGTAAGAGTCTGAGACCATATTTGTACTCAGGAAGAGGAGTCTTCCTGACTCCAGGACTGGTGTTCTATCCACTGTACCACCTACCTCCCCCATGAAGTAGCTACTTTTATTTTTATTTGCAAATAAAGACATGGAGGTATAGGGAGGGTTAATATCTTTATTGACCACAGGATAATTTGGGAGAACAACCCAGGTTTCATCCTCTTCCTCCTATAAGTTAGACAGATCACATCACCTAGATTCATAAAACTTCAGATTTTGAGATAGAGATCTTAGAGATCACTTAGTACAACCCTGTTACTTTAGGAATGATAAAACAGAAGTCCAAGGAGATTATGTGAGTTGTCCAAGCTCACACAGATAATAAAATGAAGGACATAGAATTTGAACTCAGGTCCTTTCTGCTGCAACACACCACAAAGCTAAAATCCAAACAAAATATAAATGTTCAAAGAGGTTTTTTTTTTTTTTTTTACAAAAAACACAAAATATTAAACAGGATTAAAAAAGACTGGTTTCTTCAGACCCCCATACTGAAAAAGTATGAACTGATTTTACAAGCCCTAAAAAAGTAAAGTTGTGCACTGCAGCACATTGTCTCCAACAAAGTAGGAAAAATGTTGATTTGAGAGAAGCTTTGGTAAGTGCAGGAGGCAGAATCTGTGGCTTATAATGAAATCAGTTGAACATTCAGGCTCAAAAGGTTTAATGAGATCTTTAGGGCTTCTTTCTCTGCTTTGGGCACAGTGTTTCTGAAAATGATCTTCAGCTGTTTGGTATTTCCTGGGTTGCTGGCATTTCTGCAAATTGTAGAACTTATTGGCTCCAGTATTTTAACATTTTGGCCAATACTTAGGCACCTGCCTTCTCCAGCAGCAGAATCACCTGCAACTCTTTTTCTTTCTTTCTAAAATATATTTTGCAGCAATTGTGCTGAAATTGGAGACTTAAAGAGGACAAACTTTGACTGACTCTCAGTTTGCAAAGATATTTATGCCAGTATATCAAGGATCCAATGTGTCATTTGTGTGGGTGCTTCTGCCTCTTCAGGGTCTATTTTCTTCATGCCTTAGTAGAGAATCTGCTTGAGTTTCAGGGGTCAAATTTAAAAAAAATCATTACCAAGGATCAAATCTGATGATGATCCTTTCTGAATTTATCTAGATAGCTCCTTGGACAACAGCTATACAACATATGGCAGATTTGGCCTTTCCAGGTGGTAGAACTCTTAGACCTTGTGTATTCTAGCAGAACATTCAAAAACCCATGATCATTTCCATGACAACATGAGGATGCAGATGAAAAAGATATGTAGATAACACTGTCGATGGGGGGAGGAGTGATTACCACAGATCAGTGAAAAGAAAGGCCTTTGTAATATTTATAGTCTCAGGGATACAGAAAGTTAGGTGACCTAAAAACAGGAGATATCAATGAAATTTTATTTTAAAAAATAATAAGCTCATGCAATTTTAAACTAGAAGAGAAATAAGAATTCAGTCAGCTCAACCTTATCATTTTATAGATGAGAAAATTAAAGGTCAGAGAGGTTGTGATTTTCCAGGGTCATAGAGATAATAAGCAATAGGTTTTTGTTGAATCATTTCAGTTGTGTCCAACTTTTCATCACCTCATTTGGGGTTTTCTTAGCAAAGATACTGGAGTGGTTTGCTATTTCCTTCTTCAACTCATTTTGTGGATGAGGAAATTGAGGCAAACAGGGTTAAGTGACTTGCCCTGAGTCACACAGCTAGTAGGTATGAAGGGTTGGATTTGAATTCAGGTCTTCTTGACTCTAGGCCTGGTATACATCTACTGTGCCATTTAGCTGCTTAGTAAGCACCAGAACAGAAATACAAATCTATGCCTTCTGACTTTAAAGTCTCTCCACTTCCTCATAATCTTTTATACACACATACACACACACAAACACACACATATACACACAAACACGTTTGCAAAGATTTGCAAAGTGATTTACTTGTGTTAAATCACTTCATCCTTATAAAAACCCTATGAACTAGATACTATTATCATCTGTAGACTTGTCTAGGATCACACAGCTAGTAAGTATCTGAGGCAAGATTTGAACTTGAATCTTCCTGACTCCAAGTCTTGCATTCTAACATCATGGCTCCTTAAATCTTTATAAGGACTCTAATTGTGATTTCATCGGTATAGGGAGATCTTGCTGAAGAACGTTCTACTGCCAATGCTGATAGGCACCTTCTTCTCTACTTGTAGCTTTAGAGAGTTATGTAGAATACCTACAGGTTGATTGACTTGCTTGAGGTCACATAGTCCAAAGCAGGACTTGAATCCACGTCTACTTGAACTCTCTCCTCTAAATCCTGTTGTCCCTTACTGCTTCTTATAATTATTCAAAATGCACTGGGTTGCTACTTTAAAAAGCAGAGAGCTCCCTATCACTGGAATCATTCTAGCAGAATCTGAATGACCACCTGTCAGGCATGTTGCAGAGGAGATTTCTGCTATGACTTTGTACTGTCAGATTGTATTGCTCCTTCTGAAGAACCAATGATAACTTGACTCTATACTGCTTTTCTTTCTGCTTATGCTCCTCTGAGGTAATACAGTCTGACTGGTTTGGAGCTTCTGTGGGAGCCAGTTTTCAGAAAGCTTGCCATTTTGCTTTGTTCTTGTGAGATTGCTGCCAGACCACTATGATGGAGAGAGGACCCTCTGCAAAAGTATCCCACGTGTGGAGCAAGGGTGCTTCCAACCCAGATGTCTGGCTTACACAACTACCTGCAACCATTGGTGATTGCCAGGGACTTGGTATCTTCATGATAAAGACTAAAGAGTATCTATGCTCTATCTGCATCTTGTCCTCTGATAATTATACTTCATTATCAACCCCTATTTATGCTTCTACCATGTCATAAGAAAGCAAACAAAAGCATGAAGGAATATTCCAGTCTTTTCTATCACTCCTATTGTTATCCTCATCTAAAATTACCTTCTTACTCCCCACCCTCCTATCAAAACTCACACATTCCTCAAAGTCCAGGTTAAGGATCTTTTGCTCCTTGAAGTCTTTAAGACTCAATACAGCCCTTACTGGTCTCTATTATCATTGATCTCCCACAGTTTTAGTTTGTTTCAAAGATGAAACAATAAGTGTAGAGCAGAAGTGTCAAACTCACTTGCCAAATTCCTGCATGAGATAGAAGCAGATTAAAATATAATTGGGAGAAGTTTAACAAAATAAATAAAAATACAATACAATATAAATAATGCTAATTTGTAATTTGGGTCTGTTTTCAATTGAGTTTGTTACCACAGGTATAGAGGATAGCATGCTGGACTTGGATTTATAAAGACCTGGATTCAAATTCTAACCTGAAGCTAGGGTATAAGTGTGTGTGTGTATATGCATATGTGCAATACATTTATACACACATATATATACATAAATATATACACACATACAAATAATGCTAGTAGCATACTATAAAGTAGACCATACAAACACATTGACAAATTATTTAACTTGAGACTCAGCTAGATTTCTAAGACTTAACTTTTGCAATCATAGCAAAGCCACCAGCTTAATTTGCAAGTATGAAACATACATGCATGCATATATATTCAGTATAACAAATATTTATGACTATTGCTATAGCCAAAGACAATAGAACAATGCTGACTATTTATCTCTATATACACAGACACAGACACTATATATATACACATACATACACATATATTGTTGGACACGACTCCACCCTCCCCTTCCCTTCATTGATCTGTAAAGCAGACAACTCCACTTTCACCTTCCCTTCACTGATCTGGAAAGCAGGCAACTCTACCTTCCCCTCCCCTAATTGTTCTGTTAACAGGCAACTCTACTCCCCTAATTGATCCATGGGTGGGACTTTCAGCCTAGGGTTTCCTGCTGGTGGGAAATTCAAATGTACACTGACCAATCACTATAGTTTCAGCTTACCTAACCTGGCTATGGAACTTCTTTAAAAACCAGCACACTGTGCCAACCCACTGTCTGATTTGGGCAAGTTACCCCGACAGTCCCGTGATAATAAATCCACGTTCAAATTTAATCTCTGGGATCTTCTGTCTCACTTCATTCAGGTACAAGAATATGTGTTTTATATGTGTTTTATATATATATATATATATATATATATGCAAACACTATTTTAATATATGTTTTAGATTGATTAACCATAGGCTGGTTGCTATTTCCACTGCCACATTATTAATGAAGGAAATTCCCACATGGGTGAAATTTTAGGATCTTTGCTATGTTGGCAAGGTTACACTATTCAGCCTCTAATGTTTAACTCAAAATCCTCTGATTCTATGATTATTAGGAGATTCTTCCTTATTCTGAGGAGTGATTCCCTATCTTCCTCTCCCAGAACTCAGTGTGTAATCAACTTGCTTTCCTTATATCTTCTTAATCTAATGTTTTGTGTTGGTGTGTAAATGACCATGGACCCTTGCCAGAAGAGCACAAGGGCTCTCAGTTTGGCCAAACTGGAAAGGCTTTGAATATATGTTTTTATTATCTAAGGATCTGTTTCAGAGAAGTTGATTACCAGGCAGTTAGCCAATAGATTATTAATGCTTTTTTTTGGCACTGGCAATTCATGCCAACTGCTTATATCATTAACTTAGAACTTTTCTATTATACTCAGTAAACAAATAGTAGATTATAAACTTCTTAAAGGCAAAAACTGTGTTTTATAAAGCTGTACATCTCACAGAAGAAAGAATGATACCTTGCACATATGGTAGGTAGTCAATAAATGATGAACAAAAACAACAATGCAACTAGAATGCATAAAGCACTATAATATTTTCATGGTTCTGTCCTGGGTCCTCTTTTCTTCTCTTATACTGCTTCACTTGGTGATTTTAATAACTTTTGTGGATTTAATCATTTTCTCTTTTCTGAGGATTCCCAAATCCACTTACTGTGTTCTAACCTCTGTTGGCCTCTAATCCGGCATCTCAAACTGCCTCATACATCCTGAATTAGATGTCCTGTGTCTTAAATTCAACATGTCTATTACTGTACTCATTATTTCCCCCCAATCCCTCCCTGCCTCCTAAATTCTTTATTACTATAGAGGACAATACCATCCTCCCAATACTTTGGGCTCACAACCTTGTCTCCTTACTATCTCTACCCTCCCTCCCCATATCTAATTGGTTGTCAAGACTTGTAGATTTTCACCTTTGCAATATATCTCCTATATGACAACTTCTTTCCTCTGACACTGCCTAATGTAAACTTCATTACCTTATGCCTGAACTATTGCAATAGCTTGCTGGTGCATCAAGTTTTTCTTTACTCCAATCCATCCAAAGTGATTTTCCTAAGCAGAGATCCAACCATATCACCCTCCTTACTCAATAAACTTCAGTGGCTCCCTATTACCTTTAGGATTAAATACACAATCCTCTATTTAGCATTCAAAGTCTTTCATTTCCCACCCCTTTCAAGTCTTTTTACTCTATGAGATTCTTGATCCAGTGACACTGGCCTCCTGGTTCTTCTGTGAATAAGTTATCCCATCTCTATGCTCCTGGAATTTTCTCTGGCTGTCCTCCATGCCTTGAATGCTCTCTCTCCTCATCTTTGCCTGCTGGCTTCCATTGAAGTCCCATCTTTGACAGAAAGTCAATCACTTTTAATTTTGGTGCCTTTCTTTTAATTATTTCATATTTATACTGTAGGTAACTTGTTTATACATATTTGTTTGCTTGTTGCCTCCCACATTAGATTTTGAGCTCCCTGAGGATTTCTTTTTGTTACTCAAAATATCGGTATAGTGCTTGGCACATAGTAGACACAATATATGTTTGTTAACTATTTGCAAAGGACTTCACAAAAAAACTCACTTGATTCTCATAGCATTGTGAGGAATGTGCTATCATTATCCCCGTTTTACAGAAGAGGAAACTGAGGCAAACAGAGGCTAAATGATTTGCTCAGGGTCACAGAACTGGCAAGTTCTGAGTTCAGATATGAGCTCAGGTTTTCGTGATTCTGTGGCCTTAGTAATAGGCCTCCTAGTACTATTCTGATTCTTCTAATCAGTGCTATCAAAATAAGTGGAATGCTGAAATAGTGAAGTCCCCTTAGCATTAGATAAGGACTTGACCTCTCCTACAGTTTTTTCAGAAACTGCCTTGCAGAAAAAGCAGAGTGCTACCCCAAGATAGGGAAGTCTATCTGAGGACAGAGCCTACCCCTCCTTGGGCTACTTCCTTTGTTACTCCTGTTTGGGATAAAAAACCTCATCCAGAATTTAATCAAGAACAGGGAGATCTCTCAGGATAAGAACAGGCACTTATTCTCTTCCCAGGGAGAAGAGAGTGGTCTTCCCCATGACTGAACACAATGAAGAGGCACTTTACAAAAGGCACAAAAAGAATTTATACCCCAAGGCAGCAGTCAAACCCCTTCCCCTCCCCACCCTAGCTGTCCCTTCTCCCATTGGCTGAGAGGAGGACTCAGGTCTCAGTTCGAAAATCTTCCCTAATGGCAAGTCACAAGGAAGCCCCCCATTATCTCTTAGTGGCTGGGAAACAGGCTTACAAAGAACAAGGCTGCTGATTGACAGCAAGGGAAAGGGGGAAGGGACCCAAAGCAATAGGGGAGGAGTGAGCTTGGGTTGTCCCTGACTCCCAATCAGAAAGCCTCCTGAGAGGGCTTGCTGATTGCTGGCACTAAGGGAGAGGGGAGGGAAGAGGCGAAGTAGACAGCCAGAACTGACACCAATTTATAAGATCCATTCTGAGAAGCTTTCAAGCTTTCACTCCCCAGACAATGGGGAGACTTGGTTCGAGCCCCTTTGTTCCTGGGGCTGTTTCCTCCTTTAGACTGTGAGCTCCCACACTCAGCCAACGGGAAAAGGAGCCAGTGGGGGGGTTGGGGTTCTGGCTGGGTCTGTATAAGTTTGCTTTGAGCTATATGCTCTTGCACTCCCTAAGCCATTGCCCTTTTGGGTGCCTTTGGTTGTGTCCTTTCTCATGAGAAAGCAATGAAACTCCTTTTTTGCTTTTCTTAAGAAGTCTCTATTTTAAAGGGGTCACAAACACCCCACACAAAACGTTTATAGAAATGGCTGCATAATGACTTAAAAAACATAATTATCATTATCTATATTGTATTGCATTTTTATTTATTAAGCATTTCCCAATTACATTTTAATCTAGTTCCACTGTACTTGGGAATTGTCCTATTGTTTCCCCTCCCCCCCCCAGCCCCTTTGATGCTTCTGATTACTCCATGGTTAAGAAAATGGACAATCAAGTAGGTTTGCACTTAAAAAGGCATCTTCTCCTCTTTAACTAGCGGTAAAAGCAATTATGCAGACGCTGAGTCCCTTGTGCTAGGAAAGGGCACCTTCTGGTTAGAAGATCACCATTCCCTGGAAGAGTTGAATAGTACTACCATAAGCATCTGCCAGCAAACAGACTTTTCCCTTTGGAGCTTCTGTATACCAGCTGCAACAGCAAGACAACCACCAGCATTTGGTTTGTAAGGATGAAACATTTATGAAAAAAACAAAACAAAACAAAACACAAAAACAAATTCTTGCTGCCCAAATGGCATTGCCTTTAGACACATGGAGAACACAGAGACTTTGTTTTGGGGAATTTAATCAATCCCACACATAATTCCATCTGCAGAAAAAAAAAATCCTATTGTCCACCAAAGATGTGTGAATTTCTGTTTGTGATGGTCATAAGTTCAGTAGTCTACCCTGACTCTTTCCTCTGACTTCCAAAGAAATATGAGATTATAAAGTACTCAGTGATTGAAAGAGTATGTGACAGTTATATAATGATGGCAGTGATTTAAAAGAACAGAAGCTTAATTATACATTGTAAAGGTTATCATCCTCACTGCTTCAAGGTCACAGTAATGAAAATGCCAGTATACTAAGCAGTGCAAATTGGGGCTATAATAGCAAAGTAGATAAAATGTACGTTGCTACAACTTATTAAAGAGCTCAATAGTTTCAAATCCAAAGGGAAAGCCCTCCCATTCCAGCATGATCCAAATCACCAACATGATTTAAATAGTATATGGTAAATGAAATTGATTTTAAAACAGGGCTACTATTACATGAATGAATGGACTTAGCTACCGATTGCTAGATTTCACAGATGACTCTTCCGATAATTTTACATCTCCTACTATTGTCCATCACAGAATGTCCGAATTGGGCAAAATTTCAGAAGCTATCTAGTCCAATTCATATTTAAGTAGGAATTCCCTTTACAATACCCCTGAAAAGAGGTCATTTAACCTCTCCTCATAGACTTTTAGTAATATGGATCTCACCTTCTCTCATCCTACTTCTGGACAACTCTAAGAATATGTGGCTTTTTAAACATAAAACCAAAATTCATTTTTATGCAACCTGTTGTTCCTAGTTCTGTCCTCTGAGACCAAGCAGAGCAAGTCTAATCCTTCTTCCACAGGGGAGATCTCCAAATTCCTTCACAATTGAAGAGATCATAGAGAAAATTACTTATCTCCAATTTTTCAACATTTGTGGAAAATAAATGCAGTATATATATATATATATATATATATATATAGCAACCATATTAGCTGAGCTGATCTCCTCCTGCAATGTCAGAACCAACTTGACTATAAGCATCAGCACAATTTTTTTTCCAGAAGCTGGTCTTTAGGGTTGGACTGTCTTTAATCAGAATGTTCATCTCAGGCATTGTTGTTATGAGAGACTCCACCAGCACATGATTCCTAGTAATACAGATGAGGATCATTGAATTATGCAAACCTCCCTCACTAGGCTATTGCTGAAGATTTTTTAAATTGGTTGGTTCCCAAACTACAGATTTAAGCCTAGAATCATATAGTTAATAGTGGGCTAGAGAAATATAATTGGAGTGGTTCTACTCCTGAAAAAGAACACAAATTGGAAAATGGCTGCTCTAAAAAATTCAGTCTTTAAAAAAAAAATTCAATGAATCTGAGTATAACTGGCTCTTCAATCCCTTTATATTGAATATTTAATTTTTGAAAGATAAACCATGAAGGTACTGAATATTTTGTGTCCATAGTTGTTATGGGAATGGGAATTTAAGATCTTTCTTGCCCCTAGTCCCTTTGATAGGCTTAAGTGACTCTGAGAACCTTGTTTGATTTGAAAATATATTCTGCCCTCTAATAGGCTGAATGTGGTCACCTGGAGCCTGTGATAGGAGGCTGGTTTTCAGGAATGCCCACACTTTGTTGCTTTTTGATTGGGCAGCAGGTCAAGAGGGCAGTTACATTCTCTGAGCCAGGAAAAGGCTACATATACCCTGATGTGAGATTTTGTTTTGCAGCTCACTTTGAGAAGAATGTGGTTTGACCAGATGAGACTCTGGGCAAATATAGAGCCCCCTGGTTTTGAAAACCCAGATGTTGGTGCTTTCCTCTATGGTAACCGTAACTAGGTATGGATGCAATGGTCAGACAATTGGAAGCCTGTATACTGAATTGTTTCTCTGTCTGCTTGTAAACTTCTGCTTGTAACTTCTATCTGTATACTCTGAAATTCAGGGTGCTGACTTTTTCCCCTGAACTAGGTAAATGATATGTTTGATTGATTAAAACAAGATTGTTAACCCATTTTGAGTTGCTTTCCTTTAGAAAAACAGATCTAAGAACCTGTGTTAGCAGCTACCCTGGGTATGCTAGGGTGCTTGCTGCTACAATAGTTTTACTCAAAATGCCTTTTTCCTCAATGCTTAGAATGATACTTTGTCAAATAGTTATATATTGTATGTGATGTCAAGAATAAGAGGTCTTAGGGCCTAGCCAGTGGCACAGTGAATAGAGCTCTGGTCCTGGAGTCAGGAGGACCTGAGTTCAAATTCAGCCTCAGACACAGTAAATACTAGCCTGTGACCTTGGGATAGTAAATTTAATCCCAATTACCCTGCATTCCCCCCCTCAAAAAAAAAAAAAAAGGAATAAATGGTCTTTTCTGATCCATAACTGTCATCTGGTAGAATGAGGATGATGGATTCAATCAGTTTCTAATTTGACAATTAGAATTAGTCTGCCTCTTTATCCCCTGAACCTCTTTTCTCCTTGAATAAATGGACAAAGCATTTATTAAGCACTTACTACTTACAAAGCACTGTGCTAAAGTGCTAGGAATGCAAATAGAAAAGAAAGAAAATCCTTACTCTCCAGAAACTCATATTCTTTTTTTTTTCTCTGTGCATCATTCATTCATGCATTTATTCAGCTAGCATTACAGAGGTAGTTAGGTGATACAGTAACAAATTTTTGATTTGGTGGGCATAAGTCCCAAGTTCAAATCCTCCATAGCTGAGTAAGTCACTTCCTCACCTATGATATGAGCAAGGACAGTAGTCTCTACCTCACTGCATTGTTGACAGGATCACATGAGATAAAGTATAGAAAGCATATTCTGAAGTTTAAACAGCTATATATAAAGGCTAGCTCTTATTTTTTTCCCCAAATGCTTTATTAAATTGTGGTTTGCATTATTCATTTCTGCCAGGCTTTGAGTTACAACTTTCCCCCCCCATTTTTCCCTACCCCCCACCCCAGAATAGCAGTCCCACAGGACATCCCCTCATTGAATCTGCTCTTTCCCACTCGACTTTTTCAGTAGGGCAAGGTGAATCTCCATGCTCCAATGCCTGTACATCTTATTTCCCAATTATATGCAAAATAGTATTAATAATAGTATTTATACATTTTTACACATTTGGTTTTAAAACTTTGAATTCCAGATTTATTCCCTTCCTCCCTTGTCACCCACCCTTACTGGGAAGATAAGCAATTCAGTAAATGTAGTGCATGTGTAGCTATAAGAACATTACCATAGTAGATATATTGTAAAAGACTGACTATATTACCCTCCCTCCTATCTCACCTCCCACTTGGTCTATTCCCTACTTTGATCCTGTCCCTTTTCACAAGTGGGTGCTTCCAACTTTCCTACCCCACTTCCCTCCCGCCCTCCCTTCCATCATCCCCGCACTCATCCCCTAACGCCCTAATCTCCTGTAGGGTGAGATATCCTATTTAGTATGTATGTCATTGTCTCCTTTATCCAAATTCAATGAGAATAAGGTTTTGCCTTTTTGCCTTCCTGTTTTTCCCCTCCCAGGTAACCATTTTTCCTTGCCTCTTCTCTATGAGAGAGTTTACCCCATTCTGTCTCGACCCATCTCCTCTCATTATATTCCTCTCTCACCTCTTAATTGCATGTTTTAAGTATCATCCCTTCCTATTAAATTCGACCTGTGTCCTCTATCTATGTAAACATATATACACACATTCACAAATGTATTCATATGCCCATATACCATTCTTCAACTATTTTCATCCTGAGAAAGTTTCATCAGTTACAGTTATTGTTTTTCCATGTAGGAATGTAAACAGTTCAACTTTGATAACTTTAGGATGATTTCTTTTCCCTGATTACCTTCTCAAGCATCCCTTGCTTCTTGTGTATGAATGTGAAATTTTCTATTCAACTCTGTTTTTTTCCTCAAGAATGCTTGAAAGTCCTCTATTCCACTGAATGACCAAATTTTCCCCTGAAACATGATACTCAGTTTTGCTGGGTAGGTGATTCTTGGTTTTAATCCCAGCTCCTTTGCCCTCCAGAATATCACATTCCAAGCCCCTCAATCCCTCAGTGTAGAAGCTGCCAGATCCTGTGTTATCCTGATTGCATTTCCACAGTATTCAAATTGTTTCTTCCTGGCTGCTTGCAATATTCTCTCCCTGATCTGGGAATTCAGGAACCTGGCTTTAATATTCCTAGGAGTTTTCTTTTTTGGATTTCTTTCAGGAAGGATTGGTGAATTCTTTCAGCCTCTATTTTGCCCTCTGGTTCTAAAACATCAGGGAAAATTTCCTGGAGAATTTCTTGAAGGATGATTTCTAGGTTCTTTCTTTGATCATGGTTTTCAAGTAGTCCAATAATTTTTAAATTATTTCTGGATCTCTTTTCCAGGTCAGTGTTTTTTTTTCCCATGAGATATTTCACATTGCCTTCTATTCTTTGATTTGTTTGGACCTGTTTAACAGCACTAGCTTCCCTTTGGTACATTCTAAATCTGAAGGAAAGATTCTCCTCAGTGAGCCTTTGAGATTCTTTTTCCACCTCCCAAATTTGGCTTTTTAAGGCATTCCTCTCCTCATTGCCTTTTACAGCCTCTTTGCCATTTGAGTTAATCTATTTTTAGGGCATTATTTTCCTCAGTCAGGCTGTTGACTCTCCTTTCATAATTTTCTTGCATCATTTTCATTTCTCTTTCCAATTTTTCCTCCACTTCTCTTATTTGATTTTCAAGATCCTTCTTAAGGTCCTCTATGGCCTGTAACCAGCTCATATTTTCATTTAGGGCTTTTGGTGCAGGATTTCTGACCTCACAGCCCGCCTCCTGTTCCGTGCTTTGATCCTCTTTGCCCCCAAAATAGGAGTCTAATGTTGAATTTTTCTGTTTATTTTGTTTCCTTTGCCTAGGCATGTTGCCACTCAATTACTTGACTTTTGGCCTTGTTGCCACAGTAGGACTCTGCCACCAGCAGGGGAGCTTCTGTCCCAAACTCTGGGGTTTTCCCAACTTCCAGAGGTATTAGTTGGGTGCACTCTCTGAAGCCCCCACATGCTCTGGTAATCTGGTCACACACCCCAAGACCTCCACCCCAGACCACAATCCAGATCCAAGGAGGCCAAGTCAAGAGCGATTTCCCCCGGACTGATCACTGGATCCCCCTACAGTTGCAGGGCAGGAACTAAGGCTGTGCTGTGTGTCCATGGCTGTGCTGAAGCTTTTCAGGGGCTTCTCTCCCCCAGGGAAGGTGGCCAACGGGCTCTCCCAACTGAGTCCCAAAGGCCATACCACACTAACCCCTCACTTTGTCGCATCTATGTGTTGGTAATTCTGGAAATGCTACAGCTGCTGGTGTTCTGGGGTCTCTCCAGCTGGCTGCTGCTCAGGCTGCCCTGGGGCTAAAACCTCTGACTCACATGAGCCTGGGCTGGGCTCCCAGACAGCTGTGCTGGCTGCTCCCTGCCTGGCTACAAAGCTGTCCTCAGCGGGAGGTTAGCTTCTCTGTGTCATTTTGTGGGTTCTGGAGCTCCACAGGTTGTTTAAAGTCCCCTTTTATATAAATTTGGAGGTGGTGGCAGCAAGAGTTGTGCAGAAGAATTGTTTCTACTCTGCCCTCTTGACTCCTCCACAGGAACTCATATTCTAATGGTAAAGTTGTGTATTGAAGGTTTTAGCTGTGAATCAGATATAAATCAGAGAAAATTCATCTGGGGCATTGAATTAATGATTAAACAACTCAATTGGAAATAGAATTTTGGAGATGGAAGGGATCTCAGAAATCAGGGAGCCTATTTCCCTCGTGTTACAGATGACTCAATTCTGTTTTCTTTCCTTAAAACATGCTTTCTACAGGACTATTTGATACTCTTTCTTTAAAAACTGAGAATGGAGTTAGAGCTATTAAATAAAGAATAATAAAAATAGCTAATATTTACATAGCACTTTGACGTTTACATATGGTTTTACATATGATTTGAACCTCACAATAACTCTGTAAGTTAGGAGCTGTTGTGATCCCCATTTTAAGGATAAGGTAACTGAAGTTGAAAGTTTAAGTGACTTGCCCAGGGTCACACAAATATTAAGTTTCTAAGTTAGCCTTATAACTCATTTTTCACTTACATTACCTTTGTGGAGTGGTCCCTAGGGTCTCAGTTTTCTCATTTATATAAACACAAAAAATAAAATGAATGAATTAACTTTGTTGTTCTCTCATAGGTACATAGAAAAGAAAACATAATTAACAGAAAAAAGGACAGTTGGTTCATCAAGAAATAGGGCAAACACAACAACTTTCCTTGCTCCTGAGTCTTATGTTTGACTTCTTTGGTCAAAGTTTAAACTGAGTTTCTATGGGGGCAAAGACTTAACGAAGTGTCTCTTTCTTGTGCTTTCAAGAGTTAATGGCTTGGGGCGGCTAGGTGGAGCAGTGAGTAGAGTGTCGGCCCTGGAGTCAGGAGGATCTGAGTTTGGATCTGGCCTCAGACACTTAACACACACAAACAAAAACCTAACTGTGTAACTTTGGGCAAGTTACTTAACCCTAATTGCCCTCCAAAAAGAAAAAAAAAAAGAGTTAATGGCTCAGTTGACACAGCAAGGGCCAGTGTAGGACAACCTCACTCTATCTATTGCTTAGTCCACCTTACACTATGCTATGTTATTGTTTACCAAGTTGATAGTAATCATAGAGATGAACACAGACTAATTACCTCATTTTGTGGTAATTGTTTTTGTCCTGGGGCCTCCTGGCTGAATGATATTTCAAGTTATCATTTCTTCGATATTTTATTTCTTTCTGGCCTCATTCTGGGAATCAGGTGAATTATAACCAATGGCCATCAAGTCCCAGGAATATGAAGTCCATATAGCTTATTCTTCAAGTTAGAGCCTGGTTTTCCCTTTATAATAAACCTTAGATGAAGCCTATCATGAGAGGCAGCATTATGCAATAGACTGAGAGCCAGCCCCAGAACCAGAAAGGCCTGGGTTCTAGTCCCTTCTCTGACACATACTGTGCAACCATATGTAAGTAGCTTAATTTCTCATTGCCCACGTGATTTTCTAATATAGAT
The DNA here is from genome assembly GCA_011680675.1 of Gymnobelideus leadbeateri. Lineage (NCBI taxonomy): Eukaryota > Metazoa > Chordata > Mammalia > Diprotodontia > Petauridae > Gymnobelideus > Gymnobelideus leadbeateri. Next base: position 294,477 of record WOXC01012480.1, read on the forward strand.
GGTAAAGCAGGTGTCAGTCTTCATTGGTAATAGGAGTTAAATCACTAGTCTTTCCCTCTCCCAAAGACAAATGTTTGTATGAATATATACATATGTATGTACATCTCTTGACTGTATATATGTCCATTTGTATGTATGTAGGTTGCTAGCTATTACTATTAATTACTATTAATTATTATTATGTGTATGTGTATCTCTAGATCTAGATACCTTCAAGAGTCTAGATCTGTGATTTCACTAGTGTGGTGTAAATATTACGTATTATCAACTTATTATATTCAATTATATATAATTTGTTGTATTATAGAGTTACATGGAAGTCACTGAGAAATGAGGTAACTTGCCCCTTGCCTGTGGTCATGCTCACATAGCTTGTATAGGTCAGAGGCAGAATTTAAAAGAAGATCTTGGATCTAAGGTTGGCCACTATTTTTAATGCTGTCACTCCTATACAGGCACACACACACACACACACACACACACACACACACACACACACACATGTAAAGATGGAGAGGTCTGGGCTAATTAAAGACATTATACACTTTTTCAAAGTCAATCCAGCCCACCATCTACCTCTTGTTTAATTCTGGAGTCAGTTTCATGGTCATGTGTAGTTTTCATAAAGATAAGGATGGAGTAACACTATAGTTTGGATATAGACATTCTTCATCCACTTAGGTTTTTTCTGTGTGGATAGTTATGCCAAACTCTTTTGAAGAGTTCCTACTTATCACTTAGGAGGCTTTGTAATATTCTAGTTCTTTGATGTATAGCATCACTCTGATTAGCATCATAACTCCTCTGAGTCTTGATGTATAGCATCACTCTGATTAGCATCATAACTCCTCTGAGTCTTAATAAATTCATAAATTGCTACGGCCAAAAATGTTCATCTGCTCATTTTTACCTCTCTGTTAATGAGCCTCTCCAAGCTCACTAAGGTTTATTCTTAGAAAATAAACATGCATTCTTATGTATTTACATTTGTTAGAATTTGCACTCTCCTAGCACTTGTCTTTGAGGACACAAGGTCACTAATCAGAGTAGTAAGTCAGTGAAGGAAACTTGCACATACATGTCTGTGTATATGCATATGTTTAGGTTATACACATACATGTATATAGATACATATGGATCAAAATGAATGCTTTTCTCTTTCCCCTTCCCCCAATGACATAGCTTTTCTTGCCTCCAAGAACAGATACACAATATTCCATTTGGCATTAAAAGCCCTTCATAATTTAGCCTCCTCCTGCCTTTCCAATCTTCTCACACCTTACTCACTTGATGTGTACTCTTTGATCTAGCAACACTGGCCTCCTGACTTTTTCACCAACAAGACACTCCATCTCTAAGACTAAACATTTTCTCTGCTTGTCTCTTGTGCTTGGAATGCTCTTTCTTCCTCTCCAACTGCTGACTTCAATAGTTTCTTTTAAGTCTCAACTATAATCTCAACTTCTATGGGAAGCCTTCCCAACCCCCTCTAAGTCCAGTGCCCTCCTGCTGTTTGTTCATTATTCAATTTATCCTGCACACAGCTTGCTGTTTATATACTTGTTTGCATGTTGTCTCCCCCTTTAGTTTGTAAGTTACTTTAGGGCAGGGACTGTTTTTGCCTCTTTTTGTATTCCCACTACTTAACTGTCCTTGGTACATAGTAGGTGTTTAATAAATATCTATTGGATTGAATTAACACTTTCCAGGGTATGTTTACAAATAAGTTTTGATTCTAGGCAGCATTGTGATACAGGTGTTATTGAGGCTAAATCCTCGAAGCATTTCTTAGTGTTTCAGTGGTTACACTCATAAATATTGTCAACTCTATTCCATTTACCCAAAATTCTTTATTGAGACCTGGTTGCATTTTCTTTGTCACCCTCTCTTTCTCTGTCTGTCTGTTTCTCTCTCTGTCTCTGTCTCTCTCTGGTTCTCTTTCTCTTCCCCTCTCCCGCGTCTCTCTGTCTCTCTTTTACTCTGTCTGTCTGTCTCTCTCTCAGTGTTCACCCTACTCCCTTTTCTTCCCCTTATTCTCACTCCTTTGGGCCTTTTGCCCTTTCATTTTGTCTTTTATTTCTGTTTCTTCTTTCTATGCTGCTTCAAGCTGCTCCCAGCAGACTTTCAGTAGGAATATTGAGGTTGCTTTTGCCAGTGCAGATGTTACACAATGCCTCTGTTCAGTGCTTTTGTCCTAGGGGGACTTGATGCATAAAGTGTTACATTGCTGATTCTTTGTAATAGAACCGTACAGGCAAAATGTTAATCAATTATAGCAGCAGAACTAATTAAAAGGCATGCATTATACATCTTCTGGACACATTCTTCATTAGCATAGTCTCTGTATTACAAATTCATGTCATCAGGAATTATAAAGAGAAACTTAAAAATTAAAAGATGCACACAGACCTAGCCACTTTGGTTTTCTCCTTCCTCTTGCTTTAGGTAAATTCTGGTGGAATAGAATTCAGAAGTATAGAGAAGGCTGTGATTTAAAGAGAAAGCTCAAATTATACTGCAACACCTCCTGGCAAAGTGCTGGCTGGTCACAAAATCCCCAGAGATCTGTAATTCTTCCTAGTTAGGGAAGAGAAGAAAGTAATGGGCAAATTAGCCCACAGATAAGAGGCAATCACCCCACAGGCAGGGTCACAGAAAAGCTTTTTCATGCAGGGGAGTGGGAGTTTGGGTGCATTCTGGAGGATAAAGAGAATATTTATTTATTTTTGTCTTTTTCGAGGGGGGAAGGCAGGACAATTGGGGTTAAGTGACTTGCTCAAGGTGACACAGCTAGTAAGTATAAAGTGTCTGAGGCTGAATTTGAACTCAGATCCTTCTAACTCCAAGGTCAGTGCTCTATTCACTGCTTCATCTAGCTGCCCCAGAGAAAGAGGACCGAAGGGAGAAATGGCATGTGAAGGTCCTCTCCTGTAACATTGCCACCCGAGGTGGCAGTAGCTGGTCCCTTCTACATGTGCACAACTGGAGAGATGACCTCTATCTAAATGGACAAACTGGGAAGTGTGTGTGTGTGTGTGTGTGTGTGTGTGTGTGTGTGTGTGTGTGTGACCGTGAGTATATTTTATCTTCCGTGCTTGCCAGGAGCAGGACAGTCCAATTCTTCTAAAGAATACATTTGCCAGATTTAATATTATTTGTCATAAACACCTATATTTGACCTTGTCCTTATGTTGCTTAGTGTTTCTTTGTGGTTCCCTGGGAGCCGCCACCCAATAGAGAGCAACCTTTCCTAGCAGTAGTTGCTAGTCTATTGGGGAGTTTTGTTCTCTAAATTGGGGGAGGAGTGGGGTGGGGTTTGAGCAATCTTTATCAATCAATATTTAATAAGTGCCTACTATGTGCCAGTCACTTGTGCTGGGGATAAAAAAAGAGGCCAAAGGTAGGCCCTGCCCTTAAGGAGCTCATAATCTAAGGGAGGAGACAAATATGTAAACAAATATATACAAAGTGAGCTATATACAGGATAAAGATTAATAGAAAATAATTAACAGATGAATGAGGAACCATTTTCTAACTATTCTTCTATGTGCCGAATCATTATAAATGTATGTCCTAGTTTATAAATCTACCTAACAGACTTGAATCAAGGTTACCATCAACTTCCAAATACTGTAAAAATTTAATAATTTTTAAGAGAATAAAATTATCCTTCACTTTTTTAAAATAAGAAAACCAGAAACAGAACAAACCCTCCAATCAGAAAAATCTTATTCTAAAGAATAGAGGTTTCCTTCTGAGAGGGTCCTTACCCTTCATTAACTCTCCAAGGGCTTCAAAGGGACTCAGGTAAGCAAACTCTCTTAGAGACTTTTTTTTTAGTGTATATGTGGGAGGAGTGCACGTACGCACACGTGTGTGTGTGTGTGTGTGTGTGTGTGTGTGTGTGTGTGTGTCCCTCTGTATCTTCAGCACAGAGGCATAGTACCTTGAATGTTTTTGATCTCGAACTTTGATTTTATCTGTATGGGAAATACCTGCTATGGAAACAGCCTCTATTTAAATTCCTCTGTAATTTAGTTGCCTGGGGGCACTAAGAGATTAAATGATTTAGTCATCCATGATTGAATAGCTTGACTGTGTCAGAAAGGACTCAATCCAGTTCTTCCTAATGCCTACAATAACCTTCCAGTCTGCTGTGCTCCATTCCTCTCTTGGCTGTGTTTCTAAGGTAGCTCAGTAGATTTGAGTGTTGGACTTTAATTCAGAAATCTGACTTTACTCTTGCATCAGAGACTTACTAGCTATGTTAAGTAACTCTGGTTAAGTCACTTAATGTGTCTACCTCAGTTTCCTCATCTGTAAAATAGAGATAGCATTTATCTCCCAGGGTTATGGTGAAGGAAAAGGCAATATTGGTAAAACACTGCAAACCTTAAAGGACTATAGAAATACTAACCACTATTATTTTTACTTCTGACTTTCTGCACTTCATCATCATTCCCTTACCTAGTCACTCAGTCTTTTCAGTTCCCTTTTTTGTGTTGTCTTCCCATATTAGAACTAAACTCCTTAAGGATATGGATTGCCTTTTTCCTTGTATTTATATTGCTAGTGTTTAGCACAGTGTCTGACACATAGTGATAAAGCTTTTTGCTTGCCTCTCTGCCTTTTTTTTAATGGGCATTACCTCACTCTAAGTAAGTACCTGAAAAAGCCTTAGTCTAAAAGTGTCAGGGTCTCCCATTGCATTCTGGGTCGTCTTCAGTTATCCTAATGAATATCTGGCCACTAGATGCAGATGGCTCTGGAGGAGAAAGTGAGGCTGATGACTTTGCACAGCCCTCCCTCATGAAAATCAAAGTCAACTTCAAGCCATGTCATCATTTCCCTGATGCCATGGCTCTCTTCGAGAATGAACTATTGTTTATTAACACAAGTAGGTAACTTAAATATTTATTGAATTGAGTTCCTAACAGTGCTGATGTGGAGGAGGAGGACGAACTTGAATACTGTTAGTTTTGGGGAAACGTCTCCCCAGAAAAAGAGAACTCTGAGACCTGAGAAACCAAGTTATAGAACTGTGTCAACAGAGACATCAGGCTGTGCTTTAGTCTCCTCCTTGCTGTCTACAACTGGATAAGCCAGACTGATCCTTTTGATCCATTATCGCATTTTCCCATGAAAATAAACCTGATCTTTATCAAGTTCCATGAGTCTGAAGCTTTCACATTTTTTCTAATTTCCTTTCTTGCTGCAGAATGCCACTGATTGGCTGTATATTCTAAGTAAAACTAAAAAGCTATCAAAACCCAATCTATAACAAAAGACATTGAAGTTGCTACTGGCCACATCAGTCTTCTTTAAGCTTGCTAAAATTTTTCTTTTTCTTTTTAGTGTGGCTACTCACTTTATTTGACTCCCAGTTTCACAATCGTGATGGTGGTTGAGATTCTCCCTAGGATCTCAAAGAACCCAGACTAGGGACTCTTATAACAAGAGACTGGGAGAAGTGCCTCAAGGCCTAACTCAGAACAAGACCTTTGTCAGAACACCCTAAACCAAAAGCTTAATTCCAAGTCTGAGCCTACCTTGGAGCAAGATAGAAGTTGTATCTTAGAGTAAGATCCTATCCACAATATTCCTACTCAGACCTCATCTAATCATAACTAAAAGACAGGTGGAATAACAGGCTGCTCAGTTACTTTGCCTACTCCTGCAGGGCATAACTACTACATGACTGGTAAGGCTGATGTAGCAATTCTGTGGAATAAGTGGTATTGGATCCCTTTAAGCCTTCATTACACTCTTCTAAGGTATGAGTTCCCTCACTCCCCATTAATCTCCTGTAATTCTACCACAGACACAGATTCTCAGGAAATTGGAAGTGAAAAGGCAATGAAAATCAGAAGGACTGACTATTGAATTCCTTTTAATCATATATCCTGATTTCCTTTAGGCTCTGAGTCAGTGCTTATTTTCATGTTGGGCTGGAGGAAAAGACTCACTTCTACCAAAAAACAGTTTATACTCTCTCTCCTCTGCACATTAGCATCAAAGTTTCTAGAGATGACCAGTCATTGAACCAATCATTGAACAGTCATTGGGACCAGGCAAGGATAGATGACAGCTCAATGAAAGCACATGAATAGAAAACTGTGCAAAGCAATAAGATTTGAGTGGAAACCATTCCAGCGCTCCACTGGTTACAGGGGCACAGCTTTATTCTTTACTGCAAACACGCTGCCAAAGCTTTGAGGCAAGTATGTCAGCATCAATGAAGGGCAATGTTAGTACTTTTCTCTTATGTCAGAATTATGCACCTTGGGGCAGCTAGGTAGCACAGTGACTAGAGCATCAGCCCTGGAGTCAGCAGGACCTAAGTTCAAATCCAGCCTCAGACAGTTAACACAAAACTAGCCATCTGACCTTGGGCAAGTCACTTAACCCCAATTGCCCTACCTTCTGCCCTCCAAAAAATAAATAAATAAAAATAGAATTATGCACCTCCCTTTTTCTTTTCCCCTTTCCCACCTTCCCTTTTTCCATTCTTCCTTGCCTCTCTTCCTTCTTTCTCCCTCCTTTCCTTCCATCCTCTCTTCCTTCCTCCCTTTTTCTCCTTCCCTCTATTCCTTCCTTTCTCCATCCTTTCCTTCCTTTTTTCTCCCTCACTTCCTCTTTCTTTCCTTGTCTTCCCTTCCTCCCCTCCTTCCCTTTCCCTTTCCCTTTCTCTTCTCCTTCCTCCCTTCCTCCCATTTCTCCTTCTCCTCTTCCCTTTTTTCTTTCTTCTCTTCCTCCATCCCTTCTTTCCTCCCATTCTCCTTTCTTTCTTTCCTTCCTTCCTCTAATCCTCCCTTACTTCCTTGGTAGGAAATGGCTAGGTTATGAAGGGCTTGGAATTCCAAGTAATCCAATGTTCTAGCCCGTTTAGATATTTTAGAATTCTCTCTGCTGTCCAATATGTTAGCTATTTCTCCCAGTTTTGTATTACCTGAAAATTTGCTATACATACTATGTGTGCTCCCCCCCAAATTATTCAAATCCTCATTTTAGTGAACACACTACTACCAAGACCATACCAACACTAGGGAATTACACTTGAGGTCTTCTAACTTTGTTCTGACACTTTTTTAGGCTCTCTTACTGTAGCAGAAAAAAAAAGTGTTTTAGGTTCAGGGAACCTTATCCTTCTAGAAGTTTCTTCATAATTCTCAAATTAAGCTCAGCTATGTTTCAAAGGGGATCTTGAAGTTTTAGTTAGACCTGAAGATGGACAATACAATGAAGCAAAGATAGTTGTGATTTGGGTTGTCTACCCTGTTAATACCAATTAGATGTGGGCCCTATGGAAGATAGTTATCCCAGAAGAAAAATGTGGACATTCCTTATAGAACCTGTGTCAGTACTTGTGGGTTTTCATTTTACTGCTGTTAGTCATTGTTTCACTAACATATCTCCAATTTCTAAGAGGGAGATAGTATCATATAACGTATTTTCCTTTATAAAAAAGGTTTTATTAAGAACTTAACTCTGAACATCAAAACAATCAAATAAACTCACTTAGCAATTATTTACATTTAAAAGGATTAATTTCAAGGCATAGAATATGATCATTTTTCAGTCATTTTGTCTTCACCCAGATTCTTTGTTAATTTTTTCTGGATGCTTCATTTTATAACTTTATTCTTTTTTCCTCCAATTTCTAACATTTGTATTTAAAGTTTTGCGTTCCAAATTCTATCCATCCTCCTTTGCCCCATTCCCTGAGATGGCAAGCAATCAGATAAAGGTTATACATGTGCAATCAGGTAAAATGTTAGTTATTTATTTTGTATAAGAAGACAAGAATAAAAGAAAAAAATGAAAGTAAAAAATAGCATGCTTCAATCTGTATCAGTCAATATCAGTTATTTTTTCTGGAGGAGTATAGCATACTTTATTGTTAGTCCTTTGGGATTGTCTTGGATTACTGTATTGCTGAGAATAGCGAAATCATTCACAGTTCTTCACCAAATAATATTGCTGGGGTGGGGTCAAGATGGCTGAGTAAAAGCAGGAACTTGCTTGAGCTTGTCCCCAATTACCTCAAATACCTGTAAAAATGACTCTGAACAAATTTTAGAGCTATAGAACACACAAAATCACACAGTGAAATATGTCTCCAGCTGAGGACAGTTTGGCAAACCAACAGGAAAGGTCTATCATACTGGGCTGTGAGCAGAGCACAGTCCCACATGGGCCTCAACAGCACAGACCAGCAGAGCAAACCAATTGCAAAAGATCTCAGGGCATGGAATCATTGGCAGCTTTGGTGGTTTGCAATCTTCTCAACCCACAAATGCCAAAAAGAACGTAAAAGGTCAGTGAGGAAACTGTTGGATCTGAGTGAGAGAAGAGCATTGTCTGGTCCCTGCCTCCAGGGCAGTGGAGGTGGCAGAGGCTGCAGCTGCTGCCCTGGAGGCTACTTCCAGAACTCCAGGCCCACAGATGGTAGGGGGACCAAGAGACTGATCAGAGGGCAATTGCAGGAATCTATCTGCTGGCCCTGTTTGGATCTGGGTCACAGTCTTGGGTGGCAGTCCTGGGGTGAGGAGCACTGGTGTGGCAGACCTTGTTGAGGTTGTGGAGAGGCAGTCCTCCTCACATTTTTGAGGCAGTTGCCTAGAAGAAGCTCTGACAACAGCTGTGCAAAACCCCAGAAATTTGGGACATAGCACTCTCCAATCTGGAAGCAGAGTTCTACTGTGGCAAAGAGTTCAAAAGTTAAGTATTTGGCTGAGAAGATGAGCAAACAGAAGAAGAGAAATCAGATTATAGAATCTTATTTTTGGTGACAAAGCAGATCAAAACATAGAACCAGAAGAAGACAACAAAATCAAATTTCCTGCATCAAAAGCCTCCAAGAAAAATATGGGGGCAGCTAGGTGGCACAGTGAATAGAGCACCGGCCCTGGAGTCAGGAGGACCTGAGTTCAAATCCAGCCTCAGACACTTAACACTTACTAGCCATGTGACCTTGGGCAAGTCACTTAACCCCAATTGCCCCTAGAAAAAGCAATATATATGACTTAGCCATGGGCCATGGAGGAAATCAAGAAGGATTTTGAAAATCAAGTAAGAATAGTAGAGGGAAAATTGGGAAGAGAAAAGAGAATGTTGCAAGAAAATAAAAAAAAAATGAGTCAACAGCTTGCTAAAGGAGATCCCCCAAAATAATGAAGAAAATAATACTTTAAAAATAGATTCAAATGGCAACAGAGGCCCAAAAAGCCAATGAGGAGAAGAAAGCCTTTAAAAGCAGAATTGGCCAGATGGAAAAGGAACTTTTTTTCACTGAAGAAAATAATTCCTTCAAAATTATATTGGAGGGGCGGCTAGGTGGCGCAGTGAGTAGAGCGTCGGCCTGGAGTCAGAAAGACATGAGTTCGGATCCAACCTCAGACACAACGCACACACAAACAAAAACCTAGCCGTGTGACCTTGGGCAAGTTACTCAATTCCAGTTGCCCTCCAAAAAGCAAAAAAAAAAAAAATTATATTGGAGCAAATAGAAGCTAATGACTTTAGGAGAAATCAAAATATCATAAAACAGATCCAAAAGAATAAAAAAAAATAGAAGGCAATGTGAAATATTTCATTGGAAAAATCACTGACCTGGAAAATAGATTCAGGAGCGGTAATTTAAATATTATTGGACTACCTGAAAGTCATGATCAAAAAAAAGAGGCTAGATATCATCTTTCAAAAATTTCAAGGAAAATTGTCCTGATATGTAGAGCCAAAGGGTAAAATAGAAATTGAAAGAATTCACTGATTGCCTCTTAAAAAAGATCTCTAAAAGATAGCTCCTAGGAATGTTGTAGACAAATTCCAGAGTTCCCAGGTCAAGGAGAATATATTACAAGAAGTCAGGAAGAAATACAATCAGGATAACACAAGATCTAGCAGCTTATCTATATTAAGGGATCAAAGGACTTGGAATATGACATTCTGGGGGTCAAAGGAGCTAGGATGAAAACCAAGAATCACCTACCCATCAAAACTGAGTATAATACTTAGAGAGGAAAATATGGATATTCAGTGAAATAGAGAACTTTCAGGCATTCTTTTTTTTTTTTTAAAGCAATTGGGGTTAAGTAACTTGCTCAAGGTTACACGGCTCGTCATTTGATTTATGCGTGGGTGCTCATTTTCTGAGGCCGGATCTGATCTTGGGTCATCCAAACTCCAAGGCCGGTGCTCTTACTCACTGCGCCACCTAGCCGCCCCTTTAGGGCAATTGGGGTTAAGTAACTTGCCCAAGGTTACATGGCTAGGTTTTTGTTTGTGCGGATTAAGTGTAGGAGGCTGGCTCCGAACTCAGGTCCTTCTGATTCCAGGGCCGGCGCTCTATTCACTGCGCCACCTAGCCGCCCCAACTTTCAGGCATTCTAGATGAATGGACCAGAGCTGAACAAACAAAAATGCTGTTACTGTGTACAAGGATTTCCTGGTTCTGTTCACTTCACTATACATTAGTTCATGTAAGTCTTTCCAGGTTCCTCTGAAATCACCCTACTTGTCATTTCTTATAGCACAATAATATTCTATTATAATCATATATTTCAGCTTGTTTAGCCATTTCTCTATTGATGGGCATCGCTTTGACTTTCAATTCTTAGCTAACACATAAAGAGCTGCTATGAATATTTTGTACAAATAGGTCCTTTTCCCTTTTTTGGGATATCTTTGGGACATAGACCCAGCAGTGATATTGCTGGATGAAAGGGTATAGACAGCTTTATAGCCCTTTGGGTATAGTTCCAAATTGCTCTCCTGATTGGTTGAATCAGTTCATAATTTGCAAAGTCATTAATGTCCAACATCCAACATTTTCCTTTTTTGTCATATTAGCCAATCTGAAAGATGGGAGGTGGTATATCAGAGTTTTTAAAATTTGTATTTCTCTGATCAATAGTAATTTTGAACATCTTTTTTTCATGTGACTCTAGATAGCATTGATTTCTTTTCTGAAAACGGTTTGTATCCTTTGATCATTTATCAATTGGGGAATGACTTGTATTTTTATAAATTTGACTCTATTATTTATATATTTGATAAATAAGGCTTTTATCAGATAAATTTGCTACAAAAACTTCCCCTTGAGTTTTCTGCTTTCCTTATAATTTTGGTTGCATTGTTTTATTTGTGCAAAAACTTGTTAATTTTATATCATAACAATGATCTATTTTTCATTTTGTAAAGCTCTCTATATTTTCTTTGGTCCTAAATTTGTTTCTTATCCATAAATCTAACAGATAAACTATTCTATGCTCTCTTAATTTGCTTATGGCATCACTCTTTATGTGTAAATCAGGTTACCATTTTGACCTTATCTTTCTATGTAGTGTGAGATATTGGTGTAAACCTCGTTTCTGCTATATTGTTTTCTAGTTTGCCTAGCAGTTTTTGTCAAATAATGAGCTTTTGTTTCAAAAGTGTGGATCTGGAGTAGAAACAGGACTTCTAAGTGGCTCCTGCTTCCACCTCCTCCAATTCATGTAAAAAAATGACTCTAAACAAACTTTGGAGATACAGAAACCACAAAATGACAGATAGAAGCTAACCTCCCACTGAAGACAGCCTGGCAGGCTGTCAGGAAGGGACCAGTGCATCACTCTGGGAGCAGAGCCCAGCCCCAGTAAGCGGGAGGTTTTAGCCTCAGGGAGGCCACAACCACCCCCGGCTGGAGGGACTTCAGATCACCAGTAGCTGTGGTGGTTTCCAGAATTATTAACCCATGGATGCTAAGGACAAAGTGAGAGGTCAGTGCAGCATAGAATAGAACAAGTGGGGGGTGGGATAGGATGGAGGGAAATATAGTCAGTCTTTCACAATATATCCACTATGGAAATGTTTTGCATAGCAACACAGGTACAATCTATATTTAATTGCTTATCTTCCTAGTAAGGGTGGGTGACAAGGGAGAAAGGGAAAGAATCTGAAATTCAAAGTGTTTTATTAAATATATATTATATTCATATATATTATATATAAATATATTACATATTCATATATATTATATATGAATATACAATATATATTAAATCAAGTGTTTAATATATATATATTTATTATAATTTTACATGTATGATATATAGGCACTGGGGCATAGAGATCCACCATGCCCTACTGGAAAGTTGGAGGAGGTATAGGGGAAGATATGGGAGAGAGTAGATTGGGGGAGAGGATATTCAGTGGGATCACTGTTTTGGGGTGGTGGGTAGGAGATAAAAATGGGGAGAAAATTTGTAACTCAAAATCTTATGGGAATGAATGATTTAAACTAAAAATAAACATAAAATTTAATTCAAAAATAAAAAGGTGGATTTTTGAGTTTATCATATGCTAGAACTGTGTGTCATCACCACATATGGGGGCACATAAATGAATGTTGGGGTCATGAAAAATTTGGCCACGGTAAAAGGTTTCTGAACACACAACAACCAAAAATTAATTCAAAATCAAATGAATAACAAATCCGAGCTGTTTTTGGCAATGTTTGCCTGTGTCATATTACACAACTTCTCTGCAGCCTTGGTTCTGAACCCACACTATGCATACTTTGTGATGCACATGCCATCATACCATGCAATACCAAGGAAGGCTGCCAGAAACACCTCAGCTCAGATTCAAGATTATCATATGTTATAAATTGTAGTGTTTTCTACTGTACATATGAAGTTTTCTGCTCTTATAGAAAGAAATACAATAGTTTGATTATGGAAAATAAAGACTTTTAATATTTTCCTACCATCATTCCTCAGCATGTAAGTATCAAATTAGTAAACTTTTGGATTGTATTGTGCTAGAATGTTTGCTTTTAAAAATTACTATTATTTCCTTCTTTTTACAGAAACAGAAGTGTTTGATTTCAGCAAGTAAAGACAAAAGCCCTTTAATAATATTTCTCCACCATCACTGCTGTGTGTGAACATCAACTTTTTAAATTAAGCACAAATAAATGTAATTCCATAAATTAAAGCTAGTGTTTATTTGAGACATTATTAGCAACATTTATTCATATTTTAGGGCAAAACCTTTTTTTGGTAATGGATTAGGACTAAATTTAGACAGAAAAGGTAAAAATACTGATGACAATGAAGCAGAGTCTTTGCTACCATGTTGCAGTATACCAAAATTGACAAGAAAAAGAAAATATGCTGAATCATTTTTGCAATAAGGATGTATTTCTAGTAATGATGATGGTATGCAAAGACCTATTTACTTAATTTGTAATGAAATTTTGACTGTGGAGAGCATGAAACCAGTCAAACTAAAACAATTTCTTAATACCAAGCATGCAGTGTATTGTAATAAACCAAAGGAATATTATGAACAACTTTTAAAATCTCTAAACAAAAGCAATGTTTTGAGAAATTTTTTACTGTCAGTGAAAAGTATTTACTTGCTTATGATTTTTACTTGCTTATCAAACTTCTTATTTAATTGCAAAAGCTAAAGAGCCCTACACAATAGAAGATCTCATTTTACCTGCTGCTATTAAAATGTTAAGTAAATACTTTTCATTGAAAATTAAATACAAATAGGAATATACCTTTTTCTTAGCAGTGTATGGCATTGGTAAAAACTGAACATGGTATTGTATCTTTGAATTCAATTTTTTTAGGCAGTTATTTTCCTTGGTAAATTTTGTGTATCTTCTCCTAGGCTATCGATTCTTTTTTCATGATTCTCTTGCATTATTCTCTCCTTCTAATTTTTCTTCTGATACTCTAATTTGTTTTTTAAAATGCTTTTAAAGCTCTTTCAGGAATTATTTTTGGGATTGAGACCAAATTACATTTTTTTTTCTTTGAGGCTTCACATGTAGCCATTTTGACACTGTTGTCCTCTTCTAAATTTATGTCTTGATTGGAGGATCACCATACTCTTACCATAGTAAATTTTTATAGTCAAGCTCTTTTTTTTTGCTCATTTTTCCTGCCTTTTTTCGTGACTTGGTGTTGTTATATGAAATTTGGGCTTTGGTCTTGCACTGTCCCAAACTTTTTTTTTTTGTGATTCTGGGTCTTACTGTTGGCTTTCACCGGGCTTCAAGGCTTAGTTGCTTGCTTTCTCTGAAGGATAGGCTTCCCTTCTGGCTTGTACTAGGGTTATGTGGGTTTCCCTGTTGGCCTCAGCTGGGTGTGGGATTGAGTTGCTGAAATGCTATAAGGGTGGGACATTGCTGATAGGTGGATATAGAAAGAGGATGGGTTCTTGTTGTTGGTCAGTCCTAAGGTGAGTCGTCTCTACTGGTCAGCAATGGGCACAAGGCCTACCTGGTTGCTTGTCTTGGGGAGTGGAATCACTGGGGTGGGGCCTTGCTGCTTAACACAGACTGTTCACTTGCCTATGGGCTGCTGGCTCCAATTCTGAAGTGGTTTCCTAGTTGTTTGGAGGGGTATTTGGGAGGGCTTTGCAGGATTCCTTCCTCACTTCATCATCATGGCATCTGAAGTCTCTGTATTCATTCTTAACCACTTATTATCTTGTATGGTGGTCACAGTGTGTGCTCCATTCTTCTGTCTCTGCTTTTTTCGAATATCTGCCTTATCTCTAAGCTATCAAAGTAACTGAAAAAAACCCTCAAACATATTGGTTGGACCTTCTCTGGGGGATTTACTAGAGGAAATTGATAAGAGTCACAGAGGGAGGGAATATTTATATTAGATTAGATCTGTTTAAATATTATTTTGTGATGTATTTTCAATTTTTTAAAACTACCTCAGAATTTATCTAGGATTAGGAAAGCAGCTTACCAGCAAGGCAGAAAAGGTCTATTTCACTGGGGTCGGAAGGACCAGTCTAAGACCAGCAGTAGCAGCAGCAGCAGCAGCAAGGGACCTGCAGCAAGGTCCCAAGCCTGGGGAAATCCACTAGCAAAGCCTCTCCCTCCTGTAAGCCAGCAGCCCCCTAGGCAAGTGAGCAATCTGTGTTGTGCAGCCAGGCCCTTCCCCAGAGACCCCATCTCCAGGATAAGCATCTAGCTGAGCCTTGACCTCACGGCTAACCAATAGTGAGGCCCCACTGCAGGGCTGACCAACAGAGAAACCCCATTCTGGGGCCTACTAGCAGAGAGACCCTGTTTCCATAGCAACTCATGCTTGCTTGTCTTAATTTTATTATATAGTATTCAAAACCACTAATGTAATGCAATTTATTATAACTATTCCTCTATCATTGGACATTTAAGGATTTAAAAAAATTACATTCATTGCTGCTATGAATTTTTTTAACAGAGCTCTTTAAAAAATAATATTTTCAGAGCATTTCCTTAACAATAGAATTACATTCTTTTCTATTTCAAATGGGGATAAAACAGAAGCTTTTCAGTAGAGCCTAGAGTATGCAGGTAGAGCTGAGATAGGTAATATTCCATAACCTTTCATATCCTTTTTCCTGAACCCAACCCCTCTGCCTAATTTCTTTCTCAAGCCCCACATTGGCTACCTAAAGTAATCCACCTTTTCTCTTCAATTTAAACCTCTTATTCTCTCACTCTCATCCACCTCAACCCTCATAGCCCCCTCATCCTTGACTACTTCTGCATCTGTGCCTCTGGACCTCTAACTCAATAGATAACAAATTTCCCTTAATTTGGAGCTGTTTGCCTCAGGTGCCTTCCATAGTCTTTCCCCTCCCAGATGATACAGTATTCCTATTCAAACTCTATTGTACTGGCTTTGCTTTTCTCTCTTCACACTGCTCCTTCCATATCCTCGCCTTTTCTGTATCACATAGCAACCTTTCTTCCTTTGAGCTTAACTTCATTCGAATTTACTATACAGCTCAGACTCAAATAGTGGTTATTTATTGCTCCCCTCCTCATCAATTTCTTGTCTTTCTTAAAAATTCAGCACCTGTTTTGCAAGCTTCTTCTCCACCTCAATACCTGTGCTTATTTTTTAAAATAAACTTTTTTTAATGAATAGAAATCTATTTTCTCTCCCTCCCACTCCTCACCTCATTAGAAAAAAAAAACAACCAAAATCCTTGCAAAAATATGCATAGTTAAGCAAAGCATGTCCCTCATTGGCTATGTCCAAAAAATGTCTTATTCTGTATATCACCTCTCTGCCCAGAGGCTTATAGTATGTTTTATTATTGGTCCTTTGGAATTTTGTATGGACATTATATTGATCAGCATTCTTAAAAGTTTTCAAATTTTTTTCATTATTTTAGTTGTACTGATGTTAATTATAAATTGTTATTATTGTTCTGCTTACCTAAACATATCAGTTCACTCATGTCTTTCTACATTTCTTTCAAATAATCTATTTCCTATTTCTTACAGCATAATCTATTACATTCCCATACCATAATTTGTTTTGTCATTTTATTCCCTTACTTTCCTGTTATTTTCCACCATGAAGAGCTGTTATAAATATTTTTGCATATGTTGATATTTCTTCAAATACCATAAGCTCCCAATTCCACAATCTTCTTATTTCCTATGACCTGCTCCTCTCCTTCATGTCAACACAGGAATGGTCACATACTTAATTTTTACCATCAATCACAAGTATTACATTTCAATTATTAAAAACAAAAACAAAAACAAAAACCTCTGTGGGGGTAGCTAAGTGGTGCAGTGAATA
This sequence comes from Gymnobelideus leadbeateri, assembly GCA_011680675.1. Taxonomy (NCBI): domain Eukaryota; kingdom Metazoa; phylum Chordata; class Mammalia; order Diprotodontia; family Petauridae; genus Gymnobelideus; species Gymnobelideus leadbeateri. The sequence goes on from WOXC01012480.1 coordinate 311,078, forward strand.
GAGCAGCAGTCCTGGAGTTAGGAGGACCTGAGTTCAAATCTGGCTTCAATCCCTTTATACAAAACCAGCCATGTGACCTTGGGCAAGTCACAACCCCAATTGCCTACCTTCTCCCCTCCAAAAAGCAAAATCAAAAAAACCAAACCAAAACAAAACAAAACAACAACAACAACAACAAAAAAAAAACCCTGCGATGTCTTTATTGTATCATAACCTCCAATCATTCCATCTCTGGAGTCTGAATGCTGATAGAAGCATACTATTTTCACTTTTTGTGTCTGTGTATCTTTTTCTTTTTGTTCTGTTTCTACTTTCACAGCATGACTAGTGTGAAAATATGTTTACATGATTACACATGTATAACCTATATCAGATTGCTTGCTGTCTTGGGAAGGGGTGACAGAAGGGAGTGAGGGGGAAGAGTTGGAACTCTAAATCTTATACAAAATGAATGTTGAAAGCTATGTGCATGTAATTGGAAGAAATAAAATACTATTTATAAAAAAAAAGATCTTTCCTGTATAATTCTTCTGCATATTCTTGCCACTTCTTTCTTAATCTCTTCTAGTTCTTTTAAGTAACCACCATTTTGGTCTTTTATCATGCCCATTTTTGCATGAAAGTTTCTCTTGATATCTCTACTTTTCTTGAAGAGTCCTCTTGTCTTTTTGCATTCTTTTTTTATTTATTTCCTTTGCTCATTTAAGAAAACTTTATCTCTCCTTGTTATTCTCTATAATCCTGCATTCACTTGGGTATAGCTTTCCCTTCCTCCTTTATCTTTTGTGTTCCTTCTTTCTTCAGTTATAGATAAAGCCTTATATAGATATTATGTAAAATAGACATTTTGCTTTCTTGCTCTTCTTTTTTTTTGGGGGGGTGTCTTTTGGTTAGTTTCTTGTACAATATTGAGAACCTCTGTCCATAGTTCTTCAAGTACTCTATCTACCAGATCAAATCCCTTGTATCTATTAATCACCTCCATATCAATATTTATAAGGGATTTTATTTGGGTCATACCTATATGGTCTGGTGGTTTTCCTCACATTCTTTAACTTAAGTGTAATTTTGCAATAAGAAGTTCATGATCTGAAACACAGTCAATGATAGGTCTTGTTTTTTTGTTTTTTGTTTTTTGCTTTTTGGAGGGCAATTGGGGTTAAGTAACTTGCCCAAGGTCACACGGCTAGGTTTTTGTTTGTTTGTTTGTGTGTTTGTTAAGTGTCTGAGGTCGGATCTGAACTCAGGTCCTTCTGACTCCAGGGCTGACGCTCTACTCACTGCACAACCTAGCCGCCCTGGGCTGATTTTTTTTTTTTTTTAAGCAATTGGGGTTAAGTAACTTGCTCAAGGTTACACCGCTAGTCTTTATTTATGTGTGGGTGCTAATTTTCTGAGACCAGATTAGATCCCGGGTCATCCCAATCTCTTACTCACTGCACCACCTAGCCGCCCCCCCCCCCCCATAGGTCTTGTTTTAACTAAATGAATTGAGCTTTTCCAACCTTTGGTTGCAAAGTATATAATTAATTTGATTTCAGTGTTGACCATCTGGTGATGTACATGTGTAGAACTGCCTTTTGAGTTGTTGAAAAAGAGTGCTTTTTATGACTGACAAACCAACAATGACAAACAAAAATTTATCTTGACAAACCTTTATTAGTCTCTACCTTGCTTCATTTTTTACTCCAAGACCAAACTTTTCTTTTATTACAATTATCTTTTGAATTCCTACTTTAGCATTCCAATCCTCTATGATAAATGTGACATCTTTTTTGGGTGTTATTTCTAGATGTTGAAGGTCTTCATAAGAACTAAGCAACTTTGGCTTCTTCACCACCAGTGGTTGGAGCACAGGCTTGTACTACTGTATTTTTGAATGGTTTAATCTGGATTCAAATGAACTTTTTTAGTACTATCATTTTCATTATATGGGTGTGGGCTAATCATGAGTATTGAATATTCTTTCAGTTCTTTATTCTTTTAAGTAATTCTTTGAATAGGGATATTGATCCACTGATATGCATTTTGTAGATGTTGGAATAGATTTTCCTTATTATTGCTTCTTGTTTTTGATTAATGAAGGCTTATTTTTTTAGCCTATCACTTTCCTGAATCTATTAATTGAGTATATTTACTGATTCTATGGGGTTTTCCTGGCAACCCACCATATTATCAGTGAACAAGGATAGTTTTATCTCTTTCTTACTTATTTTTTATTCCTTAATTTAATAATCCTTTAGTTCCTTTTTATTTTCTTATTGCTATTGCTAGCATTTCCAGAACAATATAAAAATACAGTGGGGAGAATGGGTGTTTTTGCTTCGCTGCATAATTATTAGTAAAGGTAATAGAGTACCTTGTTACATATTATTCTTGCTTTTGGTTTTAGATAGATACTTTTTATGGCATTAAAATATGTCACCCTATGCCAATACTTTATAAGTTTTTTGGCATAAAAGAATGTTGTTCTTTATTAAAGTATTTTTCTTTGCATTTATTAAAATGTTCATATGATTTTGTATATTTTAGTTTTTAGTATGAAATTATGTTGATTGTTTTCCTAATGTCAAACCATCTTTGTAAATCAGATATAAATTCCACTTGATCATGACGAATGATTTCCTAGATAAATCTGTTTGATATAAGTGTTTAATTTTTTTGGAGTCAGTGTTCATTAATGACATTGAACTATCATTTTTTTTTTTTTTGCTTTTTTAGAGGGCAATTGGGGTTAAGTAACTTGCCCAAAGTCACATGGCTAGGTTTTTGTTTGTGTGTGCGTTAAGTGCCTGAGGTCAGATCCGAACTCAGGTCCTTCTGACTGCAGGGCCGACGCTCTACTCACTGCGCCACCTAGCCGCCCCTGAACTATCATTTTCTTTCTGGGTTTTATCTTTTCGTGGTTAAGGTATTAGAATTGCTTAATTTAAAAAAAAATCTTTTTCAGTTTTTAAGAATAATTTGTGAAATACAATTGCTAACTGTTGCTTTAAAACTTTGATAGAACTCTCCAATAAATCCATTTGGACCAAGAATTTTGTCTTTTGCTCCTTTGGCAGTTCCTTTACAGCTAGATCTATTTCCTTTTCTGAGAGTGGGTTAAGATCTCTATTCAATCTTCTGTTAATTTGGGTATTTCATATTTTTGAAGATACTCTCTTTTTCTATGTGTGTTCTCTGTTTTGTTAGCATATATTTGTGCATGATTGCTCTGTTATTTGTATTTCTCCTTTTTTCTTATACTTTTATTTTTGTCATTTGCTATGTTATTGATTTCATTTTCTATTCTCTTCTTTTTAATCAAGCTAGGTAAAGTTTTATTAATTTTGTTTGTTTTTTCAAGGTCTTAGTTTTATATATATACATATATGTATATATATACATATATGTATATGTATATATATATATGAAAAAAATTAGATAGGAAACTGATATATATATATATATATATATATATATATATATATATATATATATATCAGTTTCCTATCTAATTTTTTTCTTTGTTTTTTCCCTAATGCTTTATTAACTTCTGGTTTACATAATTCATTTCCGCCAGATTTTGCATAACAATTTTCTCCCCATTTTTCCCCTACTCTCACCCCAGAATAGCAGTCCCACAGGATATTCCCTCATCCAATCTGCTCTCTCCCATATCTTCACCCATAACCACTTTGAATTTTCCAGTAGGGCAAGGTGAATCTCTGTGCCCCAATGCCTGTATAGCTTATTTCCCAATTATATGTAAAATAATATTAATAATAGTATTTATATATATATTTTTGCTTTTTGGAGGGCAATTGGGGTTAAGTAACTTGCCCAAGGTCACACGGGTATTTATATATATTTAAAACATTTGATTTTAAAACTTTGAATTCCAGATTCATTCCCTTCCTCCCTTGTCACCCACTTTTACTGGGAAAATAAGCAATTCAGTATATATTGTACCTGTGTAGCTATGCAAAACATTTCCATAGTGGATATATTGTTAAAGACTGACTATATTTCCCTCCCTCCTATCCCACCTCCCACTTGTTCTATTCCCTACTTTGATCCTGTCCTTTTTCAAAAGTGGGTGCTTCCAAATTCCCTCCCCCCAGCCTGCCCTCCCTTCCATCGTCCCTCCACTCATTCCCTTCCCCCTCTACTCTCCTGTAGGTTGAGATATCCTATTTAGTATGTATGTCATTCTCTCCCTGAGCCAAATTCAATGAGAATAAGGTTTTTCCTTTTGCCTTCCTGTTTTTCCCCTCCCATGTAACCATTTTCCCTTGCCTCTTCTATATGAGATAGTTTACCCCAGTCTGTCTTTCCCTATCTTCCCTCATTATATTCCTCTCTCACCTCTTACTTTCACCTTTTAAGTATCATTCCTTCCTATTAAATATGACCTGTGTCTTCTATCTATGTTTATCTGTAAACATATATACACACATTCTCCTATGTATTCATATGCCTATATACAAATCTTCAACCATTTTCATACTGAGAAAGGTTTAATCAGTTACAGTTATTGTTTTTCCATGTAGAAATGTAAATAGTTCAACTTTGATAAATTCCTTATGGTTTCTTTTCCCTGTTTACCTTCTCAAGCATCTCTTGCTCTTTGTGTCTGAATGTCAAACTCTCTATTCAACTGTTTTTTTCCTCAAGAATGCTTGAAAGTCCTTTATTCCACTGAATGACCATATTTTCCCCTGAAACATGATACTCAGTTTTGCTGGGTAGGTGATTCTTGGTTTTAAATCAAGCTCCTTTGCCTTCTAGAATATCATATTCCCTGCCATTCAGTGTAGAAGCTGCCAGATATTGTGTTATCCTGATTGTGTTTCCACAATATTGAAATTGTTTCTTCTTGGCTGCTTATAATATTTTGTCCTTGATCTGGGAATTCTGGAACCTGGCTTTATTATTTCTAAGAGTTTTCTTTTTGGGATCTTTTTCAGGAGGTGATAGGTAAATTCTTTCAACCTCTGTTTTGCCCTCTGGTTCTAAAACATAAGGGCAATTTTCCATGAGAATTTCTTGGAGAATGATTTCTAGGTTCTTTCTTTGATCATGGTTTTCAGGTAGTCCAATAATTTTTTGATTGTCTCTCCTGGATCTATTTTCCAGGTCAGTGGTTTTTCCCATGAGATATGTCACATTGCCTTCTATTCTTTCATTTGTTTGGATCTGCTTAACAACATCTTGATTTCTCATAAAGTCACTAGCTTCCATTTGCTCCAGTCTGATTCTGAAGGAATGAATCTCCTCAGTGAGCTTTTGAGATTGTTTTTCCATCTGGCAAATTTGGCTTTTTAAGGCATTCTTCTCCTCATTGCCTTTCTGAGCCTCTTTTGCCATTTGAGTTAGTCTATTTTTTAAGGTGTTATTTTCCTCAGTCAGGCTGTCGAGTCTCATTTCATACTTTTCTTGTATCTTTCTCATTTCTCTTCCCAATTTTCCTCCTCTTATCTGCTTCTTAAGGTCCTCTATGGCCTGTAACCTGCTCATATTTTCATTTGGGGCTTTAGGTGCAGGAGTTCTGACCTCCCAGTTCTCCTCTTGTTCCATGTTTCGATCCTCTTTGCCCCCAAAATAGGAGTCTAATGTTGAATTTTTCTGTTTATTTTGTTTCCTTGGCCTAGGCATGTTGCCACTCAATTACTTGACTTTTGGGCTTTTTGCCACAGTAGGACTCTGCCACCAGGCAGGGGAGTTTCCATCCCAAACGCTGGGGTTTTCTCAACTGCCAGAGGTATTAGTTGGGTGTCCTCTCTGAAGCCCTGACAGGCTCTGGCAAGCTGGTCACACACCCTAGGATCTCCACCCCAGACCACAATCCAGATCCAAGAAAGTTAAGTCAAGAGTGATTACCCCCAAACTGATCGCCAGATTCCCCTAGAGTCTGCAGGCTAGGAACTGAAGTTGCAATGTGGCACTTGCTTCACTGTGGCTACTCAGTGGCTTCTTGCCCCCAGGGACAGAGGCTGAAGTGCTCTCCCTACTAGTCCCAAAGTCCATACTGCACTAACCCCTCACTTTGTCCTTGGCATCTATGTGTTGATAATTCTGCAAATGCCACAACTGCTGGTGTTCTGGAGTCCCTCCAGCAGGTTCCTGGTCTAGCAGCCCTGGGGCTAACACCACAGACTCATGAGGCCTGGGTTTGGCTCCCATAGCACTGCACTGACCACTCCCTGCCGGGCTACCAGGCTCTCCTCAGAGGGAGGTTAGCTTCTCTGTGTCATTTTGTGGGTTCTGTAGCTCCAGAGTTTGTTCAGCGTCACCTTTTATATAAATTGGAAATGGTGGGAGCCAGAGCTGCATGAAAATGCAGTTTCTACTCCACCATCTTGACTCTGCCTCCCTCTCCTATCTAATTTCTAATATCTCTTCTTTTTGTATTATTTTTCATCTCTTTAAGTGTTGACTTTCTAGTTTTTAAGAAATGCACATTCAGTATATTTATTCTCTCTTTTTCTATTTTGTTAATATATGTTTTTAAGGCTGTGATTTTTCCTCCATGGACTGATTTAGGTACATGTTGGCATGTTGTTTTGGCATATTGTGCCATCATTATCATTTTCTTTTATAAAGTTATTAATTGTTTTTCATTATTTGTTATTTGATTCACTCATTATTTAAGATTTCTTTGTTAAGTCTTCAATTGGATCTGTATCTTTTCTTTGTAGTCCTTGAATAATGATTATTTTCATGTTATAGCCTGTAAAAATATAGTAACTATTTCTACATTTTAATATTTGTTTGCAATATTTCTGTTCCCTAGTACATAGCCAGTTTTTATAAAAGTTCCACATAGTGCTCAGAATATGTATATTCTTTATCAGTTCCATTTTAAAAAATGCCATAAATCTCTTAACTCTAGTTTATCTAACAATTTATTCAGTCCCATATTTTCCTTTTTGTTTATTTTTCTGGTTATTATTATCCAAAAACTGAGAGAGGGATATTGAAGTCTCCTGTCACTATTATGTTACTGATTATATCTTCTTGTTTCCATTATGAATTTGAATCCTAAATCATTTGGATCATATAAGTTTATTACCAACATTATTTTCTTATCTATAGTTCCTTTTAGCATATTTTAGTTGTTTTGTTTATTTCTCATTTTTGAATGTTTTTCATTCATCAGATAGCATGATTATAGCTCCTGCTTTTTGGATTCACTTGATGCATAGAAGAGTTTTTTTTTTATCCCCTCAATTTTATTTTGCGTATGACTATTCTTTAAATATGTTTTTAACTTTATGAGCAACAAATTGTCATGATTTATTTTCATATTCAGTTTGTCACTTTTTTGTGTCACTGAATTGTTTTAGTTCCAATACAATATTCACAGTGCCTAATGTGGCTATGAATATGCTGGACTAATTCTGAATTGCAAAATATAACAGACTCTCCACATAGAAGACTGAACTGAAACACGTATTCAAACACCAGAAAGTCAAATCCCAACACAGAAAGTCAAATTTGTCATAGCAACAAAGAAATCTACACACAATAACAATGCAGGAGGCACCTCTACCCCCAAGCTTTCCCTCTGTTAAGGACTTCCCACAAATGAACACTGACAGCTTGTTACCTGCTAACTCTCTCTCTCCATTCTAATTGCTCTAATCAACTTCCTCTGAGCACTGCTACACCCTTTCAGCAAGCTTCTCCCACCACAGGCTTCATGTGACTCAAACTCATCTTACTTAAGTTTCCATATAACTGAAGCAAGTCCCATGGGCCTATTAATGAATGGGAAAGATCTTCCCTTTTACATTAGAATTACAATTATTTAGTACCTTTACATTTAAAGTTTTGAGAGCTAGGCTTATATTTTCCTATGTTTATCTCTAATTTTTTTTCAAGTTAGGATTTTCCTCTTATCTTCTTCTATATGCATAGCACTATATACCTTCAATTATTTTATCTTAAGCTTTTTTCCCTAAAGATGGCCTTCTATTGACCTTCTTTTCCTCACCTCTCATCTTTACTTTCATTTGTTACCCCTTTTGCTTTAAGGTTTTCTCTTATTAGTTCATTCTCCTCTCCTACCTTTATCATATTATTTAATTATCCACCCACCCCCAGCCCCAGCTCACCACTTTTCCCCTCTCATTCAAGTAGATTCCCCCTTCCTTTCCTCTTTTTCAATCAGTACTGTTCAGTAGCTTTTATGTATAATGTTTTGTAACCCTTTCTTTTTTAGATACTATTATTTTAAAATTTTTTAATTTACATCATTAATTTCCTTAAGATTTACCCAACACGCCACAATAGCAATCCCACTCAATATACCCTCCCTCAATCTGCTCTCTCCCATATCTTCCCCCATATGCCCTCTCACTTTCCAGAATGGCATGGTGGATCTCTATATCCCAGTGCCTATTTATCTTATTTCTCAGTTATATGTAAAATAATAAGAATAATAATAATGATAATAATAATAATAATAATACATTTTAAACATTTGATTTTAAACCTTTGAATTCCAGATTCTTTCCCTACCTCCCTTGTCACCCACCCTTACTGGGAAGAAAAGCAATTCAATATGGATTGTACATGTGTAGCTTTGCAAAACCTTTTCATAGTGGATATATTGTAAAAGACTGACTATATTTCCCTCCCTCCTATCCCACTTGTTCTATTCTCTACTTTGATCCTGTCCCTTTTCAAAAGTGGGTGCTTCCAACTTCCCTCCCTCCCAGCCTGTCCTCCCTTCCTTCATCCCCCCTCTCATTCCCTTCCCCCCTACTCTCCAGTAGGGTGAGATACCCTATTTAGTATGTATGTCATTCCCTCCCTAAGCCAAATTCTTTTTTTTAACAAATGCTTTATTAACTTCTGGTTTACATCATTCATTTCTGCCAGATTTTGAGTTAAAATTCTTTCCCCATTTTTCCCCTACCCACCACCCCAGAATAGCAGTCCCACAAGATATCCTCTCATCCAATCTGCTCTCTCCCATATCTTCTCCCATACCCCCTTCGACTTTACCATTAGGGCAAGGTGAATCTCTGTGCCCCAATGTCTGAACATCGTATGTCCCAATTACATGCAAAATAGTATTAATAATAGTATTTATATATATTTGAAACATTTAATTTTAAAACTTCCAATTTCAGAACCATTCCCTTCTTCCCTTGTCACCCATTCCCTCTGGGAAGATAAGCAATTCAGTATGTGTTGTACATGTATGGTTTTGCAAAACATTACCATAGTAGATATATTGTACAAGGCTGCTTATATTTCCCTTCCACCCATCCCACCTACCACCTGGTCCATCCCCTACTTTGATCCTGTCCCTCTTTGAAAGTGGGTACTTCCAACCTCCCCTCACCCCCAAATGCTCTCCCCTCCATCATCCCCCCTCTCATGCCCCTTCCCCCTACTGTCCAGCAGGGTGAGATATCCCATTAAGTATGTATGTCATTCTGTCCCTGAGCCAAATTCAGTGAGAATATGGTTTCGCCTTTGTGCCTTCCTGTTCTTCCCCTGCCCTGCAATCACTTCCCCTTGCTTCTTCTACATGAGATAGTTTACCCCACCCTGTCTCTCCCCATCTCCTCTTGCCACTTTCCTCTCTCACCTCATAACTACACACTGTAAGTATCATCCCTTCAAACCAAATTCAACTTGTGCCCTCTATCCATGTATAACTGTAAACATATATACGCACATTCACATATGTATTCATATGCCCATATACCCTTCTTCAACTATTTTCATACTGAGAAAAGTTTCATCAGTTACAGTTATTGTTTTTCCATGTAGGAATGTAAATAGTTCAACTTTGACAAGTTCCTTTTGATTTCTTTTCCCTGATTACCTTCTCAAGCATCCCTTGCTTCTTGTGTATGAATGTCAAATTTTCTATTCAACTCTGGTTTTTTCCTCAAAAATGCTTGAAAGTCCTCTATTCCACCAAATAACCATATTTTCCCCTGAAACAAAATACTCAGTTTTGCTGGGTAAGTGATTCTTGGTTTTAATCCCAGCTCTTTTGCCCTCTGGAATATCATATTCCCTGCCCTTTGATCCCTCAGTGTAGAAGCTGCCAGGTCCTGTGCTATTCTGATTGTGTTTCCACAATATTGAAATTGTTTCTTCCTGGCTGCTTGTAGTATTTTCTCCTTGAACTGGGAATTCTGGAACCTCGCCATAATATTCCTAGGAATTTTCTTTTGGGCATCTTTTTCAGGATGTGATCTGTGGATTCTCTCAACCTCTATTTCACCCTCTAGGTCTAAAACATCAGGGCAATTTTCCTTGAGAATTTCTTGAAGGGTGATTTCTAGGTTCTTTCTTTGATCATGGCTTTCAGGTAGTCCAATAATTTTTAAATTATCACTTCTGGAACTATTTGCCAGGTCAGTGGTTTTTCCCATGAGATATTTCACATTGCCTTCTATTCTTTCATTTGTTTGCATCTGTTTAACAGCATCTTTATTTCTCATAAAGTCATTAGCTTCCATTTGCTCCAGTCTAACTCTGAAGGAATGAATCTCCTCAGTGAGCTTTTGACATTCTTTTTCCATCTGGCAAATTTGGCTTTTTAAGTCATTCTTCTCCTCATTGCCCTTTTGGGCCTCCTTTGCCATTTGAGTTAGTCTATTTTTTAAAGTGTTATTTTCCTCAGTCAGGCTGTTGACCCTTATTTCATACTTCTCCTGCATCCTTCTCATTTCTCTTCCCAATTTTTCCTCCACTTCTCTTATTTGATTTTTAAAATCCTTTTTAATATCCTCTATGGCCTGTAACCTGCTCATATTTTCATTTGGGGCTTTAGGTTCAGAAATTCTGACCTCCCAGTCCTCTTCCTGTTCTATGCTTTGATCCTCTTTGCTCCCAAAATAGGAGTCTAATGTTGCATTTTTCTGTTTATTTTGTTTCCTTTGTCTAGGCATGTTGCCACTTAATTACTTGACTTTTGTGCTTGTTGCCACAGTAGGAGTCTGCTACCAGACAGGGGAGCTTCCATGCCAAACATTGGGGGCTTCAAAACTTCCGGAGTTGGGTGGCCTCTGTAAAGCCTCCACATGCTCTGGCAAGTTGGATACCCACCCCAGACCACCCCTCCCCAGATTACAATCCCCATCCAAGCAGCTTAAACAAGAGCGATTACCCCCCAAAACTGATTACTGGATCTCCCTACAGTTCTCAGGCCAGGAGCTGAAGCTGCCACTGAAGCTGCAAAAACGGCAAGTATGCTGAGTCTCTTCAGCAGCTTCTAGCCCCCAGGGGGGGAAGCCAACATGTTCCCCAAATACTGGTCCCAAGTCCATAGGGCACTAACCTCTCACTTTGTCCTAGGCATGTCTGTGTTGATAATTCTGGAATCGCCACAGCTGCTGGTGTTTTTGGGTCCCTCCAGCCGGCTGCTGGCCCGGCCGCCCTGGGGCTAAAACTGTAGCTCACGCGGACCTGGGTTTGGCTCCCAGAACACTGCACTGGCCGCTCCCTGCAGGGCTCTGGGCTGTCCTCAGCAGGAGGTTAACTTCTCTGTGTCATTCTCTAGGTACTGGGACTCCAGAAGTTCTTCAGAGTCCCTTTTTACATGGTTGGAAAGTGGTCTGGGGGGAGATCACCTTGGAAGTGCTGTTTCTACTCTGCCATCTTGGCTCTGCCCTTCCCTAAGCCAAATTCAGTGAGAATAAGGTTGACTCATTCCCTTTTGCCTTCCTGTTCTTCCCCTCCATTGTACCAGTTTTCCCTTGCCTCTTCTATATGAGATTATTTACCACATTCTGTCTCTCCCCATCTCCTCTCATTATATTCCTCTCTCACCTCTTAATTTCACCTTTTAAGTATCATCCCTTCCTACTAAATTAGTCCTGTGCCCTCTATCTATGTATACCTGTACACATATATACACATATTCACATATGTATTCATATGCCCATATACCCTCCTATATAGACATTAGACATATATGTGTTCACACACACACACACACACACACACACACACACACCTATTCCATTTAACTATTATACTGAGAAAAGTTTTGTAAATTACAATTGTCATTTTTCCATGTAGGAATATAAATAGCTCAACTTTGATAAATTCTTTATGATTTTTTTCCCTCTACCTTCTCATGCTTCCCTTACTTCTTGTATATTAATGTAAAATTTTCTATTCAACTTTGTTTTTTTTTTTCATCAAGAATGCTTGAAAGTCCTCTACTCCATTGAATGACCATATTTTCCCCTGAAACATGACACTCAGTTTTGCTGGGTAGGTGATTCTTGGTGTAACCCGTTCAAAAATGGATTAGTCTCTCTCTCTCTCTCTCTCTCTCTCTCTCTCTCTCTCTCTTTACTACTCTAGGCTGTCATTCTCTGCTTCATTACCTCTATAATTGTCTAATCATTCTCTTTTTTCTGTATTTCTAATGCAGTCAAAACTTCCAAGGGTCTCACTTCTAGGCAGTTTCTCTTTTTTCACTGTGCCTCCAAGTGTCAGAGAAGACACTACCATATGGTAAGGCCCCTCTCCCATTATTTCCCTTATTATGCAACTTGATACTGATCTCTAACCTCTAATAATTGCCTTTATTTATACATTTGCCTTAAAATATCTCTGGGTATGTGCTTCCCCCGGTACCAGTTGCCCCCATGGGTAGCAATTCTGCATATCCCAATGTAGCATGAGTAGAATTTTCAAGTGCCAAATCTCCCAAGTCACTCCCAGTGTACATTCACAATCTCCTTTCACAGACAATCTCTTTTCACCATAGAAGGATTTATCAGTGAAATTTTCTCTCATCCCCAAAGTAAGTCCTCTTTCTTTTCTTGATTTGGCCCTGGCAGATCACACTTTCTTCTTTCTCCTCCTGCTTCTCTCCTTCCCCATTTCATCTACTCTCCCAAGTTGGAATGGAGTCCCTGAGGACAACAGTGATTCATCTGTGGGCAGGATGTCACCCAGTTCTATCCATAACACTTCCTGTCAACCTCTTCAGTGTTATTTCCATTAGACTTACACCTTAATTCCTGTCTCATTGTGCCCATTATTTTTGCTATGCGAGCTATCAATTCTTGTTTTCACAATTCTAATTTCTCTTTTGAAAAAGAATAACTTGTTGTTATTCCTTATTTTCACATTCCACAGGGTCCTTTGTCTCACCAATAGCTGGATCATTTTCCTTTGTCTTGCTGCATTTATTCATAGATAACTTAATTTTTTTTTACTACATCTGGAAGCTGTATTTCCTTCCATTATTACTATTTTTCCTGATGATTTACACTAATAGTAATGGGAATTTAAAATCTTCCCTGCCCCTTAAAAAGACTAAGGGAATTTGAAGACCTTTCCTGCTTTGAAATATACTCTGCCCCCTAATAAGCTGAATATAATCATATGGAGCCTCTGATAGGAGGACTTTGCTGAAGGGCGAAACAGAGCCCACAGGAAGCTTGGAGTCACAGCTAGCTAGATCTTTGGGAGGAGAGAGCTCTTCTGAGGGAGACAGATAAGCTTGTGAGTAAATATTGGTCTTGTGTTGGTTTATGGGAAGGCTAAAGGATGCTTTGGCTCTCTCTGCTTTTGTGGCTTATTAACTTCTTTGCTACTATGATGGAATCAGCTTACTGGTTTTGGGATTTTGTTTCCTGGTGTCTGAATAAATTTTTTGCTTCCATGTTATATATAGAGAGTCTTCTATATTTTGCAGTTGAGCACTATACCAGTATTTACAGTGACCATTGGCACTGTGAAAATTACATTGGTGCTACATTTACCTGCTTGTTTTCAATGTCTTTGACCTTTCTTCTTCCTTAAACCTTTTTAAATTTCAGTTGTTCCCTCCCCCTGCCCTTTTTCTCTTACCATTCACTTATTGACTCCTTCCCCCTGTAATTTCCTTGGAGGGAAATTACATTGGCATAATTTAGAGTTCACCAGCTTACCACTCTGCCCCAAATAAATTTTGGGTAGTCAGATATTGTCCCAGCTAGTTGTTTTGATCTTTCCCTCAGGTTTACTGGAGTGCTACACAGTGTATCCCTATATACACAGTGTCCTGATTTTGTGTCCTGTCTTTCTCCTTATGTTCCTTAGTTCTTGTAATGGAAATGCAAATTTAAAGATTTTTCCTGCCCCTAGCTTAAGTGCACCTGGAGCCTGTGGTGGGAGGCTTGTTTTTCAGGAAAGGCCACACCTTGATACTTTGTGATTGGGCAATGGGTCAAGAAGGTTGTTACATTCTCTGAGCCAGAAGAGGGCTATATAAATCCTGATGGGAGGCTTTGCTTTGGGGCTCACATTGAGAAGTGTTGTGTGATTTAACCAGATGAGACTCTGGGCTGCCGTTGAGAGCCCCCCGGTTTTGAAAACCCAGATGTTGATGCTTCCCTCTCTGGTAACTGTGATTTGGTATTGATATAATGGTTGGACAGTTTGGAAGCCTGTCTATTTGATCTGTCTGTATACTCTGAAGTTCGGGGTGCTGACCTTTTCCCCCTGAACTACGTAATATATGTTTGTTTGATTAAAGTAAGCTTGTTAACTGATTTTGAGTTGCTTTCCTTTACAAAAGCAGATCTAAGAACCTGTGTTGGCAGCCACTCTGGGGATGCTGGGGTGCTTAGTGCTACAGTTCTATTGCCCTGCACCGTTTGGAGCTTTGTAGTACTGGTGCTATGGGGTTGACTTCCTCAGCACTGACTGATGATTTTATAGGATTGTCCACCATGGTACTGGCAGTTCAGTGCTTTGTGGCTACAGGGTTGTGATACCTGGTAGACTTTTGCTCCTGAAGAGCTCATGGCTTCATTCGCTGTCATGGCTGGGACAAATTTCTACAACCTAGAGCTAGGGGCTCAATGGCATTGGAAAAGAAGAAGAAGGTTCACAGTGTAGTGGTTATTTTTTTTTGAAAGCCTGTGTCATGTATGGGGGATTGTTAGTATATCCTATTTGTTGGTAGTATGGGAGGAGGAGGCAGGGCATTAGGTGAGCTTAGGCTGAGTAAACTTCAGTTCATAGATATTGGTGTTTTTCCTTAAATCTTTTTTGATTCTGAGTGTCTTACACCATGGAAATAACTGAAATTGTTTTATTTTTGATGCATTATTTCTGTTTTAGAGAGATTTGAGAGGTTGTAAGGATCAGAGAAAATATTTAGTTTACCACCTTGTTGCTCATGTGACCTGGAAATTCTCTCAATATTCACTTCTGATTATTTTGTGGTTTTTCTTTCCATTTTGATAGTTGAAGTGCTTTCATATGTTGTTTTCTTTGCTCTGCTTATTTCACTCTGTAGTGGTTCACATGAATCCATTATTCTCAGTATCAACAAACATTTTTAAGCACTGTGTTAGATGCTATGCCAAATGCTGGAGACACTTCAAAGACATTGAAGAGGAATGGTATCCAAGACTCAATGCTGAAAAAGAACAGGGAAAGGAATCTGGACTGCTTTTATTTTTAAAGGATTGAAAATAACCAAACAACTGTTTTTGTTACTGCAAGTCCTGTGATAGACTAAGGCATTTCATTATTTCTCTACTTGAAATGAACCCCAAATCCTTGCTTTTCCCCTTTTACTACAAACCTGGACAGGTATAATAAAAATACAAGGCATTTGAAGAACAGTCAATATCCAGAAGATGGTATTATTAATGTAATAATGCTGTACAATGAGATTATGCCAAGGCAGAGTGATAGAGAGGAGAGCTAAAATAAATAATGCATTCTGTGCTGTAAAGATTGCAAAAGCACATAAGGACGATCAGCTTTGTCACTACTTAACATGCAGATGTTTAATTGGAAACCTAAATAATATATTAAGCTTTCTGTTTGGGAATTAGTCTCTGCCACTCTGCTTATCTGTTTTTTGGACCAGCAAAGGATGTGATAAATTTCTATCAACAGGCTCAGATTATTTTGCTCAACACCACCAGGTAGGCACCATTAATGATCTTACATCTCCTTCCCAGAGGCATAGGGTTTCTTCATTCCTTCAGATTATAGGTCCAACATTTGCACCAGAGCAGGTGTCCACCCAGAGAGGAATGGGAGTCATTAGCCTTAAGGAAGAAAGAGAGAAGTCTATCACAGATTCCTTCCTTGCTCGAAGAAGCTTTCAACTATTCAACATTTTATATAATTAAAGGAAAATAACTGTGTTCTTGCCTTTTACAAATCTTAAAATTCATCTCACTTGTGTAACCAATGGAGTTCTGGTAAATGAACAAAGAATTTACTTTAAAAGTAGATTCCTCTGGAGAAGATAGTACATGCTTATAATCTCTGCTGCTGGTGAGACTGAGCTAGAGAACTGTTTGAACTTGAAAGTTCTGAGCTGCAATGGCCTAAATCAGTTGGGTAGCCACAATAAATCTGATGTCAATATTGCAAACCCCTGGAAAACAGAGGTGGGGCTTTGTGGAGACAGGGGAAAGAAAAGGTTGCTTAAAAAATGTCAAACAAATGCATGTTGAGAATGAAGCAAGTAAAAGGCATTACATTTCCAGCATAGGCAAGATAGAGAGACTTGTTCTTAAAAATAATAAACAAAAATAAAAGGGGATTTCTTTTGCCTATCCATTACATATGGCAACTTCCCTCATTCTTAGCTTTAGTGCTTTGGAGGCTCTGATTTCTTTGGTGTTAGTATTCTGATTCACTGATACAGACTGTAACCCTTTCAATCTGATTCTAATTCAGTTTTTCATGTTTTCTTGTACTTTCTCCATGGAGGTTATACTCAATGCACTAAAAATGTTCCTCTTGCTATTTAATTTCATACTCTCTCTTTAAAAAATATTAATGGAGTTTTTAATAAAGAGAAAAATAAAGGAATCACCTTTAGACATAAAGGTTCCAGTTGGTACAATTACGTAAAAACCATTCCCTACTTGGTAATGCTTGGCAACTCTCTTGTCCAATTTCTCAATACCTTGATTTATCCACAGAGGCCATTGAGAAAATTGCCTGCTTTGAGTTCATCAGGTTTTGTTTTTTAATCATTGTCATGCATGTGACCAGTTCCTAGCTAATCTCAAGAAATCAGAACAGATAGCACTGTTCTCAGAGCTACTTTACCAATAAACTCTTTGACTTCTACAGAGGAGGACTCTTACATCATTTTATTTTCAAAGCATTGGGCAGGGAGCATGGCAAAATTCATTGTAAAGCTAGGAAGGGGACAAATGGAATATTCTAGATCTATGGATTTCTGGAAGTCAGACTGAAACAATCTGGTGAGGGGGTTGTAGGAAGAAGAGGACAAGCTTCTATCTTGACTATCCAAACAGCAGATAAATTGGTGCAATTTGGCTAAGAATTTATAAGTGTGAGACCTAAAGTGGTTCCTTTGACCTTGGATCCTTTTGGAAGGCATTATTTTATATCAGATGTACCAATTAGAGAAGGAAAGGGCAGGAAAAAGCATGGCATAGAAATGTTTGTCTACAGACCAATACCAGCTGCACACATTCTGGGAGGTCTGATCTGTAGTTTTAATTTTTTTCTTAATTAGAAGGCATTTATTTTCTATACTCCCACTAGCTTCTTCCACACTGGAAAAAATGAAATAAGGAAAGAGAAAAATCATTGGTAACAAATACAATAGTCAGCCAAAACAAATTCCCATATTGGCTGTGTCTTTGTGTGTCTCACTCTGTATATTTAGTTTGGCACCTTCTCTGTCAGAAGGTGTTTATCATTGGTCCTCTAGAATCATGGTTGTTCACTGTTTTGAGTTGGTCAGAGTTCTTAAGTCTGTAGTGCAGTCTGAAAGAAATCATCCAGGAGTAGGTTCTGGCATTGGGTGTTCTGGTCAGAGGTACAACTTATCTTTCCTGGGAAGACACTGTAGATGATACAGCCACTCTTTCACATTGGAGTAAACCTGCTAAAACAGAGTGTACATTCAAAAGGTGACCTCTTGTTGCAGCAGCTTAAAGATGGGTGTGAGAAAATCTTGAAGGAGTACAGTATGATCAGCCAGTAAATCAGTCCAATTTCAGCTTGGACCATGGCAATGACAGACAGAGTGGTGGAGGTTGGAGCAAGACGTGACAGGTAGGGCAGGTGGTGGGTTTGGCAGTATAGGACAACTTGAGCTGCTTAAAATTCAGGATCTGAATTTGCGTTTAATTTTCAAACATAACCAGCCTACCTTTCTGGTCATATATTGTCTAAATAATTGTTGTCACTTCTTATAGGGAAGGTGTTAATATAAAGATGTTAATGCATTCTTACACTCATCAAGAATCTTTCTGTTGGGTAGTTTTCAGAGGAAGAAATTAAAGATATCCATAAACATATGAAAAAATGCTCTAAATCACTATTGATTAGAGAAATGCAAATCAAACAACTCTGAGGCACCACATCTCACCAGTCAGATTGGCTAAAATGACAAGACAGGAAAATGATAAATGCTGGAGAGAATGTGAAAAAATTGGAAGACTAATGCATTTTTGGTAGAGTTGTGAACTGATCCAACCATTTTGGAGAGCAATCTGGAACTATGCCCAAAGGGCTATAAATAATAGCTTTTTTGACCTTTGATCCAGAAATACCACTTCTATGGTTATATCCCAAAGAGATCATAGAAATGGGAAGAGGCCCTACATGTACAAAAATATTGATAGCAGCTCTTTTTGTGGTGGCAAAGAATTGGAAATCAAGGGGATGTCCATCAATTGAGGGAATGGCTAAACAATTTGTGGTATATGAATGAAATGGAATCCTATTGTTCAATAAGAAATGAGTTGCAGACGGACTTTGTAATAACCTGGAGAGATTTATACAAACTGATGTTGAGTGAGAAGAGCAGGACCAGGAGAAATTTGTACACAATTACAGATACAATGTATGTGTGATGACCAACTTTGATAGACTGGACTCTTCTCAGCAATACAAGGTCATAAGACAACTCCAAGACTCATGATGGAAAGACATATCCACATCCAGAGAAAGAACTACAGAGTCTGAATGCAGATTGAAGCAAACTACCTGCTCTCTTTCTTGTTTTTGTTTTGTTTCCTTTTTCTCATTGTACATCCCATTGGTTATAATCCTTTACAACCTGACTAATGTTTAATGTGAAGGTATTTGCAGATCCTATATTTGATTGTATGCTGCCATGGGGTTGGGGGGTGATTTGGAACTCAAGGGATTGTAGAAATGAATCTTGTAAACTACAAGTAAATAAATTAATAAAAAAGAATCTTTCTATTTGCCCTTTGGACTATTAATAATTTATTTTTAAAATTATTTTTACATTAAAAAGTTTTGAGTTTCACATTCTAGCCCTCCCTCTCTCCCTTTCCTTCAAGTTATATATATATGCAATCATGTAAAATGCTTCCATATCAGTCATTTTGTATAAGAAGACTGGGAAAGAAAGAAAGAAAGGAAGGAAGAAAGAAAGAAAGAAAGAAAGAAAGAAAGAAAGAAAGAAAGAGAGAAAGAGAAAGAGAGAGAAAGAAAGAAAGAAAGAAAGAAAGAAAGAAAGAAAGAAAGAGAGAGAGAGAAAGGAAGAGGAAGGAAGGAAGGAAGGAAGGAAGGAAGGAAGGAAGGAAGGAAGGAAAGAAGAGAAAGAAAAATAGTATGCTTCAGTCTTTATTCAGACAATGTTATTTTTCTCTCTGGAGGCAAATAGCATGTTTTATCATTAATCCTTTGGGATTGTCTTGTATTATCATATTGCTGAGAATAGCGAAGTCATTCACAGTTCTTCATTGTATGGTATTGCTGCTACTGTCTCTTGCTGCAACAGTCTCTTGGTTCTACTCATTTTGTTTTGCATCAGTTCACATAATAAAAGGTTTTCCTGAAACCATTCTGCTTATCATTTCTTATGGAACAATAATATTCCATCACAATCATATATCACAGCTTTTTCAGCCTTTCCCCAATTGATGAGTATGCCCTTGATTTCTAATTCTTAGGCACCACAAAGAGCTGCTATAAATATTTATGTACAAATAGGTCCTCCCCCACCCTTCCCCCAGCCTTTTTAAAAATCTCTTTGGGATACAGACCTAGCAGTGGTAATGTTGGTTAAAAAAGTGTGCACAGTTTTATAGCTTAAATTCCAAATTGCTCTCCAGAACTGTTGGATCAGTTCACAACTTCCCCCAAAATGCATTAGGGTCCCAGCTATTCCACTTCCCCTTTAACATTTATAATTTTCTTTTTTTGTCATATCAGCCAATCTGATAGGTGTGAGGTGGTACCTCAGATTTGTTTTAATTTGCATTTCTCAATCAATAGCAATTTAGAATATGTTTTTCATATGAACATAGATAGCTTTAATTTCTTCATCTGAAAACTGCCTGTTCATATCCTTTGACCATTTATCAACTGGGGCATTGATCCGACCTCCAAGGTCAGGGCTGTCTGGGTCTTACCTTATTCCAGCCTTCAATGTACACCTGGTCATAGTCCAGCTACGTTCCCCAAGAATGGAGTTCCAAGCCAGAAGAGTCAAAGAGTAGCAAGACTTTATTCAGCAACTTCTTTTCCAGTTATATCCTCATCTACATCCTACTCTATCATAACTCTACCTCTTCTGCAGTTACATCCTAATCGCCATCCTAACTCTACATCCTACCTCTCCTAACTTATATCCTAACTCTATATCCTACATCCTAACCTTTTGCTTCCCTGCTCTTATTCCCCTTCAGCCCCTACTTCCCCTCAGGCAGAAGTTGCCACATCACCAAGTCTGAGCTAAACCCAAGGCAACAAGTCAGGGTCATGGAGCTCCCATCCTGGAAGAGAGCTTATCACGTTCTTCTGATTCTCCTCCACAGTGCTTGGCAAAACATGAACCATAGCAAGGCCAGCATGTAATTTACACAAAGCATGATTCACTGCAGAGTCAGCTCGTTCAGGGTCCCATGCCTCCAGGGGAACTACATGTATACCCCCAACAGGGCATGGCTTGTATCCTTATATATTTAGCTCAGTTCTCTATATATTTGATAAATGAGGCCTTTATCTGAGGTACTTGTTGCAAAAATCCCCCCCCCCCAGTTTTCTGCTTTTCTTCTAATTTTGGTTGCATTGTTTTTGTTTCTGCAAAACATTTTAAATTTTACATAATCAAAATTATCTGTTTTATTTTTTGCAATGTGCTCTATATCTTGTTTGGCCCTAAATCTTCCCTTATTCATACATGTGAAATCCATGCTCTCCTAATTTTCTTATGGCATGCTATGTGCAAATCATGTACCCATTTTGACATTATCTTGGTTTACAATGTAAGATATTGGTCTATACCTAGTTTTTGCCATATTGTTTTATAGTTTTCCCAGATGCCTTTGTCAAGTAATAAATTTTTGTCCCAAAGACTTGGATCTTTGGGTTTATCTGGTTACTTATAATTGAAAAAAAATTAAGATTGTGATGCCCCTTGAGCAGCAGGGCATCAGTTTTAACTAGTGTGGGACAAGTATGTTTCCTTTTAGGGTATGAATATTCGGAAGTTCCTGCTGGCTCTAGTATTCCTTCAGCCACAAGAAAATATAAACAAAAACCTTTCTTAGCACCTAGTTAATAAGAATAAGTATTTGAAACAATAAGCTATTATACAAACATTATTAATACCTGTCTGTACACCACTATAATAATTAGTTCCCCATTCCACTTAACTGAATTTGCTAAATTACTTCTTGTACAATTTTCACACCATGGATTACTAAATTGATTTGGGAGTCCATTTCCTACCACTTGTCCCAGACATCAACATTACTAGCTATGGCTCTAGTGGGCATTTTTAGCCATAGCAATCCTCTTGGCTTCTAGGAAATTCTAGGAAATTTCTCATTCTAGGAAATAAGAAATACCATTCAAATCAATAAAACTATGCCATAGGAAAAGAAGAAGTTGTATTATTGTGTTTTGGTTATATTAGCATATATATATATATATATATATAGAGAGAGAGAGAGAGAGAGAGAGAGAGAGAGAGAGACCAAAAGTATCAAACACATGGCCCACAACAGTTCCAATTACAGCCCAAGTAAGATTAAAAAGTAATTGGGAAATATTCAACAAAATAAATAAAAAATACTATTGTTGTTTAGTTGTTTTTCAATTATGTCTGATTCTTCATGACCCATTTTGGGGTTTTCCTATCAGAGATACTGAAGTACTTTGCCGTTTCCTTCTCCTACTCATTCATTTTACAGATGAGGAAACTGAGGCAAACAGGGTTAAGTGACTGCTTAAGGTCACACAACTAGCAAGTGTCTAAGACTGGATTTGAATTCAGGTCTTCCTGACTCCAGACCCCCAGGATTCTGTCTACTGTGCCAACTAGCTGCTACAAAAATACAATAAAACATAGATAGTATAGTTATCTTTATGTATAACTTAATGACAAATGTTTCTATTTGAGTTTGACACTATTGACGCTATTGATGTGGAGTAGACAAACTCTGCTTCCAGTGTGGTGCCCTTAGATTAAAAACAGATCTACCCTCTTCTCTTTCCTGCACTCCTCTCCCCACCCCAACAGCCACCCCCACTTAAGATAAAGACTTTTATTTGGGAGCAAAAAAATAAATCTATACTTTGCTACCATTTAAAAATTAATACTAAATTACAATTACATTTTCAGAGAATCCATGTTAGGTCCACATTCAGTCACAGTTCATTTGGATAAATGTGATTGTAATCAGTGCCCAAGGAACTAACAGCTGCTCCAAGATTGCTATTAAGGGGACACTCAAAGAAGAAATCATTCATTGTTAATGGAAAAATGACCCTGAATGTAGTTCTGGTGAAAAAGAAATATTAATAATCAAAGACTTGCTCACTTAAAAATCCTGAGACTTTGTTTCACTTGGTAAAGCTTGAAAGCATAGGTAAAGTATCTGAAGTGTTTAGATTTATTCATTTCTAACCCTAAATTCATTTCTAAACCTAATCCTAAATTTGTTTCTATGTCACAGAGGAGTGAGTTATGGCCTAATTCATAGAGAACTGGACTACAAGCTAGGAAGACCTGGATGCAAATCCTGCCTCAGATACACACTGGTTATGGACTCTGGGCAAATCATTTAACCTGTAAGTGTACTGGGCAACTTTAACTACAAATTGCAGAAAAAGTGTCAGTCTGTATTGGTTGAGGGAGTCCTCTCACTTGCTGCCAACTTCTTGACATATGAATATGGCAGTCTCTATCTCTACCCTATAAGGCAAGTTAAAATGAAAAACAAATTGAATGTAACTCACCATATGTTACCTTGCTTGTAGTCCTCTGAGGCCATGGCTAGAAAAAGGTCTCTTTGGGGTCAGAGGTAATAGACATCTGTATGGTAGGCAACATAGTTCATTGCTATTCCTCTGGAATCATGATTGTTTATTGAATTGATCAGAGTTCCCAAGTCTTTCAAAATTGTCTTAAAAATGTTTATGTCATGTATAACTTATATCAAATTTCCTATCATTTTCAGAAGGGGGGAGGGGAGGTAGGAAGGGGAGGAAGGGAGGGAGGGTAAAAATTTGGAACTCAAAATCTTGTAAAAATGAATGCTAAAAAGCTAATTGGGAAAACAATGCTATTTTTTAAAAAATGTTACATAAAGGAAATAACCAGACATAAAAAAGTTTATGTGATCATGTAAGTTGGTCTCCTGTTTCTGATCACATCATTCTGTATCAATTTATATAAATCTTCCCAGTTTTCTATGAGTCCATCCCATTTATCATTTCTTACAGCACAGTGATATTCCATTACATTAATATAATGTAATTTGTTCAGTCATTCCCCAGTGGTGGGTACTCCTGTAGTTTTCAGTTCTTTGCCACCACAAAAATAATGGCTATGAATATTTTTGGTCTTTTCCCTCTCTCATCTCCTTGGATTATAAGCAGAAGTGTGCTGGAGCCAGCTCCCAGCAGCTATCAATAGCAATTTGTTAGATTTTTAGTGTGCTTGATAACACAGAAACTAGCAAACAAAATCAGGGCTGGATATATTTGTCAATTGCCTAGGTTTAAGAAAGTTATGGAGAAAATGCAGATTAAACTTAAAAATGTATTCTAGGCACAGCTAGGTAGTGCATTGAATAGAGCACTGTCCCTGGGGTCAGGAGGATCTGAGTTCACATCCAACATTGGACATGTACTAGCTGTGTGACCTTGGGCAAATTACTTAACCTTTACTGACTCAAAATATATGTTTTAGCTACATTTTTTTCATGGAAAGCTAGTTGTTAAAACAGGTACACTCCTTCCTGTACTTCTTGAGAAGGGAGTGAATGATAGTTAAGAAACAGTAGAGGGGCGGCTAGGTGGCGCTGGCCCTGGAATCAGAAGGACCTGAGTTTGGAGCCGGCCTCCGACACCTAACCCGCACAAACAAAAAACCTAGCCGTGTGACCTTGGGCAAGTTACTTAACCCCCATTGCCCTAAAGGGGCGTCTAGGTGGTGCAGTGAGTAAGAGCGCCAGCCTCGGAGTTTGGATGACCCGAGATCAGATCCGGCCTCAGAAAATGAGCACCCACACATAAATAATGACTAGCCAAGTAACCTTGAGCAAGTTACTTAACCCCAATTGCTTTAAAAAAAAACAAAAAAACAAAAAACAGTAGGATCTGAATGGGGATGTGAGGAGATAATCAAACAATATGAAATTTCAGTTTTAACATCTTGTTATTTTTTTTTTTTGTTCTGGGCTTTATTCAAGAGCAAATTAGAAGACATTTTTGTAACTAGAGGTGGATTGCATGTGTTGTATGTGTTTTTGTGTGTGTGGAAACACGGTGATAAAAATTATTAAGGAACAATTGCTTTTAAGTTATAGCATCAGGAATAAACTCTAACTTCCTAGGTAACAAACCAGCCTAATAAAATGGAAAGAGCACTGTATTTGTAATTAAAAATGGATTGGTTTAGATCAAGAATATGTTGATAAATGTGTAAATACTATGTTCTCCAACAACAACCAAAAATGTATTCACGACACACGTTTATGTTTAATTTACGTTAACATTTTCTCTACACTTTAAGTCTTGGTAATCAACAAAAAAGTAAATCATGCAGGGGATTTCCCAATGTCTAAATACTCAGACTAAAATTTTTAAAATAGGCTCACAAGCTGATTCCAGTATGTCCCTGAACTGATTTTGGACAATTCTTTCAATCTGTCCAGGCATTAGTTTCATTACTGGCAAAATGAGGCAGTTGAATTATATAAACTCCAAGGTCCCTTCTAATTCTTAAAAACTATGATTCTATAGCTTACACTGCATTAACATCAAAAGTAAAGGGGGAAAACATTTCCATAAGGTTTTCCTTACACTTGGACCTATTATCTTTCCTGCTCTCTCTCCTTTACTCACACTAATTAAAGTCTCCCTTCTGTAGGTAGGGAGTGATAACCTTCATGGATCTTAGATTCCTCAACTGTAAATTTAGAGTGTTGGACTACATGACCTGTGAGATTCCTTCCAGCTCTAGATTTGATATCTGTATTTGAACAGAAATTGCTTGTTCTCCATTACCTTCTATTTGGGGCACCCTGAAACTGTTACTGTGCATTAGTAACTATGGTGACCAACATTTGAATGATCCATGGCTAATTGTATTTAGTCTTTAACCCTTGTTTCTGTGTTATCTGTAAATGCATTAGAAAGAAACACAAAATTCTAAATAGCTCACATCTATTGGCACAACCCCAGTGAAACTTGTGAGCTCCTTGAAGAAGCATTTAATGTAGGTGGTTATCTCCTTCAAACAGACAGGGACTACACATATAATACACATGCTTCATTCACCAGTTCTGCTTGGGGAAGTCAGCTGGAAATAAAAAAATACTGTGGCCTCTAAACAAAACAAAAATTTTCCATGTTAAAAATGACTGCAAAACTCACAAAAAGTGAGAACTTTTCTTCTTTCTAAAAGAGGAAATTATTGAATAATTGAAATTATTTAGCTTTTCAGTTCTTAGGAGAAATTTTATATCTCTAAATGAATAAAATAGAGAAAGAGGAGATCAATGAATTAATTGAGCATCCAACTAAAAAAGCTAGAAAGATAACAAATTAAAAATCCCAATTAAATACCAAATTAGAAATTCTGAAAATCAAAGGAGACATTAATAAAATTGAAATTGAGAAAACTGTTGAACTAATAAATAAAACTAGATGCTTGTTTTATGAAAAACCCTGAATAAAATAGATTAACCTTTGGTTAATTTGATTTAAAACAAAAGAAAACCAAATATCCAGTATCAAAAATGAAAAGGGTGAATTCACCACGAATGAAGAGGAAATTAAAGCAATAATTAGGAGGTGTTTTGCTCAATTCTATGCCAATAAATCTAAGTGAAAGTGATATATATTTATAAAAATATAAATTGCACAAATTAACAGAAGAGGTAATTAAATACTTAAATAACCCCATTTTAGTAAAAGAAATTAAACAAACCATTAATGAATTTCCTAAGAGAAAAATCTCCAAGGCTAGATGGATTTACAAGTGAATTCTACCAAATATTTAAAGAGCAATTAATTCCAATACTATAAAATCTATTTGGAAAAATAGGCTAAGAAGCAGTCCTACCAAATTCTTCTTATAATACAAATAGGGTGCTGATACCCAAACCAGGAAGAGTCAAAACAGAGAAAGAAAACTATAGACCAATTTCCCTAAGGAATATAGATGCAAAAATTATAAATAAATTATTAGCAAAGAGATCACAGCAACTTATTACAAGGATAACTCACTATGATAAGGTGAGATTTATACCAGGGATGAAGGACTTGTTCAATATTAGGAATATTATCAACATAATTGACCATGTCAATAATAAAATTAACAGGAATCATGTGATCATGGAAATAGATGCAAAAAAACCTTTTTTTTTTGTTTGACAAAATATAGCACCCATTCCTATTAGAACACTAGAGAGCATAGGAATAAATTCAGTTTTCCATGATTAGTAGCACCTACCTAAAACCATCAGCAAGCATTTTATGTAATGGGAATGTTAGAAGCATTCCCAATAAGATAAGGATGTACATTATCACCACTGTTATTCAATATTTTACTGGAAAAGTTAGCTTTAGCAATAAGAGAAGAAATAGAAATGAAAGGAATTAGAATAGGCAAAGAAGAAACAAAGCTATCACTCTTTGCAGATGATGTGATGGTATAGTTAGAGAATCTGAGAAAATCAACTAAAAAACTACTTTGAATATAACAACTTCAACAAAACTACAGGATATAAAATAAACCCACATAAATAATCAGCATTTCTATATATTACTAACAAAGTCCAGCAGCAAGAGATAGAAAGAGAAATTCCATTTAAAATAACTGTAGAAAATATAAAATATTTGGGAGTTGACTTGCTAAGACAAACCCAGGAGCTACATGAACACAATTACAAAATACTTTTAACACAAATAAGGTCAGATCTCAATGGAAAAATGTCAGTTGCTCATGGGTTGGCTGAGCCAATTTAATAAAAATGACAATTTACCCAAATTATTTTACTTATTCATTGACATCTCAATTAAATTACCAAAAAATGTTTGATAGAGCTAGGGAAAATAATAACGAAATTCATCTGGAAGATCAAGAATATCAAGTGGCCTAGCTGTACCAGATCTACAACTGTATCATTAAAGCAGCAATTATCAAAACTACTTGGTACTGGATACGAAATAGAATAGTGGACCAGTGGAATAGGCTAATACACAAGACAGTACTGTGTCAATGGATACAATAACCTACTGTTTGATAAACCCAAAGGCCCAAGCGTCTGGGATAAGAATTCAGTATTTAGCAAAAGCTGCTGGGAAAACTGGAAAATAGTATGGCATAAACTAGGCATGGATCAAAATCTCATATGATATAATAAGATCATATCAAATGGGTTCATGATTGAGACATAAAGGATGGTACTATAAGCAAACCAGGAAAGCAAGGAATAGTTTTTCTGTCATATCTATGGAGAAGATAAGAATTTATGACCAAACAAGGGATAGAGAACACTTAAAAAATTGCAGAATGGTTCATTTTGATTGCATTAAATTAAAAAGTTTCCCCACAATCAAAGGTAATGTGGCCAAGATTAGAAGGGAAGCAGAAAGCTAGGAAGCAATTTTTACAGCCAGTTTCTCTGATAAAGGCCTCATTGTCAAATATATAGGGTACCAAAATTGGGAAAAAATAATAGAAAAAATATAGAATACAAATCATTCCCCAATTGATAAATGGCTAAAATGATATGAACAGGCAGTTTCCAGATAAAAAATTAAAGTTATCTTTAGCCATATGAAAAAATGCTCTAAATCACTATTGGTTAGAGAAATGTAAATTAAAACAACTCAGAGGTACCACCTCACACTTATCAGATTGACTAATATGACAAAAAAGGGAAAATGATAAATGTTGGAGAAGATGTGAAAAACTTGGAACACTAAATGGAGTTGGTTCAGTTGTGAACTGATCCAACCTTTATGGAGAACAATTTAGAACTATGCCCAAAAGGTTATAATACTGTGCATACCCTTTGATCCAGCACTTGTAATACTACATTTGAATCCTAAAGAGATCATAAAAAAGGGGAAAGGACCCAGACATACAAAAATATGTATAGCAGTTCTTTTTGTTGTGGCCAAGAATTGGAAATTGAGGGGATGCCTATCAATTGGGGAATGGCTGAATAAGTTGTGTTATATGAATGTAATATTCTATAAAAATGATGAACAGGTGAATTTCAGAAAAACATGGAAAGGCTTACATGAACTGATGCTAAGTGAAGTGAACAGAATCAAGTAAATATTTGTAGCAGCAAGCACCCTAGCATCCCCAGGGTGGCTGCCAACACAGGTTCTTAGATCTGCTTTTCTAAATGAAAGCAACTCAAAATGGGATAACAATCTTGCTTTAATCAATCAAACATATTATTTACCTAGTTCAGGGGAAAAAGGTCAACACTCCAAACTTCAGAGTATACAGACAGAAACATTTTAAGCAGATAGGCCTCCAACTGTCCAACCATTACATCCATACCAAATTACAGTTACCAGAGAGGGAAGCATCAACATCTTGGGTTTTTCAAAGCCGGGGGGCTCTCAATAGCTGCCCAGAGTCTCATCCAGTCAAATCACAAAACACTTCTCAAAGTGAGCCTCAAAACAAAGCCTCACATCAGGGATTATATAGCCTTCTCCTGGGTCAGAGAATGTAAAAACTCTCTTGACCAACTGCCCAATCACAAAGAACCAAGGTGTGGGAGTTCCTGAAAAACAAGCCTTCCACCACAGGTTCCAGATGCGCTTAATCTAGGGGCAGGAAAGATCTTAAAAATTTACATTCCTATAACAACATTGTATACAGTAATAGCAACATTGTGTAATGACCAATTTTGTTAGACAGCTCTTCTTAGCAATACAATGATGTAAGTCAATTCCAAAAGACTCATGATGGGAAATTCTATCCATATCCAGAGAAAGACCTATGGAGCCTAAATGCAAATTGAAACATACTATTTTCTCTCCTTTTTTTCTTGAGGTTTTTCCCTTTTGTTATGATTCTTCTTTCACAACATGACTAATATGGAAATATGTTTAATATGATTTTACATATTGGCTTATATCAAATTGCATGCCACCTTGAAGAGGGAGGAAGAAAGGGAGGGAGAAATAAATCTGGAACTCTGAATCTTACAAAACTGAATGTTGAAAACTATCTTTACATGTAATTGGAAAAAAATGAAATTGGGAAAGAAGTGGGAAAAAATAAATTATTGATTCTACTCTGCTTCTTCAGCTTTGCTTGAGTTCAACTCTACTGGACTCCGTGTCAGACCTATTCCTCAATTTATAAAGATTGTTCTCTTCAGGTTTCCTTCTGGATGCCTAAAATAGTCATGGCAGCATGCACTCATAAAAGTTGTAGTGCTAGGAATCAGTCTTTAAATCATTAGTTTTTCTGAAGTACAACTAAAAATGAAGCCCTTCCTTGACTGCTTATGGCAGTCACCTCTATAATTATGAAATTGTTTTCCTCTTGCTAAAAATGTCTCTAGTTCTTTGACAATGGCTTAGTGGGTCAAGTACACTTGGAAAAGCAGCGACATTGGATAAACTGTTGAGCACATGCATTGAAATGTTTGATGACAGGGGAGAACTGAGCAACAGTTATTTGCCAAGAATTGTTCTTTTGATAAACTGATGCTATCTGTCACTGAGCTGGAGGGAAAACTTCTCTCAATATACTGTGATGCTCATGGGGAAGGATGTGATGAATTCCACCTAAAGATCTGCTACTTCATGAGATCCTGGATCCTGGAGTTCCCAGAAGAATTTAATCTGTATCTTGGTTTTATTGCTATGACAGAAAAATTTCATGAAATAGCCAGCCAACTAGGAAATGAAAATCAGATCAACCTCATTAACATATCCAACATCCCTTCCTATAACAGGATGAGAAGTCAGAATATATAACAATAACAAAAAGGAAAAGTCTGTTTTCTGCTTGACCATTTGGATCCCATTGAACTGGCTGAGCACCTTACTTTTCCAGAGCACAGATCTTTCAGACAAATTTCATTCACAGATTATCAAACCTATGTAATTCGTGGCTGCCTTAAGAATAACCCTATCCCAGAATGATCCATTGTTTTATTTAATGGGATCTCAAAATGGGTACAACTGACGATTCTTAGCAAATCAATTCCACAGCAAAGAGCTGAAGTCATCACAAAATTCATAAATATTGCCCAGATACTCCATCGCTACAGAATTTTTACACATTGATGGCGATGGTGGGAGGACTGAGTCATAGTTCTAATTTTTGCCTCAAAGAGACTCGTTCTTGCCTTTCCTGAGAAATTACAAAGGACTGGAATGAAATGACAGAACTGGTCTCCTCCAGGGGCAATTACTGCTATTATCACAAAGATTTTGCTGACTGTGAAGGCTTCAAAATTCCCATCCTGGGCATTCACTTGAAAGATTTGATCATCATTCATGTCATTTTTTCCAGACTGAACTAGAAATCATAAAGTCAATATTGTGAAGATGCACCAACTCTCAGTGATGTTGAGTGAACTGGTCTCCCTGTTGTGTACCTCACACCACTTGGAAGCTAACATGGATTTGATCAGCCTCCTACCATTAGAGGAACATCACATTATCAGGATCAAAGAGAACCACAATTCAGTCCAACAAAAACCAGGCTTATTCACCTTTTGCATTTTTTTTTATTTGAGGAAGATGGGGAGGCTTGGGCCTGTGATTTACTCCCTCTATCAATGCAGATCAGCAAGTTGTTTGTAATTTATAGTCTTAAAGTTGCCTGGGGCCAAAGTCTTTCTGACTCCAAGAACACTGTCTATTACCCCATGCAGCCTGTCTGTTCATCCATACTTGATATTTATTGGTACTGCCTTTGTTGCTTCTGTCTCCTTAGAGTACTATACTGCAAATTCTGAAGGTCCTTCTACTTGAGGAAGGGGATAGGGGAAAAAAAGCCAAATTCCCCTCCCCTTGCACAAACCAGGTAAGGGATACAATCCTTAATTGTATTTATACAATCTCAGCTCTGAGAGGTGGCTTTGCATTTCCCACATGTTTTTGTGGCACAATTTATTTTCAAATAAAAAATACTTGGGTTTTAGCTCCAGCTCTGCTTACTTATGAACTATTTGATTAGTCTTAGATACCTTATTAGTAAAACTAGGGGGTTGAACTAGGTGATTGTAAAGGTTCTGTCCAGCAATTGTTGCTGGTATACTTTTTCTTATTAATGATGGTGGTGGTGATGATGATGATGGAAAGTTTAGTGTAGTGGTTAGAGGACTGAGCCTCATAGTCAGGAAAACCTGATTCAAGACTCATATAAACTGTTTGATTGTGGGTAGGTCACTCAACCCCTTCTCACACCAGGTAACTCTCTAAAGACTGCAAGTAGCAGAAAATTAAAAAGAAAAAAAAGATTTGCATTGGTGGAGGGAGTGTTGGTGTTTTTTTGGGTGGGATTTCCCAAACCCATTGAAATTACAATTCTTTAATCATCCTTTCTCCCAGAGGAATATTATTATTTGTTTTCCTATGATTTTATATGTGAAACTAAAACAGTGGTCTCCTTATCTTCTCTGCCAAGGTGATGTAAGTAAATTTCCTCAGGCTGCTGGATTCAAGTTTTAAAATTTATCCTTTCAAGACATTCACTCAAATGATTTCCAGACCTTATATTTGCTGACTAGAGGATAAGATCCCCCTAGAATAGCCCCATATACCAGCTGGGTCCTTAGCATTTCACAGAAACAACCAACCAGCGGAATCTTGTATTTCTCAGGCGTTGACATCATGCATCATATTTTATACACACAGACACTCTGGGTTGGAGAGGAAAAAATAATCCAACAAATTGCATACACCTGCATCAGTAAATCATTTGCTCATGTAAATTTGTTCCTATGACTAATTGTCCAGAGAAGAGACTTGAATTTGATCCCAAACCCACATGCACATATGATGTCTGCCCACCAATCATGAAGTAATGCTTTGGTTTTCGAAGCATACAGTTGGGTTGTTGGAGAAATCAAGACCCCAACTTTACACATCATGGCTTATTCTGATGGATTTCTCATCTAGCTGAAGACCATGACCTATTAAGAAATGCTTTTTGGCATACAAATGTGACAAACAAACCTGTAATAAATAAGTGTCTGAGTAGTAAGGAAAGTTAAATTAATTTTATTATCTCTCTAAGATCCAGGACAGGATAGGCTGATGATAAAAAATAGGACTAATCAATCTTTTAGCTGAATTGGTGCATTTGGATATGTGAGATGCTATATGAAACAATAAATGTATGAAAACTCATAAAAAGCTGAATAACATCTTTTGTTACCCCTAAGAGAATGTGAAAATTTTAAAATCTGCTAAAGGTCCTTGTTTATAAGTACTGCCCCGTATCAACCATAACATACTGTAAATCTTTTAATGCAACAGAAAATGGAAAGTTATATTTGGGGATATAAATGCCATATTAGAAAGAGTATTACTGGCATAGGAGTTGAGAGCTAGATACTCATTCTGTCCCTGATGTTAAACTAGTTGTATGACCTAGAGAAAGCAATGAGATGATAACTGGATCACATACTCAGGCCTAGAAGAGACCTAAGTGGACATCTAGACTTGCACCTTTTACAGATAAGGAAACTAAGGCTCAGAAAAGTGAACTTTGACTTTGTTTATCTTGTCCAAATCCTTAATTTGTCAGATAAGGAAATTGTGATCCAGAGAGGTTCAGTGAGTTACCAAAGGTCACACAGGTAACTGATAACAGACACAGGATTTGAATCCAGGTCCTCTGACTGCAGGGCCAGCACTTTCTTCATTCACACTGGTCTACTCATCAATCCCCAAATGTATATCATGTTACTCATGCCTCCATTTAGATTATCTTCCCTTTTCTCTCTATTTATATAATTCTTGAACTACTTTTTGTATGTGTGAATTTAGGCAATTTATTTGATCTCTCTGGGTCTCAGCTTTATCTTTTGCATAATTAGGAGAAGTGGGCTAGATGACTGTAATGGAAGTGCAGATTTAAAGATCTTCCCTGCCCCTAGCTTAAGTGCACCTGAAGCCTGTGGTGGGAGGCTTGCTTTTCAGGAAAGCCCACACCTTGATACTTAGTGATTGGGCAGTGAGTCAAGAAGGTTGTTACATTCTCTGAGCCAGGAGAAGGCTACATAAACCCTGATGGGAGGCTTTGATTTGGGGCTCACTTTGGGAAGTGTTGTGTGATTTGACCAGATGAGACTCTGGGCAGCCGTTGAGAGCCCCCTGGCTTTGAAAACCCAGATGTTGATGCTTCCCTCTCTGGTAACTGTGATTAGGTATTGATAATGGTTGGACAGTTTGGAAGCCTGTCTGTTTGATCTGTCTGTATACTCTGAAGTTCGGGGTGCTGACCTTTTCCCCCTGAATCAGGTAATATATGTTTGATTGATTAAAGTGAGCTTGTTAACCGATTTTGAGTTGCTTTCCTTTTGAAAAGCAGATCTAAGAACCTGTGTTGGGAACCACCCTGGGGATGTTGGGGTGCTTGCCACTACAGTGACTCCATGGCTCCTTCTAGCTTGAAAACTATTATACCTTAACATTAATAAGTTCAGAAGAGGGGTAGGCTTGGGGAGAAGTATATTGGGTTGTTTTTTAATATATTGAATTTGATCTATGGAACATCTAGTTCAAATGTCTAATAGGCAGTTCAAAATACGGGGCTAGACCTCAACAGATAAATGAAGAATGGAGGTATAGATCTGAGAGTCACCTGTATAGGAATAATAATTGAAACCATGGGTATTCTTGTAGTCATCAAATGAGAAAGTATTTATATGGAGAGAAGATGCAGGACAGATCCTTGTGATATACTCAGTTAGGGGGTATAATATAGGTAATGAGCCAGAAAAAATAGAGTGAGGAAGAACAATCAGACAAGTAGAACGAATATTAGGAGAGAGAGCCTTGTCACAAAAACCCAGAGAGGAGATAGTATTCAGGAAGAGGGAGAGTCATCAACAAATACAATGCTATAGAGAGGGCAAAAAGAATGAGAACGGAGAACAGTCCCTTAACTTTCTTAGATTTCTCATTTAAAAGACTCGCACAAAATGATGAGCAAAATGAACTGAACAAAGAGAACATCACATACAGAACAACAATATTGTTTAAGAATGACTTTGAACAAATAAGTTATTTTGACTTCTATTAATTCTCAAATTAACTTTAAAGAACATATGAAGAAAGACAGTATCTGTATGCAGAGGAAGAACTGATAAATAAAATATATTGAATATTTTACATATACATACATACTTAAGTGTATTACTTAGATACATATATACATAAATACCTATTTGTGTCTAATGGTAGCAATCTCTAGGGTGGGCGGAGGAAGAGAAAAGAAATTTACATAATAATTTTGTTTGTATTTTTGAAAAGGATAGCAAGCTGTATATAGTAGATTTGTAGTTTCATATACAATCTTTTTTTTCTCTCTCTATTTCCCCCTACCCACCACCCCAAACACAATCCTACTGAATATCTCCTCCCCCAATCTGCTGTCTCCCATATCTTCCTCCATGCCCCCTCTGACTTTCCAGTAGGGCACACAGAATCTCTATGCCCCAGGGCATGTATATCTTATTTCCCAGTTGCATGTAAAGTAATAGTAATAATAATAATAGTTATATATTCATACATACACACACACACACACACACACACACACACACACACACACATATATATATATATATATATATATATATATATATGTATATAGTTAAACATTTGATTTTAAAACTTTTAATTCCAGATTCTTTCCCTTCCTCCCTTGTCACCCACCCTTACTGGGAAGATAAGCAATTCAATATAGGTTGTACATGTGTAGCTAAGCAAAACATTTCCATGGTGGATATATTGTGAAAGACTATATTTCCCTCCATCCTATCCGACCCCCTCCCTTGTTCTATTCTCTGCTTTGACCCTGTCCTTTTTCAAATGTGGATGCTTCCAACTTCCCTCTGCCCCAGCCTGTCCTCCCTTCCACTATCACCCCTCTCATTCATTTTTCCCCTACTCTACTACTGTAGGGTGAGATACCCTATTTAGTGTGTATGTCATTCCCTCCCTAAGCAAAATTCAATGAGAATAAAGTTGACTCATTCCCTTTTGCCTTCCTGCTCTTTCCCTCCATTGTACCAGTTTTCCCTTGCCTCTTCTACATGAGGTAATTTACCACATTCTGTCTCTCCCCATCTCCTCTCATTATATTCCTCTCTCACCTCTCAATTTCACCTTTTAAGTATCATCCCTTCCTACTAAATTAGTCCTGTGCCCTCTGTCTGTGTATACCTGTACACACACTCACATATGTATCCATACACCCATATACCCTGCTACATAAACATTAGACATATATGTGTATATGCACACATACTCACACATTTCTATTCCCTTCAACTATTCTCATACTGAGAAAAAGTTTCATAAGTTACAATTATCATTTTTCCATGTAGGAATATAAATAGTTCAACTTTGATAAGTTCCTTATGATTTCTTTTCCCTGTTTACCTCCTCATGCTTCTCTTGCTTCTTGTATCTTAATGTCAAATTTTCTATTCATCTCTGTTTTTTTTTTATCAAGAATTCTTGAAAGTCCTCTATTCCACTGAATGACCATAGTTTCTGCAGAGACATGCTACTCAGTTTTGCTGTGTAGGTGATTCTTGGTTTTAATCTCAGCTCCTTTGACCTCCAGAATATCATATGCCAAGCCCTTTGGTCCCTCAGTGTAGAAGCTGCCAGATCCTGTGTTATCCTGATTGTGTTTTCACAATATTCAAATTGTTTCTTCCTGTCTGCTTGGATCTGGGCTAGACAATAGGAGAATAATAGTAGGCACTTTAAAATATTATGGAGTTAACAAGTTTTTAATGTTGTACTCTTTACAAGTTCTATTTTTAACAACTGCCCCCAAATCAGTTAGCTTTTTGTTATTTTTTTTTGTGCTTTTTGGAGGGCAATTGGGGTTAAGTAACTTGACCAAAGTCACACAGCTAGGTTTTTGTTTGTGTGTGTTAAGTGTCTGAGGCTGGATCCGAGCTCAGGTCCTTTTGAGTCCAGGACTCGTGCTCTACTCACTGCGCCACCTAGCTGCCCGAGTTAACAAGTTTTTGAAACCTTAGTATTTCCTTTCTTCCTTAGATTGCTTGGGTTCTGCCTACTCTTTTCCTGTCATTGACTGAGTCAACTCTTCCTATCACAGGTCTGTTGCATCTCTCCTCTACCTCACCTGTCACTTCCACCACATAGTACAATTCAACATTTGTAGGTCTTCCTCTACTAACAACTTCCTAACAGGTCAACTGAATTAAGTTTAACTCACCCCTTGCACAGCTATATAAAGAGGTTTTCTCATTCCTCATTCTGGTCATTATTCCATTTTTTCCAAAAGCTCTTCGTAGCTCCCTCTTGTCTATAACATAAAGTCCAAGCTTATTTTCTTGGCAGTTCAGATCCTTTATTGCCTTGTTAGTGATGTCCCCTTCTCCTTTGTTTTCTAACTATTTCTGTGCTTATTTACTATTTCCTCCTCTATTAGGTTATAAGCTTCCCGAGGGCAAAGATTACACTGTATTTCATCATTTTGTCCCGAGTATGGAACATAGTGCCTGGCTCACAAAAAGTAGTAATATATGGTTTTAAACTGAAATACATACTTCTCTCTTCCATTCATTCTTTGCTACAGTCTTTTGGACTTCTTTCTCTCCACCCCACATATGTTTTATGTTCTATGTTTTCCCATTTGTTGTGTCACTCTCTTCCAAATCAAATAGCATATTGTCAAATAACCCTGCCCCTTAGCTAATACTTGATGGCCTTTACTCTTTCAGATCTCACAAAGCATGTTGTACTTATTTATTTATGTATCATTTTAAATTACAGTTACCTGTGTATGAATCATATCTTTTCTATCAGATTATCAGCTCCACAGAGGCAGAAATTGTGTCTAATTTAAAATCTGTATCCCCCTGAGGAAGCAAGGTGGTAGAGTGCTAGCCAGGCTTAGAGTCAGTTGTTTTGTGTTTTGGAAGAGGAGGGAAAGCAATCTATGAGATAGATTATATGGAGGCAGCTGGTGATGCAGTGGATAGAAGACCTGAATTCAAATATGGCCTTAGATATGAACTATTTGTGTGACTATGAGCAAGTCACTTAAACTCTATTATCTCCCTCTGTTTTCTCAATTGGCTGGGGGCGGGGGTGGCAGGGAGGAGATATAGCTAAATAAATAACCACAACTCCTTCTGGATTGCAGACCAATTCTGGATGACCTGAGACTTTGTGCTTTTAAAATATAGTAGACACAAGTAGTTGAGGCCTTTTATAGATGCACCAATCTAGAATAATTCTATCCCAGTTTTAATAAACTATTCACAAGGAGGTCAAAAAAGGAATAACGCAGCCAAGTCAAATCAGTCAATATGCTAGCATTTATTAAGTGATACTTTGTAGGGCTGTTGTGAGAATCAAATGAGATATTTGTATTAGCACAATGTCTGGCATAGAGTAGGCGCTATATAAATACTTATTCCCTCCCCCCCTTTTTTTCTTCCCTTCTCTTCCTTTAGCTTCTAGTAAAGTGCTCTGTACACAATAAAAACTTAACAAATGCTTGTTGAATTTAATTGAAGGAAAGGACAAAGACAGTATTGAGATGAAGGAAGGGAAGGACATCCAAACGACAGATAACCATTGGTAAGGGAATGTTGAAAGGAACCTTCAAATTCCATTGTTTCTTGCAGAAATAATAATGTATCCTGGGGGTGGAGTCAAGATGGCAGAGTACAAACAGCTCTTGTCCTACCACCTCCAAATTTATATAAAAGGGGACTCTGAACAACCTCTGGAGCTCCAGAACCCACAAAATGACACAGAGAAGCTAACCTCCCGCTGAGGACAGCCTGGCATCCCAGCAGGGAACAGCAGTAGGCACAGGCCAACTCAGGGCTCTGGGAGCCCAGCCAAGGCCCACTTGAGTTGGAGGTTTTAAACTCAGGGCGGTTGGACCAGCAACTGGCTGGAGGGATCCCAGAATACCAGCAGGTGTGGCATTTCCAGAATTGCCAACACATAGATGCCAACTAAAAAGTGAGAGGTTAGTGCAGTATGGACTTTGGGACTTGTTAGTGGGGAGAGCCCGTGGCCTCTTTCCCTGGGGTCAGAAGCCACTTCAGCACAACCACAGACATGCTCGGCAGTTTCAGTTCCTGGCCTGTGAACTGTAGGGAGAGTTGGGAAAACCCCAGAGTTTGGTATGGAAGCCACCCTGGCTAGTGGCAGAATCCTACCATGGCAATAAGCCCAAAAGTCAAGTAATTGAGTGGCAACATGCCTAGGCAAAGGAAACAAACAGAAAAATGCAACATTAGACTCCTATTTTGGGAGCAAAGAGGATCAAAGCATAGAACAGGAGGAGGACTGGGAGGTCAGAACTCCTGTACCTAAAGCCCCAAAAGAATATATGAGCTGTTTTCAGGCCATAGAGGACCTTAAGAAGCAGATAAGAGAAATGGAGGAAAAATTGGGAAGAGAAATGAGAAAGATGCAAGAAAAGTATGTAATGAGACTCAACAGCCTGACTGAGGAAAATAACACCTTAAAAAATAGACTAACTCAAATGGCAAAAGAGGCTCAAAAAGGCAATGAGGAGAAGAATGACTTAAAAAGCCAAATTTGCCAGATGGAAAAAGAATCTCAAAAGCTCACTGAGGAGAATCATTTGTTCAGAATTAGACTGGAGCAAATGGAAGCTAGTGACTTTATGAGAAATCAAGATTCTGTTAAGCAGATTCAAACAAATAAAAGAATAGAAGGCAATGTGAAATATCTCAAGGGAAAAACCACTGACCTGGAAAATAGATCCAGGAGAGATAATTTAAAAATTATTGGACTACCTGAAAGCCATGATCAAAGAAAGAACCTAGAAATCATCTCAAGAAATTCTCCAGGGGTGGGTAGGTGGCGTATTCGGCCTCGGAGTTGGGATGACCCGGGATTGAAACCGGCCTCAGAAAATGAGCACCCACACATAAATAATGACTAGCCGTGTAACCTTGAGCAAGTTACTTAACCCCAATTGCTTTAAAAAAAATTCTCCAGGAAAATTTCCCTGATGTTTTAGAATGGGAGGACAAAATAGAGGCTGAAAGAATTTACCAATCACCTCTTGAAAGAGATCCCAAAAAGGAAACTCCTTAGGAATATTATATCCAGGATCCAGAATTCCCAGATCAGGGAGAGAATATTGCAAGCAGCCAGGAAGAAACAATTTGAATACTGTGGAAATGCAATTAAGATAACACAGGATCTGGCAGCTTCTACACTGAGGGATTGAAGGGCTTGGAATATGATATTCTGGAGGGCAAAGGAGCTGGGATTAAAACCAAGAATCACCTACCGAGCAAAACTAAATATTGAGGGAAAAAGCCAGAGTTGAATAGAAAATTTGACATTCATACACAAGAAGCAAGAGATGCTTGACAAGGTAAACAGGGAAAAGAAATCATAAGGAATTTATCAAAATTGAACTGTTTACATTCCTACATGGAAAAACAATAACTGTAACTGATGAAACTTTTCTCAGTATGAAAATAGTTGTAGAGGAGTATATGGGTATATGAATACATTTGTGAATGTGTGTATATATGTTTACAGGTATACATAGATAGAGGACACAGGTCAAATTTAATCAGAAGGGATGATACTTAAAAGGTGAAATTAAGAGGTGAGAGAGGAATATAATGAGAGCAGATGGGAAGAGACAGAATGGGGTAAACTATTTCATATAGAAGAGGCAAGGGAAAATGGTTACAAGGGAGTGGAAGAACAGGAAGGCAAAAAGCAAAGCCTTATTTTCACTGATTTTGGATCAGGGAGAGAATGACATACATACTAAATAGGATATCTCACCCTACAGGAGAGTAGGGGGTTAGGGGATGAGAGGGGGGATAATAGAAGGGAGGGAAGGGGGTGAAGGAAGTTGGAAGCACCCACTTGTGAAAAGGGACAGGATCAAAGTAGGGAATAGACCAAGTGGGAGGTGGGATAGGAGGGAGGGAAATATAGTCAGTCTTTTACAACATATCTACTATGGTAATGTTTTACATAGCTCTACATGTACAACCTATACTGCACTGCTTATCTTCCCAGTAAGGGTGGGTGACAAGGAAGAAAGGAAATGAATCTGCAATTCAAAGTTTTTAAATCAAATGTGTAGAAATATATAAATACTATTATTAATAGTATTTTACATATAATTGGGAAATAGGATGTGCAGGCATTGGGGCATGGAGATTCACCTTGCCCTACTGAAAAAGTCGAACGGGGAATGGGAGAAGATATGCGAGAGAGCAGATGGGATAAGGGGTTATCCTGTGGGATTGCTATTCTGGGGTGGGGGGAAGGGAAAATGGGGAAAAAATTATAACTCAATATCTGGCAGAAATGAATGATGTAAAACAATTTAATAAAGCATTTGAAAAAAAATAATAATGTATCCTAATATATCTCTAAGGCATCCTGATCCTAAATCCCGATTTCACAATTGAGTTTTGGCTCCTGGAGCAAGGCTACATCAGATTGTCATGGTTCTAGGGATATTGAATCCTCAGAGGTGATTCTCTAACACCATCAGCTTGAACCCTCTCTACTTTCTCCCAAGAATCAATTTAGTCAGGCTTTAATAGCTTTTAGAGAGGGATATTTACTAAGGTGGTATAGCATGAGCAGATGATACAAAATATTCCCCCAAGTCGGTGACATGCTCCTCCACAAGAACTTTCAGAATCTATGGTAAAGTGGGTTTCAGCTTAGAGAGCACATGTAGCAAAGAGATAACAAAAATCTCCCATTCTTGAGGTGTTCAAGAAGTTCTTAAGTCTGTGATTGATTGATTAATTGATTAGTTCATTGATTGAGATGTATGCTTCTTCTTACCTGGTTAAGGTTATCAAAGCTAAAATGGAGTGGAGGCAGTTTTACCCCACACTTAAGATAATAATACCTGACATTTACATATTGCTGACAGTCAAGTAGAGCCAGATCAGCCCTCCCTATAGAAGGCTATGATTTCATTAAGACATTACAAGAAGCATTAATGTTCTTCAAAAGTTACTCTTAAACCATGGAGGGGTGTGCCATCATTTCTTCCCTGTTGTTGATCCCCGCCCCCAAAATGCATTTTCTTGTACTTAAAAAACATATGATAGTCAATATTCAGACAAATGTCAAAAATGTTTTTGAATAAAACATTTGAGTCAGTTGTAGCTCCTTGGAGAGCTAGTCAAAATACAACCTATAAAGAACATGTAAAAACTATCTGATGAGAGGTAGATCAATATGACAGAAATAAATAGGACCAAATCCATTGACTGCCTAGAGCCTCTCATATAAGTTGCAAGCTCTTCTGTTGAGCTTTTAAAGCCTTTTACATCCATAATTATGCAAAGAAAGAGACAGGAGGCTCAACTGATTTTTATATTTTACGTTTTCTTCCAATTTTTCAATTGTCTTGTTTTGTTTGATTGACTCTTGGTGCATCATAGAGTTCTGAGTTTCAATTTGATTGATTCTAATTTTTAGCGAATTATAGTCTTCAGTTAGTTTTTAAAGGTCCTTTTTTAGGGAGGTATTTTCTCCAATTACTTCACTAATTTTACTTTTTAAGTATTTGTTTTCTTCAGTGAAACTTTTTTTCCAAGTTGGTCACTGCCTCCCTGATTTGGTCTTTAAAATATTTCTTAAGCTCCTCCAAGAATGCTATTTGGGCTTGAGACCAGTTCATATTTCCTTCTGTGGTCTCAGGTATGTGTAAAGAGTCCAAGTTGTCCTCTGTATTTGGTTGTTCTTGACCTACGTAATAAGCTTGGATTGATTTTCTTGCCTTCCCCTTCTCCTTCTCAGCTTCCTTCCTTCCCATTGTGATTTCCTATTTCTTAATTTCTCGGGCTGTGAGCTAAGGGCCTGGTTGTTGACTTTGAATGCTGTAGCCTCTGCGTGTCTAGTTTGTGGCTAAGGCAGGAATCTCAGAGAGGTATGTTGATGTGCACAGAGTAGTCTGTGGGGGAGGAGTGGTTTGGCCACTTCAGATTTCTGCCTCTATACTCCTGGGCTATAGCTT
This sequence comes from Gymnobelideus leadbeateri, assembly GCA_011680675.1. Lineage (NCBI taxonomy): Eukaryota > Metazoa > Chordata > Mammalia > Diprotodontia > Petauridae > Gymnobelideus > Gymnobelideus leadbeateri. The sequence continues at coordinate 353,763 of WOXC01012480.1, forward strand.
AGTCAGGCTTTTGCTGGTTACGTGAGGTGGGGCTCCTTGGGACCCTTCTCTTCTCTTCAGACTCCTGGCTGTCTGTTACACCCCTTCTTGAAGACTCCCAAGCCTGAAGCTATTTCCACTAACTTGGGATTTCAATCTGGGTGGGAGACTTATCTTTGGGTTTTCTACTTCATGAAGGAGGGATGAGGGATAAGAGCAACTAGAATTTACTTTGCCATTCTAGCCCCTGCATATTTAAGCAGGCAATTTCTAAACTTCCAAGCTGGGGGCTGATGGCTGCAGGAGAAACTGCTGTCTCAGCTGGTGGCCTGAGCACTCTCCTACCTGTCTCCAATGATCCCTCCTATTCCCTCATAAGATGATGGAGAGATGACTGTGATTTGTCCTTGGTAAGTCTGCAGGCTGGGGCTTCTTCTCTCTCTGGTGTAGTCTGCTTGTCTGCTCTGAAGTCTGAGCTGTACAGACCCCACTTGCTTTGCACTCTTGCCCTGTCTGGACACACTGGGCACTTTCCTGGGCTGGATTCTGCCATGCTCTGTCTCCAAGTAGATTTTGTCACTCCAGAATCCGTTCAGATCCACTCTTTAAGGTTTAGCAACAGGATTCACAGGGGAAGCTTAGAGAAGTTGCTGCTTCCTTTCTGCCATCTTGGCTCCACCCCTCAAACTGATTTTCATTCAAGTGTCAGATTGGTTTGTTCATATAGATGACAGGTTTAATAGGATTTAAGTGATTTAATGATAACTAGATAGCTGATCCACTCAATAATAAAAAGCAGTGCAAAGATTGCCTCCTAATTATAGCTGGAAATTATTTTGCTTTCCTTTTAAATTGTCTTTGTAATAGACTCCTCTAACTTACTGTGATCTGTAGGAATAGAGATTCAGGAAAAATCAAATCATGCCAAAATTAAAATGACATTTTGCTTACTATTTTGAATATCAGCTCAGATTTGCCTTTCATTTATATGGAAGAATGCTGGCTAATACGAATCTTTTGATTTCATTTCTCTTAGTTCCCACTACTTTAACATCTCTAGCCTTTGCCCCCTTATCTCTACTCAGCCACCATACTAATCAGCCCCTCATCACTTCTCTTATCTGGACTTCACAAATAACTTTCCAACTGGTCTTCCTGCCTCCAAGCTCTGCCCTCTGTAATCTATGCTTCATACACTTACAAATTTGATATTCCTAAACCACAGGTCTGATCAATTCCTTAAGAAGCTTTGCTGGCTTCCTATTGATTCCAGTACAAAATGCAAACTCTTCTGTTTAGCTTTTAAAGTGATTTACAGACTGACTCCAACCTGTTTTTGTTATTTATTTCATATTGCTTCTCACACATTCTATGTTCCAGTCAAATTGACTTGCCTGCTCTTCCCTATATATGGCATTCCATCTCCTACTCATGGAAGTGGCACAGTGGATAGAATGCTGGGTTTGGAGTCAGGAAGGCCTGATTTCAAATCTGCCTTCTGACATCTAACTAGCTGTATGACCCTGGTTAAATCACTAAGCTCTGTTTGCCTCAGTTTCCCCATCTGTAAAATGGGGATGACAATTTCACTTAGCTCCCAGGGTTGTTATAATGATAAAATGAGATAATAATTATAAAGTGCTTAGCACATAGCAATTAAAGTGCTTGGCACATATTAGGTGCTATATAAATATCAATTATGATTATTATTCCTATAAAAAGACTATTCCCTCTACAAAGGTATTCCCTCTTTTTATATTTACCTTGAAGAATTTCTAGCTTTATTCAGGGTGCAACTCAAGCACAATCTTCTTTAGCAAATCTTTCCTTAATCCCCTAATTATTAATGTCTAACCCCTGAAATTACTTTGTATTTATTTGGTATGTATTTTGGATTGACATCTTTTCTACCAGTAGAATTACATTCTCTTGAAACAAGTACTGCTTCTTTTTTTTGTTTATATATCCCAAGCTTCTGGCACCTAATGACCACTTAAGAAATGATTGTTAAGTCTATGAATAACTAGTGTAAATTGGACCTCTTGACCAGTGGTCTTCCAAATTTGGGTTAGGGGCCGCTCAGGAGCCATGAAATTATACTAAAGGTAGATGATCAACAAATGGGAAGGTTGGTGGATACGTCTATCCTACCCACCCCTGTAGTCAAACATGAGGTTGTCTCCAACTCAATTACATCATCCCCTTCAAAATTCCTTGACTACTCTGTCCCCTCTCACTATTGATTTCCCATGTGGGCAATCTAAATGTTATAACCTAAATGCCAGGGGTACCCACAGCAGTTAAAGGTACTACTACTCCCTACACTACCATCCACACCTCATTTTCCATTACTGGGAATCTGTATTCTGCCTAGGGAATGGTGACTGGTGAGAAATCCTTTTTTTTTATATATATTTGAAACATTTAATGTTATGACCTCAAATTTCAGATCCATTTCCTTCCTCCCTTGTCACCCATTCCCTCCTGGGAGATAAGCAATTCAGTATATGTTGTACATGTCTAGCTATGCAAAACATTATCACAGTAGATATATTGTACAAGGCTGCCCATAATTCCCTCCCACTCATCCCACCCCCCACCTGGTCCATTCCCTACATGATCCTGTCCCTCTTTTATAGTGGGTACTTTCAACCTCCCCTCACCCCAAGGATGCCCTCCCATCCATCATTCCTCCTCCCATCCCCCTTTCCCCCTATCCTGCTGCAGGTTGAGATATCCCATTTACTATGTATGTCATTTTCTCCCTGAACCAAATTCAGTTTGAATGTGGTTTTGCCTTTTTAGCCTTCCTTATTCTCCCCCTCTTTTGCAACCACTTCCCCTTGCTTCTTCTGCATGGGATAGTTTACACTACCCTGTCTCTCCTCATCTCCTCTTGCCACTTTCCTCTCTCACCTCATAATTTCATCCCTTGAGTATTCTCCCTTCCCAACAAATTCAACTTATGCCCTCTATCCATATAAAACTGTAACCATATACACACACATTCACATATGTATTCATATGACCACACCCCCTTCTTCCATTATTTTCATAGTGAGAAAGATATCATCAGTCACAGTTATTGCTTTTCCATATGGGAATGTAAATAGTTCAACTTTGATGAGTTCCTTTTGATTTCTTTTCCCAGATTACCTTCTCAGGCATCTCTTCCTTCTTGTGTCTGGATGTCAAATTTTCTATTCAATTCTGGTTTTTTCCTCAAGAATGCTTGAAAGTCCTCTATTCCACTGAATGACCATATTTTCCCCTGAAACAAAATACTCAGTTTTGCTGGGTAGGTGACCCTTGGGTTCATTCCCAGTTCTTTTGCCCTCTGGAATATCATATTCCATGCCCTTCGATCCCTCAGTGTAGAAGCTGCCAGGTCCTGGGCTATTCTGATTGTGTTTCCACAATATTGAAATTGTTTCTTCCTGGCTGCTTGTAGTATTTTCTCCTTGATCTGGGGATTCTGGAACCTGGCTATAATATTCCTGGGAGTTTTCTTTTTGGGATCTTTTTCAGGAGGTGATCGGTGGATTCTTTCAACCTCTATTTTGCCCTCTGGATCTAAAACATCAGGGCAGTTTTCCTTGAGAATTTCTTGAAGGGTGATTTCTAGGTTCTTTCCTTTATCATGGCTTTCAGGTAGTCCAATAATTTTTAAATTGTCTCTCCTGGATCTATTTTCTAGGTCAGTGGTTTTTCCCATGAGATATTTCACATTGCCTTCTAATCTTTCATTTGTTTGTATCTGCTTAACAGCGTCTTGATTTCTCATAAAGTCATTAGCTTCCATTTGCTCCAGTCTAACTCTGAAGGAATGAATCTCCTCAGTGAACTTCTGAGATTATTTTTCCATCTGGCAAATTAGACTTTTTAAGGCATTCTTCTCCTCATTGCCCTTTTGGGCCTCCTTTGCCATTTGAGTTAGTCTATTTTTTAAGGTGTTGTTTTCCTCAGTCAGGCTGTTGACCCTCATTTCATACTTTTCCTGCATCCTTCTCATTTCTCTTTCCAATTTTTCCTCCACTTCTCTTATTTGATTTTTAAAGTCCTTCTTAAGGTCCTCTATGGCCTGCAACCCGCTCATGTTTTCCCTGGGGCTTTTGGAGCAGGACTTCTGACCTCACAGTCCTTTTCCCGCTCTATGCCCCCAAAATAGGAGTCTAGGGTTGCATTTTTCTGTTTCCTTTGCCTTGGCATGTTGCCACTTAATTGCTTGACTTTTGGGCTTGTTGCCACACTATGGCTTTAAGGCCAGATAGAGGAATTTTCGTCCCAAATGTGTGGGGGGCAACTTCCATTTCTGGCAAGCTGTAAATCCACCCACTACTTCCACCCTAGATCACAATCCAGATCCAGGGAGGTTAAAGCAAGAGCGATTACCCCCCAAGACTGATCTCTGGATCTCCCTACAAATTTGCAGGCTGGGAGCGGGACCTGCCTCTGAAAACTACAAAATGGCGTTTGTCCTCAGCGGCTTCTAGCCCCCAGGGGAGGGAGCCGACGCATTCCCTAATACCAGTCCCAAAGTCCATAGGACACTAACCTCTTACTTTGTCCCAGGCAAGTCTATGTTGATAATTCTGGAGTCGCCACAGCTCCTGGTGTTCTGGGGTTCCTTCAGCTGGCTGCTGGCCCTGCCGCCCTGGGGCTAAAACCTCGGCTCATGCGGACCTGGGCTCCGCTCGGCTCGGCTCCTGTGCTCTGCGTGCTGCACGCTGCCAGGTCCCAGACTACTGTGCTGGTCCTTCCTGCAGGGCTGCTGGGCTGTCCTCAGCGGGAGTTTAGCTTCTCTGTGTGGTTCTGTGGGTGTTGGGGCTCCAGAAGTTGTTCAGAGTCCCCTTTTACATCGTTTGGGGGGAATCTGGGGGCAGAGTGGCTTGGATGACCTGTTTCTACTCCGCCATCTTGGCTCCACCTCCGGGATCATGAGAAATCCTTTTAAAATCCCTGGCTTTCCCTCCTTTCCCCCACCCTGTCCCAACACATAATTTTTAAATTTCTTTCTGTGGGAAAGAGTGAGTAGCAAAGGGTAAGCAAGCATGGACAGATTGTAATTATAGTATATTCCCCTCCCCACTCAAACCCACACCTCTTCTGGTATTCCCTATTTCTGCTCAGGACATTACCGTCCTTCTAGTCTCCCAGGTACGCAATTGTCTTCTTCCTCTTCACCCAACTTCTCTTGTCAAATCTGATGTTTTTTTTCCAGTCCTCATTCTTCTGAACCTCTCCACAACATTTTATTTGCTTTTGGAGGCTTAGTCTCTCCTTTCTGAACTGTCTTCACAAACTTTTTCTCTTGGTTTTCCTCCTACCTAATTAAGTACTCTCTCTCTCTCTCTCTCTCTCTCTCTCTCTCTCTCTCTCTCTCTCGCTGAATCTTCATATATATCCTTCCCCCAAAATGTGGGTATTCTCAAAGCTTTGTCCTGGGTATTCTTCATTTTTTTCAGTATTCTCTCTCATCTGTCCAATTCTTCAATTCCCATGGGTTTAGTGATCATCCCTAATCATTTGGCTCACCAACATATATGCAGTTCTAGTACCTCTCCTTAGTTTCAAACCCACATCATCAACTGAGTGTTAGACATTGACCTTGTTATACTATGAGCAGCTTGAATTCAACATGTCCAAAATCAAGAACTAATTCCCTGCTACCTCCCTACCCTTGTCCTTCTATCACTTCTCTGTTTCTGTCAAGGGTCCTACTCTCTTCTTCCTAGGCACTATCATTTCCTCTTGTTCCACATATTTAGTCAGTTGCCAAATCTTGTCACTAATCTCCCTACAACATCTTTTATTATATCTGTCTCTTTCTCACTAATTATAGAGCAGATACACAGTTTATTTCCTCATCTCACCTATTGAAATAGTTTCCTAATTACTCTCCCCTCTACATCTTGCCTATATCTGACAAAGTGATTGCCTAAAATTTATGATGAATATGTCATTCCCCTACCTATTAATCTTTAGTAGTTCCCTATTGACTCTACGGGGCAACTAGCAGGCACAATACAATGGAGTCAGGAAGTCTCCTCTTCCTGCATTCAAATCTGGCTTCAGACACTTACTAGCTGTGCAACCCTAAGAAAATCACTTAACCCTGTTTGCCTCAGTTTCTTCATCTGTAGAATGAACTTGGAGAAGTAAATAGCAAACCATTTCAGTATCTTTGCCAAGAAAATCCCACATGAGGTCACAGAATCAGACATGGCTGAAACAACTGAACAACAATAAATTGACTCTAGGATCAAATGTCATTTCATCTTTAGCTCATCGTTTAAAAATTCCTATTTTTTGGGTGGCTAGGTGGAACACCAGCCCTGGAGTCAGGAGGACTTGAGTTCAAATCTGGCCTCAGATACTTGACACACTTACTAGCCATGTGACTTTGGGCAAGTCACTTAACCCCAATTGTCCTCCAAAAAAAAAAGCAAGTAAAATTTTTTATTTTTGAGCAAATTTTATCACATACATGATTATTAGTAGAGCAGTACAAGTATAATATGTGTATGACATGCTCAAAAGTGTTTTCACTAATAAAGACATGTCATTAAAATGATTTAAGAGACTACAGCTTTAGACTGTTATCACATAAAATGTTTTTTTGTCACTGAAATAAGATATTAGAGTTACAATTTCCCCTAAAATTATTTTCCTTCTGACTTTTAAGATCCTTCCACAATTTCATTTAAGATAGAGGTCTACGGGGTGGCTAGATGGCGCAGTGTGTAGAGCGCCGGCCCTGGAGTCAGAAGGACCTGAGTTCGAATCCAGCCTCAGACACTTAACACACATAAACAAAAACCTAGCCATGTGACCTTGGGCAAGTTACTTAACCCCAATAGCCCTCCAAAAAAGCAAAAAAAAAAAGATAGGAGTCTGCTTCCTGGGTAGTGATATTTCTATTCCCAGTCATTTGTTACCCATTTCTTTCTCCCCAAATTGTTACTTTCAGCTTTAAATTTATGATCACTTAGTGTCCCCTCATCCAACATCATGACCATTGAATATCATCCAGGTGTTATGGGATCACAAACACAGAGGCGGAGGGATCCCAAGGGTGTCTCATCTAACTCTCCCCTTTTCATTTTCAAGTAAGTAAACAACTTGCTCAAGTTTATACAGGTTGTAAATATCAGAAGGCAGAATCTGAACCCAGTTCTTCTGTGTCCAGAACCATGTTGCTTCCAGCTCCTGGATGAACAAATATATAATCATTATTAATAAAACATGAAAGGAGGTAGATAAAGAAAAGTGTTCTTTTAGAGGATTAAAACATCACAAACCAAGTATAAGAATTTTCTTTTTCTTTTTTTTAGGAAAGTATTTTATTTTTGTGTCTCAATGGATGAAATTCATAACCTTGTTTTCTGATAAGACAATTCAAACATACAATCAAATACAACAATGTGCTTTTCACCCCCCCCCTTTTAAAGTAATTGACAGTTTTGAAGGACACAGAGACAATAGGGCTTAGCAGAACAATATGACAATTAAAATGGCCTTCTATGAAAAATAATTTCAATAGTTGTTGAAAAGTTTGTCCTTTGAGCAGAACAGACTGGATGAAAAGAGTCATAATGAAATGAGGTGGGCTATAGTTTCCCTTCCCAATATAAGAGAAGGGTGATTTTATATTAAAGCAATAGTACAAAATATTGGGGAGTAAGACTGAAAATAAGAAAAAAAACCCTAGGCAATACATTCCTCCCTACTAGAGGATCATCCCCTAGAAGATCTAACTCTTGATCCATATTTTAATAAATATAGCCCTCTCCAAACTGCTCCCCTATGACTTGAAAGTGAAATGCTTCTTTTTTTTGTTTTAACTAGTTGGACTATTTTTCAGTACCCAGTGTTCTCTGGGCATGGGGTCATCAGATTATTATGAATTTTGCAGAAGTCATTAACATTAGGGGTAAGCCAAGTCATTTCAATATCATATTGGAATTCAGTAGTATCAAGAATGGATATATCCCAGCATATTTGGGACCCCTGAAATCTCTAAAAGGGGACTCACTTCAGATTACTCCTTCCAGACACTGTGTGGCATAATTTAAATTGAATCCCATTTCAGTAAGCTTTTCAGTTAAGCCTCACAGCACCTTTGTGAGGTAGGTAGTGTTATGCCCATGTTGAGTGGTGGGGATGCAGAGATGCTTGTTGGAGCTTGCCCACAAGAACAAAGTGAATCTGATGGCAGAGACATAAATTAAACCCTGGCTCTCAGAATCCCAGACCCTTATTTACCTAATACTTAACTAGACTGACTCCCTGAGAGCGGCTCTTTAAAATCTATCTACCTTTTAAGGTAGGTCCTTAAAATCAGAATGGAGATTGGCTAGTGAGACAAAGGTTAATTTCTAATTCAAACATTCCATATGAGATAGTGGAAAACCTATGAGTTTCCAGGTTTCCCAGTGATAGTTTTTGTAATAGAAATACTAAGAAAATTAACTGGGAAAACATCCTGGGCATTTGGTAGTTAATCTACTAGTTTTTGTGATGGTGAAATTTGGGATTTTGGAAAAGATACAATTTAGATAAATTAAAAACTCAAATTTCTCTGTTTTTATAGGCAGAATCCCGATAAATCTGTTATCCAATGCTCAATATTTGGGTGGTGGGAATGGGGTGAGGAAGAGCAGACTAGCTGATTATTTCTGTTATATAAATATGCACGCGTGCATGTATGCAGTTTGGATTAATGTTAGCATTTAAATGAAATAAAAAGAGTTTTAAGATGAAATTTTAAAACTGAATCTGTTGAATCATCAGCTTACAACCAGCACCACAAAGTTAAGTATTTGAGGCAGAGTGATATATCCTACAGGATCCATTTTTTTCTCCAAAATGATATCCTTTTGTTCAAAAGCTGGAAAAGCTTCAGTAATACTCAATGGTACTGTCAAATAACTTAAAGGATTTAGATCGAGGAAAGAGCTTAGGGATAATGTAGTCTCACCCTCCTGTTTTACAGAATGAAGAAATTAAAGCCTAGAGATGTTATGTGACTTGCCCAATATCACACAGATTGTAAATGCCAGAACCTGGATTCAAATTTAGCTCCTCCATCTTCCAATTCTCTTTCTATTTCCCAAAGCTACCTCTATGAGCATTCCAATTTTCTCTTGTATAGCACATAGAAGGATGACTTTCCAATGATCTGTTTTTCTATTGACTCATTCCTCCCATGCCCCTTTATAAGACTTAGAACAAGAAATAACTGAACAAGCTGATATTCCTATTCTAGAGTGAAACCAACAAGGTTTCTTAGAATAGTGCCTTGGAAAGCTTTTGAAGCTACTGAAGTAAAAGCAACTGGATTCCATGAATTTGACTAAATGCTAGTGCTTACAGAAATCAAGGGCCTAAGGTTGACTTCCTAACCTCTTTGCATCTCACACATGTCTTGTGCTAAACAAATTAATTCCCAGGAGCATCTTTGAACTGATGCATTGTGCAGCCTTGAAGAAATGCCTTTAAAAAAAAGAAGCATTTTTTGGCTTTGGGAAGAGAACAATACTTCATATAATGGATATAGCTTTTGGATATGTCTTTTTGTACATTCAGTTAATAGCCCATAGCTAAAGAAATGGATTAAATTTAGTGAAATTGTTTCTGTGCAATAATAATAGCACCACACTTGATCTCTTATGTTTCAGAAAAATACAAATGGGGAGCCTGTGATTGGAAAATGACTCTCATAAATGCGGCCTTCTCCTCAGTGAGGAACTCAGGTAAATAGACTCTTCTTCCTAGATCATTACAGGTCATTACAGGTCTAACCCCTACAACCTTTGGCAAGATGCAGGGCCCTCTGGCAAAATGTTAAACTGTGTACAAAGCATGTCTTTCAGGAAGGCTTCGCTTCACTTTCCACCTCTCTGACCTCAGATAATCACTGATTTAGCTTTGTTTTGTTTTCTTTGTCAGGTGTCAAACATTTTTATCAATGAATCTCATGATTACTTTATTCCTTTTCTTATTCCCCCCCCACGGGTGATTATTGATATATAAATGTATTTGTTGGGTAAATTCTAGCAGCAAAATATGCCTATTTGAAAAAAAGATTTATTCATTTGTCCGGATAGAAATATGCTAAACCTTTGTTGACTCTGATTTGAAACTGATTGTTGGCTACTATAAAGGATTTCCTTTATAATTCAAATTTTTAAAATTTCACATGCATATGTCTATGTATACATATATGAGTATATTTTATATATGCATTATACCTTTATACAATATATGACATAATAGTATTATGTTCATAGGATCATAAGTTTAGAGCATGAAGAGGTGTTGAGGATTATTTAGTTCAATGCCTTCACTTTATAATTGAGGAAACTGAGGTTCAGGGAGAAGTGACTTGCCTAAAATCACTTAAGTGGGTATGTGGAAGAACTGGGATTCAAACTAGTTCTGGTTCCAGATCTATCACTTTTCTCACTCCACTCTTTCAAAACACATAAAACATTAGATTATTTCTTCCTCTCCCCTCCAACAAGGTATTGGATCTATGCTTGAAGTTCTTTCTTACACAACTATGATAAGTATATTTGGACATATATGTGTATACACAGAACATATATAACACACATGCATAAATATATATGTGTGTTATATATTTTATATATGTGCATATGTGTTGTGTATAGATATATTTGTGTGTATGTATGTATGTATTTACAAAAGGCCCGTAATTTCATCAGTTCTGGCTATTCCCAATAAGGATATTCCCTCTATCTTTGCAAATTAATATCACTTCTGAAATTTATGGATGGTACAATGGATAATGCTCTGGACTTTGAGTCAGAAAGACCTGAGTGTGAATCCAGCCTGAGAAAACTACTAGCTGTATGGCCTTGAGCAAATAAATTAACTCCCCTGGACCTTAGTTTCCTTATTCTTAATACAAAGGGGTGTTTTTGATGGCCTTCTCTAAAATGCCTTCCAAATCTAAATCTATGATCAGTAGGAAATTGCCTAGAGAACAATGAAAAATTAAGAGACTGGTCCAGAGTCACAGAGCTCAGGATGGGTCCTGTGTGAGATATAAACTCAGGTCTTTCTCTCTATCTGCTATAGCATGGGTCCAGGTATCTCTCTCTCTCTCTCTCTCTCTCTCTCTCTCTCTCTCTCTCTCTCTCTCTCTCTCTCTCACACACACACACACACACACACACACACACATTTTATATGTTCACAAAATTCAGTTGCTCTTAAAACGTGATGAATGGCACCAATTTGATGCACTCTAGAGGATAAAGTATTTAGATTTTCTAGGTACCTTCCATTTATGAATTGGGTGAGTTATCTTTAGCAATGCCTTTGTACTTTCAACTTAAGTCAGAGTTTCTTTTAGATTCAATCTTTGGACCCTTGTGGGGTAGAACCTAAGTGGTGGAACACATATTTTTACTAAAAAGGAGGGTGGATTTCAGGATGAAATTACTGACATTGGAGGAATTTTCTACAAAGTTAATATAAACCAAATAGCCACCATACTAAATGACAAGGGCCATCCAGATGACTGGAGAGGAGCATCCTAACTGGAGTGGAGTAGGGGATGATGGAGGAAGGAAATCAGAAAACAAAAATTTTAGATAAATTCCAACAACTTTTAAAGTGAAATGAACACATCTAGAATGTCTTTAAAGATGAAGATTCCAAAGCTAGGCAATTCAATCAAAACATATGCAGTGCAGAAACACTAAAAGTCACAAAGCATCAGACTATTTTTCCCTTTCTAACAAGGCCTTCAGTACTAGGTTTGTGCTTGAATTTCTTTCTTACAAGTGGTTTTTGTCCATCCTAACCTATGACCTTTGGCAATATTACTTAATTAGAACTATTGTGCGTAGGAGCTTTTGTGTTTTTTGCAATGTGGCTAAATGAGGCAAAAAAATAAAGTGTGAAAAACTGATCAAGTAGCATGGGGGTTCTGTGTGTGTGCTGCAATGTCAATTTCATTCTCTGGGCCTTATTTTTATCATTGGTAAATTGGGGAAACTGATCATTTAAGCTACCCTTCAGCTTTTAAATTCTATAGTACTGTTAACACTAAAATGTCTACAAAATGGTGCCCCCGTCTTGTTTTTTCTTAGTGTTCACTGGGGTGGGTATTTAAGTGTGGGAGGGAAGAGAGAAGATATCACTTGTAAGAGCAGCCACTGATTCATGTCAGCTAATGGTTATTTTTCTCCACTGAAGAAAAGTTATATTACCTCACTACAGAAAGTCTATTGAAGTACAGTTCTTCACCAGCCATTTTTTTCTTTCAAAGATTAGAGAACCTATAGTCCCTTGTTACAAACAGATTGTCCTGAAGACAAGAAATTTTTGTCCTCTTCCTTTCCCTCTGCCCCTTCCTCTCAACATTACCTAGAATGTAACTCAGGAAATGGTTCTGAATGATACACATATTGATGTGACATCCTCAGGTGTACATATTTTTAGTGTCCTTTGCTTCCATAATATTACTTAGTCATATATCAAGCTGAATTAAGTGTAGTATTGTAGAACTTTTTTCTTTCTTTCCCCTTCCTTCTAAAATCCTTTAGGTAACAATAGAATTCCTTTATAGCAAAGTTCAGTATCACATAGATTCAGATATACATATATATATATTTGTTAAATCATTCCTAGCATTTCTATGATGATATACAGAAAAATCGAGATAGGCCATCTGTCCCCAGACACTCACCTTTTTACATCACCTTTATAAATAGAATCCCACTGTGCCTCTTTCCTTTATAGCAATACCGATTATATTGTTCCATGTAATTGATTGCTTCACTTAATATAGTGTTAACTAAGGCCAGAACATATCACTTGAGAGAGTTCTATAGCCTACCTTTATCTCCTTTCAGAAATATTTCTTGATATCTGACTCCAGTGATCTTAGACAAACAAACAAATATCTTCATCCTATTGCTTTTAGTGGTACCCCATCAACTTGATAGAAATATTAGCTACTTAAGCCCTTTCTGTTAGTGAATAACTTGTTCATAAAAGTCTAGGAAAGAAAAGAAAAATTGCAACCCAAACAATATCAAATAAACAATGGTTTTCAGTGAGACACAAATCAAAATAGCATTGTCTTTGTCATTTGTGATGTTTTGTGTGTTTGTGTGTATTTGTGTGTGTGTATATGTTTATGTGTGTGTGTAGAAAAGCTACCAGGCAAAGAAAGCTTTGTAATTTGATGCTTGGCTTGCATTCATGGACTGTTTCCCCAAAGCCAGATAATGATCAAATACACTAAAAGAAAAACACAGACACAACATAGTCTTTTTCCCCTGCTTCATCTTTTCAAATTTTAAAGCAATTAAATTCAAACACTTCTAAGAAAGCAAAGTGCCCTGCCCCTCATTTATTATATATTTACCACACACACACACACACACACACACAACTATAGCTGTAGCATTAATGAAGGGCATGGGATGTTACATGCCATATGGCAAAAAAGCAATAGAAAACTGCTATCATAGACGTGTGTTAGGCAATCTTTCTGTAGGCAGCTTATTGATTTTATCATTTGAAAAGTAAGATAAATGTGTTCCCTTTTCAAAACTAAGCAGCTCAAGCCCTACATTCCATTATATTACCCACTGTCAATTTCTAGGCAGCACACATGCATATATACCACTCAGTTTCATGTGACACACTATGTTGTAAGATTGTGGAAATCTGGGTCATCAGCATAATTCAATTGTATTAATGTTATATTTTTGAGATATTAAAGTAATTTGGAATAAGAGGTATGCAACAATGTGTAAAGAGCCATTGCAAAGGACATTTTCTGCAAAATTTTTCTCAAGAGTCCCTTTAATCTAGGAACAAAAAGTGGTTTTACTCTGACCCATTTTCAGTGTGGATATATATTTTTATCCTGACTAGAATTAATGAAGGTAGGAAAGTTAGAAAAAAAATTAAATGTTCTTTTTATTATCTTTTTGGATCTATTTTGCATATCTTACTATGCATGCGATACACTTATAAGGTAAATCCTTATAGTGTGGAACGCTTTCTTGATTATGCCAATGCTTTTCTTATTCTGTTCAGGGTATAAATAAAATGTCTATTTAAGACTGGCATTAAACCAATCCCCCTGTTTCTAGAAAGGTAAGAAAAAATCAGAATCATTCAAGGTTGTTGTCAACTTTATTTAAATAGTAAATCTTAAAAAAAAATTTTTAAGGACTGTTTTGTGATAAAAATTGGGTAAAATTTTTTTAAAAAGCAACTTCCAATTTAACAATCCTCAGTACTTTTTGTGCCCCAATGAAAAGAAAGCTTTTCTAGAGAAACCATCTATTGTTGTAGGATGACAGTTGCTCCTGGGTGTCAGTGGTAAAACAGAGCAAGGCAAAGGGAGAAGATAATTGTCTTTGCACTATACGTGAAGGTTCTATTCCTGTGAAGAAATGCACAGAAGAGCGTTTCTGCTCTCTCTATATCCTGTCAGAAGGGACTCTGCAGAATCACTGCCTCCTGCCTAGGGAATGGTTCACTAACTAGATCCTCTCATGAGAGGAAGGAAGGGAAAGCGTTTACCAAATCTCAGAAAGCTAGAGAAGAAAAGCTTGGGAAACATCTAAGAATCTTTGAAGGAGATTAATATTTCTTGTAAGAGTCTCTATTTGAGTCTTTTTTGGGTAAAAACAAAAACAAAACAAAAACAAAAGCAAAAAAAACAAAAACACAAACAAAAAAACCCTAACAACACAAAACACATGTGTATATGTACCACACACAAGAATACTTGACATATATATTTATACATGTGTATACATCCATATAGTATAGTTAGATAGACTGGGGCCATCCAAGCAAAAATGATATTTTAAAAATGTTCCCACTAGGTTATAATTGTTAGGAAAGTTATTTAGTAGGAAGATTCCCACAATTGAAGAGGAGAGAAACATAACTGTATAGGGACTCTTGAGAGAGAACTTTCTATATTGAAGCAAGTTGACACCTTCTCTGCAATATATAGTCTTAAAGAGTTCCTGCTTAAGAGTATTGAGAAATTTAGTGTCTTGCTCAGGTTTATATAGACAGTAGTATGCATCAGAGGTGGGATTTGAATGCCTTTTTTTTGGTTTTGAGATTGGTTCTCTTTCTACTGCTTTGCTGATTGTTTGTGAAAGCATTAAACCATGTTTGCTCCCCTAAAAATATCCTTTTGTTTTGCTTTGGTAAATACATAAAACAAATCTCATTTCAAAGTATTCCATGGGGGAAAACACACAAAAAAAGTTAACTTTAGAAAACTGTCTTTAAGTTGTTGACAAAAACCACATTTTTTTGGAGGGGAGAGGAGAGAAGTGGGAAATGTTTGCTGATATAGAATTAGGTAAGTGTGAGCTTTTAACTAGAATTTTGAAATTGAAGCTTTTGACTAGAATTAGTGAAATTTATTGATTTTTTTTCTCTCCCCACATCTATTCCTCTCCAAATTGTCTGTCATTTTGATGGCATAGGAGTATGTGTTTTGCTAAAATTTCCAGCTATCCTTTCCGTTCAGAATGGTAGATTCATATTAGATGCTACCTCCTGTATCAGTATGGTAATCTAGAAATGCCCTCTCTTCCATATGGGGGCCATCTCCAGTTGTCCTGATCTATATATCTTGCCACTGGACCCAGATGGCTCTAGAGGAGAAAGTGAGGTTGGTGATTTTGCATAACCCTCCCTTACTTAAATTCAATTCACTTGCAAGTCATGGCATCACCTTCCTGATGACATATTCTTCTTCAAGAATGAAGGACAACCAACAACTCTTCCATATCCAAAATATGCTACTCAGCAGTTGAAAAGTAAAATAACACATTCCTTCTTTGGGCTATGTTAAGAGCTAAGGAACATGGTAGAATTTGGTCCTATGCTTGTATTTTTTATTTTTCCTGTTGTTTCCATCTGGATTAGGTCATATAAAATATATACAAAGTCAATAGGGAAATAAGGGAAAGCAACTAAAATGGTATCTTTGGAAGTCAAAGAAGGGCATAATGATTATTGGCCACAGCTAGGGGGTAAGCCAAACAACAGACATCACCTGTATATCCAGAGTTTCTTTTTCTAGTTTTGATTATTATAACTGAGTAGTTGTAGCAAAGGGACTATTTTGAAGGATGGAAATGGATCCAAGTAGCTTTCCTTTCTTTTTCATCCTGGATATTCTTTGCTTATCTTAAACTGCAGCCTTCAAAAGCAGAAAATGACACTTTTTGTTATTTTTTTTTTATTGTCTTAAAAGTCAGAAACATGCTCTGGGTTGTATAATATCTTTTGAGCTCTAATATTCAAAATGTGCACGCATGCACGCACATAGACACAGACACACACACTCCTCCTTGACATGAAAGAAGATAGGGTTTTAGCAATGGTAAATTAATTTCTAGCCAGTAAAGTCACCTTTTACTGACCAAGAGTCACAACTAAATTTCAATGTTTTTTAAATGTAAAAATAGATTTCATTCCTATTTAATTAATGGTACATGAAAAAAGTCAGGACTTCATTTTGGAGAAATTTAAATAATTCCTTTAAAAGCACATAGAAACTGGATAATTGTAAGCTTTGGGATTTAGTTGTAAATTGAAGAAAAAGGGAGCATTTATCATAAAAATTTCCAGAATATTGCTATAAGCAATGTAGAGCACCTTATGAAGTTGTCAACAGAACACAGAAGTAGCAAATTTACCTGGACTCACAACTTTTGATGGAACTGAACATGTTGGTGAAATTTCTGCAAAACCAGAATTGTAGACAACTCTGTTAGTGAATTAAAAGTGTGACTCTAGGCAATTTTTAGTTTAGACTTTCGAAAAGTGAGATAAGAGGGAGTGCTGAAGTGATATAGCCCTCTTGGTATAAAAAAATGGGTAAAACAAGAGCTTAGAAAAACAGTATGTCTCTAACATGGCATATAATAGTACAAATTCTATGGATGAGGCACTGAATCCATTATTTTGCCATCCTTAGAGCAGTCACCTACTGTTTTCAGGATACTGGGGCACCAGTTAATCACTAATTCTTGGAGTGCCACTTGAAGGAGATACTTTTCATTCAAATGTAGGAAGAAAGATGACCAATCCACAAGCAAAAGATAAACCCTCTGAAGGTTTGGATCATTGAAATTTACCCAGAAGACACCTCCCCCACCTTCCCAAGGAAACAGATTAGTTCTCAAAATGTTATAGGAATTAAAATCAGAAGAGCCTTTAGAGAGCATTTAATCCAACCCTATCAAATCACAGAGAGTGAATAGTAATTAAATGACTGGCCAAGGCCACACAAGTAATAAGTAGCAGAGAGCCTGGATTTGAATATAGGTCTTTCCTACTTCATTGCTATTACCTATTTGTTTAGATTTATGTCTAGACTATTCTAGGATTATATTTCAATCCTTATAGCAACTTGAAATCCTGTGGAAGAAATTCACACCTAATTAGTATCCCCATGGTCCTTTATACTTGAGATAAACAGGAGTTATGTCCCTCTCTTGCCTCCTCAAATCCTCCCCTTTCCCCTCAGGGTTGTGTTGAATTCAGTTGTAAGCTCAGAAAGTTTGATGGCAATTGGTTCAACCATGGGAAGGCAACAAGTTGAAGAGTTCTTCAATTAAAAATGGTTGATCATTGTTGCCTTAGTATCTAATAATTATGCAGATGCTACAATGATTTGTGTGCCTTATGAGGCTTTATAGAAATGCTCTAAAATGGAATTTTAATTTTGGTGAAATAACCTACCTCAGATTACACAGGTAAGCAATAGAGCCAGGACCAGGATTGGAATTTAGAATCTAGACCTTTTGACTCCTACTTGAGTATACCTTGAGTTATAGAGTATGTTGTATTTAACTGCATTTGGGCTTGTACTATGGTGCCTCCTCTAAAGGCTAGATGACTTGTCTGTAAGGTCAGATGGTAAATATGTTCTTTATGGACTCATAAGGATTTTAATGTCCTTCAAAATCCAGACAAGATGATACCTAAACCTTCTCATATATCATTCAGGGGTATCTTGATTAATATCCAGTTTTAATTAGTCTCAATTAGCTGTATTTCCCTTTTTTTCTTTAGCAATTAGTTTATGTCTTGATTATTTACAATGCTAAAAGTTAATTTACCCTGTACTTCATTTTGCATTAACTTTTAAAAGATCACTTTGGAAATGTAAAAGAAAAAAATTCCTTTGGATTACACTAGGATGTCCCTGAATTTATACCAGAACAGAGAGAGACAGAGAGAGAGAGAGAGAGAGAGAGAGAGAGACAGAGAGAGAGAGACAGAGAGAGAGAGACAGAGAGAGAGAGACAGAGAGAGAGAGACAGAGAGAGACAGAGAGAGACAGAGAGAGAGACAGAGACAGAGAGAGACAGAGACAGAGAGACAGAGAGAGACAGAGAGACAGAGAGAGACAGAGAGACAGAGACAGAGAGACAGAGACAAGAGAGAGACAGAGAAAGAGAGAGACACAGAGAGAGACAGAGAAAGAGAGACACAGAGAGAGACAGAGACAGAGAGAGACAGAGAGACACAGAGAGAGACAGAGACAGAGAGTCACAGAAAAAGAGAGACAGAGAGAGAAAGAGAGAGACAGAGACAGAGACAGAGAGAGACAGAGAGAGAGACAGAGAGAGACAGAGAGAGAGAGACAGAGAGAGAGTTTTGGTATAAATAAAGTCATCCTCTTCCCACACCTCCCCTTTATTCCCCCCCATCCCCCCATAAGATGGATTGCTTATGAGACCTGTAATCATTATCAGGAACAAGTGAAAATGAATCCGACTGACAGTTCAATAATCTTTCATTTCTTTATTTTACTCTCCTTATTGAAAGTAGAGCAGAATTTTCAGCTGGATTGCAGTTCAACTGGCAGGAATAATCTCCATTTGTCATTAATTCTTTTTTTGTTTTGTTTTGTTTTTGTTAAGGGCCATTTTTATTTAAGTTTCACAAAATTCAAAGACCAAAAAAGGGAAGTCCCTTGAAAGGAAGATTCTCATTCTAGCATTTCACAACACAGATCTCAGCTCTTATAATTTATCATATCATGGGACACCATTTTGGCTCCATCTCAGAATTTGAAGTACATAACATTTTCATGCCTCTTCCATTCTAACTAAATAGATAATCATTCACCAAATATTATTTCTATTCATTGATTACTAGTAACATTCAGTCTGTTTGAAGAGCCATTAACTAAACATTTAGGGAAAGGTTTAAGCCTTATCTGGATTAAATCATTTGTAGTGATGTCAATTCTTTTTCAGAATGAAAAATACTTATAATTTAAATCTTTAGGCAACATTTGATGATGCCATCATCTTGGAACATTTAATATTAGTTATGATTGGCAAAAGGAGAAGGGGGATCAGTACAGCTTTCCATAGTTGCAGGATTTAGCTCTTTTTTTTCCTTAATCAGCCAACAAATCCAACAGTAACTAAGTTATGTTCAATATAATCTGGCTCACCCCTTTAAGAATGACAATAAGATTTCTCTTATCTATCATTAATTATTATGAAGGAAAAGCAAGCATTATGTAATTTGTAAGGTAGAAAGGAGAAAAGCTGAAGTCATCCACTCAAGGAAATTAACTTTGAGATCTATAAGTATTTCTTGGAAGATGTAATGTTAAATAGTGACAGTGGAGAGCAAGTCCTTTTAATTATCAGCTTAAGGAGACCATCACATTTTAAGCATGTCCTTAGTTGCATAATCTTCTGTTATGCATGGTTGAACCTGGTTTATTGGCATCTGAGAAGAGCTCATTCCTATCCAAAGAGATTTGGACTGACTTTTCAGTCTTGACTACCATAAAGGTGACAGTTTTCTTATGAATACATAAAAACATATCTCCTTTTCTTTCCTTTTCCATTGTCTATTGACACATCAACAATGGTTTGTGAAATTTAAACCAGGCTATGATAAAATGGTTCATTTTCATGATTAACACCTACCTGGCCTTTTTTTTTCATAGTTTTAACCACAACTTGTGGCTCACCCTCTCTTTTGGGTGACTCCAAGGGCTTGTTACAGTAAACTGGTCCAGTGTGATATCACAAGTATAAAAAATATTCCATTCTGTATCAAAACTAGGCACATGCCTTTATTTATATTAACAGAAGATAACAGAATTAAAACAATTTTGCCTTGGGTAGTGTAACCTGAATTCCTAAAATCAGACAAATTCATCTCTCCCTCCATGTATCTTTCCTCATGTAACTATAGGGATCTATTTTGCAATGTTTGCTATTTGCAGTTAAAAGATGGTGACATCACACTTGGGTCAGTAGAGGTAACTAAAAGCACAACCTCTCATTTGTATTGCTTTAAAATGTACAGTTTATATGTTGTTTTAATCAAGAAAAGAAAAGGAAAAGAAAAGAATGTATCAATTTCTTTGTGGTGCTGAACCAATGACTGGTTGTGGTACAAATGATAATCATAGATACAAATTCTCTCTCTTTTTTTAACTGTAGAGTATGTTTTAGACAAATGTATCTTTAATATGTAAATCCTACACTGTAGGTTGTTCTTTTTTTTCTTTTTTTTTGTAGTGGTAGAAAATGTTGAACAATTGTCCATGAACATGAGCCAACAGGTTCATTACTGAGATCCCCAGAATGCCAATATTTGCAATGCAAACAATTAGTAAAACCAACTCTGTGAAAGGCCCTGACACACACACTTGCCTCGTGGTGGAGAGGCCCAGTCATACTACCACAAACAAGTCTTCCTTTTCCCTATATACCCCATTTGACAAAAGGGACAGCTACATCAAGCTGCCCTTATACCTAGCAATTTGATTTGCCAGGCTGGTTTATTGGATACAAACAATGCCACAGAAAAGAAAAATCTCAGCTAGTGGTAGAACCTCAGATCATTTTCATGTTGAACCTCCTAGGTCCAGCCACCTCCCCTTCCACCACAGCACCATTGTTTTTGCGGGGGACATACTCAAGGTCGATGCTGTTTTTGTGCTTGCCTTTTCCTCGACTCCATACAAAGAGGAGGAGGAAGCAAAATAAAACCACTCCAAGGAATGTGAAACAGCCCATGGCTGTAGACACCAGTATGGTCTTAAGGTCCAGAGAGAAAGTATTTGCATTGGTGCCATTAGAACTAGTGTCATTAGAGTCGGTCATATACATAGGGGTCCTGTTAGCATAAAGGAAACGATCTGAAGCAAATCCTTTCACTGTAAGGGAGGCTGTGAAAGTGTCATTCCCTGCAGCATTGCTAGCAATGCAAACATAGATTCCTGTGTCTTGGTCCTGGGCAAAACGTATTTCTAGAGTGCCATCCCCTAGCACTGTAACTCGTCCATTGGATTTAGTGGTGATCAGACGCCTTCGAGGGGTTGCCCAGGAAATTACTGGCTGTGGGTCACCATCGGCATTGCAGACCAGCTGAACTGTCTGCCCTTCATCCACCAGCAGGTACTGCATCTTTTTGTCACGGATTTTGGGTTTTTTGCAGGTAAAGTAAAAGGAAAGGGCAGTACTGTGGAAATCCTTGAATGGTCTTTCTCGGATGCTGTCTGGGCCAGCACACATAGGCTGCTGGCCCCCAAACTGCAAGAGGGGCTGCCTCTGTAGAATCCAAAGGAGGCGGCAGTCACAAGCCAGGGGATTGTTGCTAATGCTCAGTACATCTAGGGCTTTGGGTGAGTAGAACACATTTTCTTCCAGTGTTTCTAACAGGTTCTGGGAAACATTAAGCACACGAAGGAACCGGAGCCCTTGGAAAGCATGTGGTTCAATGGTGCGGAGCTGAGCCCCCACTATGTGCAGCTCCTGAAGCCGGATTAAATCAGCAAACATTCCAGCTTCAATGATGCTGATGGGATTGTAAGAAAGGTTGAGGTGAGTCAGGTAAACCAAGTGTTTAAAGGCAGGGTAGGGTATAGTAGATAGATTGGTGTTGGTGATGGAGAGGGATGTGAGGTTAAGACCATATAGGCTATTGGCTGGCATCATGTCCAACAGAGGCCAATAGTCGATCTCTAGATGCTTCAGGTGGAACAGTCTTTTAAAGGCATAAACAGGCATAACATTAATGTTGAGATATCTTAGATGCAGGCTGATGAGGTTGCGAAGGTGGGAGAGGGCTTCTGTTGGTACGGCTGTCAAATTGCATTTCTCCAGTGTGAGTTGTTCCAGACTAAGCAGCCCACTGAAGGCCCTGTGAGATATATAAACCAAATCATTGTCCCCTACTTCGAGGGATTTCAGGTTATGCAAGTCCTGGAACATATAGTCCAGCAAAATGACGATTTTGTTTTCACTAATGTCAAGTTTGGTGAGGTTGGACAGTCCTGTAAACACCCCAAGAGGGACCAGTTTCAGGCGATTTCCTTTCAAGCGAAGGGATCGTAGATTGAAAAGATTGTTAAATGCTCCTGGCTCTACATTGGCGATGATGTTGTCGCTCAGGTCTATTTCCTCCAACAGAGGATAAGACATAAATTCCTCAGGGTTGACACTTTTTAACCGATTTTTGCTGAGGTCTAGGATTTTGGTCTCAATGGGAATGCCCTCTGGGATTGCAATCAACCTCTTACGATGACAAGAGACAGACTTGTTGTGGGGTAAACAGTCACAGCGGGCTGGGCAGCCTATTGTAGAGCCCATGAAGATTAACACAACAGCCAAACCTAGGAATGGCTGCCAACATGATATGGCCGTGTGAAGCATGACTCCACCTGTACGGTCTACACCTTGGTCAGAGGCCTGCAGAAGAAAAGGAAACAAGAAGGTAGGTAAAAGGTTAGTTCATAAGCAAAGGAAATGCCTTGGTGGGGCTTAGTCCTAATGGCCTCTATTCACAATATAAAATGAAAAAAAATTTCCTTTGCGGGGAAATAAATTTTCAGTTTGAATCAATTTCCTCGTTTATGAATCCTTCTGGGGCATTCATTCCTCTCTAGGATTCTATGTGGTAAGACCAAACTGCTTTGTTTCCTTTCAGGCTCCCAGGCTTCTAATACAGTAGTTAAAGCAGAAAAAAATTCACATTTAGGAGTTCTTTTTCATATGATAATTACCATTATTTAAACACACAATTTTCTACTACATGTTCCTTTAATGTGATGATTCTACCTCATTAGAAATTCAATTAAGAATAAAGATATACTTATAGAAACGTTTCTTCCTTCTTGTGGGTGTTTTATTCCTGGAGGCAAATGAGAAGGCAATAACCACATATCTTTTCAGAGTATTTAGTAGGTAGGGAAAGATTAAGGAGGGGAGACAGAGATAGTGTTTGTGATATATCTTGTAGCTTAATCATTGATAGCAGTGAGAGAATACATGAGTAATGGGAATGAGGAATCAAAAATACCTTCCAAACTAATCAAACATCATCTGATCAAGACATCATTTACTAGGTGCCTAAAACATGCAAAGCATTGCTGGGGTTGGAAATACAGAGGCTAAATGAGAAACTGTTTCTGAACTCAGGTAGCTTCCATTCTCCTTGGGGGTGGGAAATAAGACACATAAACAGACAAGTATATAAATAATACACATGATAATTTGAGGAAGCAGGAGCAAATATTTACCAATTAAAGGGAATAGGAAATGCTTTGCATGCTATAGAAAATGGTATATGTGCCTTGAAGAAACCTAAGCACTCTAAGAGGCAGAGATGAGCAGGAGAACATTCCAGTTATATGTGATAGACTATGCAAAGTCATCTTCCCCAAAGTCTCTTTGTTAATATTTTCTTAAAAATTCTCAACACTCTCATATATTATAGCAACAGTAGCAATTAGGTCATCAAGTAATCCAGAGTAGATTCTTAAAAATAATAATAATCATTAACATCTATAGCACTTTGAGGTTTAAAAAAAACATTTTCCCCATATTATTTCATTTGAACCTCACAACTACTCTGAGATAGATAGATCCTATCATAATCTCTCTCTCTCTCTCTCTCTCTCTCTCTCTCTCTCTCTCTCTCTCTCTCTCTCTCTCTCCCTCCCTCTCTCCCCCCTTCTCTCTTTGATTCTCCCTCATTTTTCTTTTTAAAGACTCAATCTCTTCATCTCACCTGGGCTGGAAAAAGCAGATGTTACTCACGGGCCCAATCCTACTACTGGTTGGCACAGGAACTTTGACCATTTCTGATCTAGATAATTTTGCTCTTCCTTAAGCAATCTAATATCCTCACAATTTTAATGCTGAAGTTAGTGTAGACAGTTGATCAACATAACCCATTGCAACTCAGATCTCCTAAATTCAAGAGATCCAACAGACTTTCTGGTAGCTGGGATTATAAGTCTGTGCCACCATGTCCAGTTTATTAACTCCATTTTACAGAGAAAAAAATTGAGGCAGAGTTTAAGTGACCTTCTAAAGGTGACAGCTAGCCAGTGCCTGAAGCTATATTTGAACCTAGGTCTTCTTGACTCTGAATCTAATTATGTACTGAGCATACTGTTTAGCTAGCTAATGTACACAAGTATTTTTTTTCTTAAAGTAAAATTATTTATTGGTTCTTTTCGCTCCTGGGAAAGTAAAGGACCAATAAAGAAAATGAGGGCATTATCTATATAGCAGAGAGTCATATGGGTTTTGTTGCTGTAGTGAACCTGTCACTCTAATTCTTTTTCTGGAACGCCTCTCCTATTTTGCTGCTGGGCTTCTCCCAAGCAGACAAAAGTAATTTTGTTCTAAAGCATATCACAGTTTTGTGATGCTGCCTGGATAATATGGATGAAGAACATGCTTTTGTTATTCCTATCACAAAGTATGTTTCAGTTCTAGTCTGTAAGGACAAAATGCTGAGATTCATTTAGCTTCCACCATCAGCAGAAGCCTTGCGAACAAAGATTGCCTGTTATGTCCAACTGTGACCAAGGTTTGACAAGATAAACTTTGTTTCATTAGGAATGAAGTTGGAACTGAAAATCTTTAGGGAGCTGACTTGAGTCCTTTCATTGAATTCTCATCAAAGGTTCTTTTCAGTCCCCTTGATTGTTACCTTTTTGAACTCACTCTGTGAGGCTGGCTATTTTTATACTGATGTTTCTGGTGTGCTGGGTATTCATTTTCTAACTTATTCTGCTAATGGCGGAGTCACAAAACAAACAGATTCAGTGAGAGGACTGCCCTGGAGAATTGGTTTGGTTTGTTAAGGAGTGAAGTACTCCAGGTCTGGAATTCATGCCCATGAGCCACACTAATTTCCTCTCAAGACAGAGGGAGAAGAAACTAGAGAAGGGTTTCATGTTGACCAGATGAAAAAAAGGAAAAAAGAGAAGCTTGTTTTATTTTGTTGATTTAAGAAAGTTTCAAGTGGTTTTCACTTATTTTGAAAATGGATTAGAGGAAGAAAGGGTGTGTGTGTGTGTGTGTGTGTGTGTGTGTGTGTGTGTGTGTGTGTGCGCGTGTTTAAGAAGAAAGAATGCTGGAGAGGAGACAGCAATTGTGATGAATGACGCAGTAATAATAAATGTGCTCAGCCATGGGGTTCTATGATTAATGTAATTCACTGACTGGCAACTGAACAAAGGTCTAAGACAATAAGTGATTGGTGCAGAAAACTATTTAAACCCTCACTCTTGCAATGAGAAGCATTACAAGAGTATGTGAGTTGGGTTTTTCCTCCCAATGGGGAAAAATTCAAAGTAAAAATAGAATTAAAGTACCTAAAGTGCAGTATTTGAATAACTTCTAGGTCTAGACAAAAGAGTAAACTCAAGGAAACAACTCTGTACAGTTGAAAGAGAATTCAGAGTTAAAGGCCTGAGGTTTGATTCCTGACTGCCACTTGCTACCTATGCGACTCTGGGGGAGCCACTTCTGCACCTCAGTTTTCTCATCTTCACAATGAAATGGTTCAACACGATGATTTCTAAGGCTCCTTCCAGATCTAAATCCTATGATTTATGAAATATTAATCTCTACTGGAATTACCTCCAGAAGAATTGTTATAATCTAGCTGGGAGTTTACATGATTTCATATTTGATTGTGACCTTGAACCTCACCTTGGATCATCAAGCTCATTATGAACCCAAGGGAAGCTTGGAATCAACCCAAAGCCTCAACACCTGGCTAAGTTGAATTTATTCGAAACATGTTATACAAAAAGGGGATTTTTTTCTTCATCATTAATCTAAGTTTCTAAGTTTTAGATTTGACCCTCTTATCTCAAGTCATCTTTTGGTAAGTTTAAAAGCTATTTGAGCCTTCATATCCCCATCTATAAAAGTAGGGATGACAACATTTGCAGTAGCTGTCTGCATTGTTTTAAGTCAAGTAGCATATGTAAATGTAATTTATAATCATCATCATCATCATTATTAATAAAGGAAGATATTAAATTGTGTTACAAATTTAAAAATACATAATTTCCTCAAGGGTTATATCTTATAAAATGACTTTTGAGGTCAGAGATATACAGTTTATTGGCACAGTTGATACTTATTTTAAGATGAGTAGGAAGAATATTGGCTTTGGATCCTGAAGATTAGAGTTTGAATTGTGGCTATGCTATTTCAGTTCAATTCAATTCAACAAGAGTTTCCTAAGTGTAGTATGTGCCAGGCATTATGCCAAGTAAAAAAAAATACCCTTTTCCCTCAAGAGGCTTCCATTCTATGGGATACTAACTTATAAACAGGGGATAAATAAAAGTGTAGAAAAATTAAATAAAAAGTAATTTTGGGATGGGTATGAGAACATCAGGAATATCAGTCTTAAAATGAAGGATTTCAAGAGGTGAAGAAGTAAATAACTGGGCAAGTCACTACCTCTTGGACTTGGTCCACCCATAATGGAGGTTCTTAACCCTCCTCTTTCTTTCCATATTTCTTTCTTTCCTTCTTTCTTCCTTTTTTGTCATATATCCCTTTGCTAAGTCTTCACAGAATAATGCTTTTAAATAATTGAAGGAAAATCTGAATTTCATTTTGAGTTTAGTGGGAAAAAAATGTCATTTCCCCCTGCATTTAATCTCAAGGACTGTCTAAAATATAACCACAGACTCCTGAGGGGATGTTGTATACTAGGTTAAGAGCCTCTGGTGTATAAAATTCTAAATTGACCTAATAATTTCTAAAGTTTTTTCTAGTTTAAAATCATAGCATTTATAATAAGCTATAATATCACATCATTTTTTGTGTAGTTATATATGTAGTTGTAGATCACCTAGACACAACTCTTTGGCTAGTCATGAATTGGTTTGACCTAAGGAAATAAATATATTCTCAATATTAGCTTAAATACAATTAATAAAATAAATAAACACATAAACACAAATGTGTCATATATTCATATGGAAGGATTTTCTATTACATCCAGTAAAGAATTCCCTCCGCCAACCTAGATCATAACTCACATGCTTAGGTGAGACTTCCTAGAAATTTTCCTGAGGCACATACAGAGGGTCACATAACTAATGTCAGATAATAATTTTAATTAAGGCATTCCCAACTCCAAAGCTAATCCACCAAGGCAGGGTATGAAGTTATATATACACACACATACATGCATAATACATATATATTATATGTGTATATATGTATGCATATACATATACATATGTTTTCACACTGTGCCTTATATAGATGTGTTTGTGTATACATATCTGTGTGGATCTATACATACAAAATATCTTTGTGTACTTGTGTGTCTACTAGGGGTGTACTTGCAAATATTTAACAATCAATTCTCCAAAAAAAGTATGCACAACATACTTTGAAGTTCAATATGAATTATTAAAATTTTCTCCATCACTTTCTCAAGTCTAGACAATCAACAAAACAATCAAGCAAGCTCTAATTTGTTGCATTTGCCCGTTTCCAAGGTGGACATAGTCATGAACTGGTTTGAGGTGGCTCTAATAAACCCCAATATGTATATATACAATTATATGCATTTTGTTGCTAATTATATATGCACCCGGGTCTATATGCGTATATCTACATAGTGAATATAGACATGCATATGTATATCATCACATGATCGTAGATTTAGGACTGGAAGAAAACAGTCATTGAATCTAGTCTCCTGAATTCTCCTCTTTCAGATGAGAAAACCTCTTGCTCATGCTCTAACCCCCACGACATCATTGTGTTAGCTTGTCTGTCTGTTTGGTTATCTGTCACAGCATATAGAGCGCACTCCGAAAGGCTGGTAAAGCTGAAAATTGCACTAAGACCTTTGGATAGCATCAATAATATGCCGGGGGGCGGGGGGCTACTCTAGACTCAGGCAAATCATTAAACTCTTCTTTATGTACTTTAGGCTATTCCCTAGGACTTTTATAGTAAGGTGTAGATAGGTTGTGATCTGTGTTAGCAGGAAGAGTTTATCTGAGGAAATCATATGTATATATGTGTACACACACACACACACACACACACACACACACACACACACACACATATATATATATATATTCCATGTGTATATATGATTGTTGTTAGTTGATTTAGACACTTCATAACCCCATTTTGGATTTTCTTGGAGTGGCCTGCCATTTCCTTCTCCAGCTCATTTTACAGATAAGGAAACTGAGGCAAATAGGGTGAAGTGACTTTTCCAGGTCACACAGCTAATAAGTGTCTAAGGTTGGATTTGAATTCAGGTCTTCCTGAGTCCAGGCCCAGAGACCTGTGCATAGTGCCACCTAGTTGCCCCATATATATATATATATATATGTTTACATATGTGTAGCTTTATGTAAACATGTGAAAGTAATTATATTTTACTTAAGATTAAGAGATATGTATAATTCTTTCTCTCAGATCAGCTGATGGCAGAGGCAAGCAGTCTGGGATAAATACTTTGGGGACAGGCTATCCACATCTTCATGCATACAGTCAACTGGATAAATGTCATAGAACATTTATCAAAAATCGTATGAGTTAGCTCACTGGCAGGGAATTTAGAAATCATTTACTTCAACTCCATTATTTTAAATATATCACATTGTTGTTACATGGATTTTTTCTATATGTATCCATATTACCTGGAATATAGTATTTCTGTAAATTGTCTTTTAGATTTTCCACTGCTTTCCCTTATTTGCACCAATAATTGATGACTTAATTCATCTCTGAATCTTGAAATATTAAGTTAGATACTTCATTTACAGATTGTAGCTATATTTGTCTACTTGTGATTACATGTATCACCAAAGAAAAAACAAACAATGCTTAGAATTTTTTTTTTTTGCTTTTTGGAGGGCAATTGGGGTTAAGTGACTTGCCCAAAGTCACACAGCTAGTAAGTGTGTCAAGTGTCTGAGGCCAGATTTGAACTCAAGTCCTCCTGACTCCAGGGCTGGTACTCTATTCACTGTGCCACCTAGCCACCCCAGAATTTTTTTTACAGCAAAATTTCCTTTTTAAAATAAGAAAAGTACTCAATCTTCAGGATCTTCTTTTTAGGTTATTCTCTGAAATCTCTTCCCAGGGTTCTGCATCAGGTTGCTACTGTCTAACCAGCTGATGGACAATTAGCAAATCTTGTCCTAAATCATTAATTGTTATTTTTAATCTTTTCTGAAACACTGGTGAGCTTTCTATTCTTTTGTTTATTCTGATCCCTTTGAAATGCAGATGACTAGTTCAGCTCCAAATGGTCTGCATCCTTTTGGGTTAGGTGGAAATGCTTGGACCTATAGACTTATTGGATTGTATCTAATCTATTTCAACATTCTAGAGTTAAAAGTGTTCTTTTGTCCAGTTTTGAAACGTCTCTTTAAATTTGACATTATTAATTAAAGGGTGGTTTGCTCTGAATGTCTGATGGGCTTTCAGAGCTGTAAAACCCTGTGCAAAAGATGCACTTCCAGTTTCCTTGAGGGAACAAAATGAGGAATGATACTAATGGGTATTATATGTAAAAAATCAGTCAGGTCTCTAAAGCAAGGCCTCTTTGATGAGGAAATAGGTACAGCAGGAGAAGAAATTATTCTGGATTTGTTTAGTCATGACACACAATGGGACAGAAATCCATGTCAAAAGTATATTGGACAAAATATTGGATTTGGAGTTTGGAGACCTGAGGTAGAGCTATTATAGCTCTGCTAGTGAGTGATCTGGTTCATTTAATTTGGCTTTCTGAGCCTTACTTTCTTTGTTAGCAGCCCTTCCAATCCTCCTCCAGTACTCTACTTCGAGTCAAAATAGACTTCTTGCTGTTGCTCACCCAAAACATTCTGTCTCCTGATTGTGCATTTTCACTGATTGTCTTCCCCAAACCTGAACTCTTCTCATTTCTATCTCCTGGCTTCCTTCACATTTCAGCTCAGATCCTACTTTCTCCAAAGAGCCTGTCCTGATTGTCTATAATGATGTAGTCTTCCTCCTGAGTTTATCCTTTCTGTGTGTATACACATGCAAGCGTGCATGTATGTATGTATGTGTGTATGTGTGAATATGTATGTGCATATAAAATTTGCACATATTTGTTTAAATTTTGTCTCCGCATCAGACTGGTGACTCCTTGAGAGCAGGGAGAGTTCTTGTCTCTCTTTGTGCTTAGCAGAGTACCTGCCACATAGCAGGAGTTTAATAAATGCTTGTTGACTTAAGATGGGAATAAGAATACCCATTTTAGCTACCTCTCTGGGATGAGATAGAAAAATGGATAGAACAATAAATCAGTAGGTAGATACTATTTACCAGGTTTACCATATACTAAATACACTAGGGACACAAATAAAAGCAAACAATATAATCCCATGACTTCAGGGAGCTTATATACTAATGGAGAAAACAACCAAAATGTGAATCTGGAAGTTGGTGGCAGTGGAAAGGGACATATATGTTATGTTGAGTGGTATGACTGGAAATAATCAAGAGATAGGGGGTGAAAACCTGGAACTGGGCAAGATAAGGTCAAAGCTGACCTATCAAAACATCAAGTGGCTCTAGGATCAAAAAAAAATATTCTCAGGTGGTAGGTACCTGGAGGGACATAGTGGATAGAGGACTAGGCATGGAGTCAGGAAGACCTGAGTTTAATACAGTCTCAACACTTACTAGATATGTGACCGTGGGCAAGTCACTTAGCCTCTATTTGTCTCAGTTTCCTCAACTGTAAAGAGGATAAAAATAGTTATCTATCTTGAAGGATTGTTATGAGGATAAAATGAGATATTTTTAAAGCACTTAGCATAGTGCTTGGCACATAATGGTCCTATATGAATACTAACTGCTGTTATGATGATGATGATGATGATGTGGGAAGGGAGTGGAGATGATGGTCTAAGTGGAGGGCAGAATGCATACCTGGATTTGTCTAGAAAGTGAGAATTCAATTCAATTCAGTATTTAGGGGGCACCTATTAGGTGCTAGGCACTATACAAAGTCTTGGAAATCCCAAAACAAAAACACAACATCTCATGGCCTTTAAGGAGTTAATATTCTAATGGGAACTGGCAAATTTATGAACCCAATATAATCTGAATAGATAAAGAGCAAAAAATGCGGGGAATCAAGGAAAAACAATGAAAATGACAGTATCCGTATAGAATTTTGCAGGAAGCTAAGAGTTTTAAGACCAGGAGGTCATTCCCTATATGGGGGAAATCCTGTGCAGAGGCTTGGAAAGGAGAGAAAGAAGGATGAGTTGGGGGATTGCTAGTAGGCCTGTTTGCCAATAACTTTGAGCATGTGAAGGGAAGAAATATGAATTAAATCTGGAAGGATAAATGACAACCAGATTACAGAATGCTTTAAATTTCAGTCTGAAGACTGTTTTATCCTAGAGAGAAAAAAATGGAAATTTTGGGCACTTGTGAATTACATGCTCAAACCTAATTTTAGGAATATTAATTTGGCAGTTTAGTGGAGAACAGATTGGAAAGTAGGGAGTAGAAAGCCTGGAAATAAGGATATGAAATTGGAGGGAATTGTAATAGTTCAGGAGAGAAATTATTGTGTGAATAGAAAGAGACATATACAAGTGCTGTTAGATAGAGGATTTAGAAGGCATTGGCACTACTGCTTTCCAGTTTTCCCCCAAATTTTTACCAAATAATGAATTGTTATCTCAAAATCTTAATCTTTACACTTATCAAATACAAAGTTATTATATTTCTTTGCACTGTATGTCTACTGACTCTACTCCATTCCAGTGATCTACCTTTCTATTTCTTAGCCAGTACCAAATTGTTTTGATAATTACTGACTGGATATGGGCCCTGAGGGAAAGTGAGTCAAAGATGTCTGAAGTTGTAAACCTGCATGATTAGAAGGACTGTTCCCACAAGAGAAAGAGGAAATTAGGAGAAAGGATGGCTTTAGTAGGAAAATAATACATTTTGTTTTAAAATGTTGAATTTGAGATTTCAGTGGGATATTCAAGTGGGTTTCACAGTCAGTTTAAATAGATAGATAGCCCAAGTGCTGCTCTGGTACAAAAGGAAAGTTAAGAAATGAAGAGGAAGGCTCTTCATTTGTTGTAACAGTGTGTGGTACAAATCCTCTATGGAAGTTTTGTGGGAGGATGTGGATGAGAACTGCACAAGAAGACAGGGCATAAATGAGTTCACTAATGGAAGGAGTATTCAAAATGAGATAATGGGTCCAATGAAGTAATCAAGTAATTTTTCCCTGCAAGTTTACATGTTGGTGTTTGACTTGTTCCCCTGCTAGAAGGAGTTGGCTCATGGAAAACCTCTTTGACAACACCTACAATTTGAGCCTTATTCAAAGCCCTGTAGAAATGATGGTAAACTTAGATGTATTTTCTCCCATAGGATGTTTTCTTTTTTAAGTGACACTAGATTCAGTCATGTTTTCTTCAGACCATAAATGCTGTTACTGTCTTTTTAAAGACTGTGGAGTCCTAAACAGTGACAATTTAGTGGCCATTCTTGGAGGAATCTGTGAAGAAAGAGAGGGTTTTAAGTGTTATCTATAAGGAGACTGAGTTTTAGATTTAATCTGTGAAGATTCTAAGGACTTAATTGTTATTATGGAGAGTTACCTGTCAAGGCTGGAGGGGTCTTTGAAAGGACAGAAAGAACTTATTCTCAGAATTGACTGAGTTTAAGCTTTGTATTTAAAATACATAAGAAAATTCTTATACATCATTTATAATCCTTCTGAGAGTATCTTGAGATATTCTGGTTTTTATCCTAAGAACTGAATGGTGGGACTATGTTCCCAAATTTTAGAGGTCAGCATTTATATTGTTGTTGTTGTTGCTGTTCAGTCCTGTCTGACTATTCATGAGTCCATGGATCAAAGTTGTCCATGGAGTTTTCTTGGTAAATACACTAGAGTAGTTTGTTATTTCCTTCTCCAGTGGTTCCTTTTGTCATGCAAACAGAGTTTAAGTGAATTGCCTAGGGTCATACAGCTATGAAATGTCCTGAGACTAGATTTGATCTCAGGTTTTCCTAACTTCAGGCCTAGTGCTGTGTTCACTGAGCCACCAGCTGCCTCATCAGCAGTTGTAGTGCTGATGGATAAAGATGATGTTGGTATAATAGAAATCATTAATTATGTTTTTGTTTTATTGTTGGTTGGTTAAACTGGTAATAAATAGCATAGACAGAAGCTTAAATGTTTATTTAAGCCTAAGAGAATGGGCATGTATGTGTGTGTATACACACACACACACACACACACACACACACACACACACATATACACAATGAGAGAAAAAAGAAGTTTCTCCAGTTTATTAAAAAAATACAAAGTTTATTTAACATTATTTAGCATGGGAGTTCCAAGCTAATTGTTTTATTAATGAGAATGATGGTGAAATTTTTTTGTAATTAATAAGAGAATGCCCAAACATACCTGATTATTTTAGAATATGGGATGGTGTGAATGAATATAATGATGATCAAGTAGCAGGTGTAGGGGTAAAGGTCATGTAAGCTGTAAAAGCTCAATACTTCTCTCTCACAGTGAGAGCATCAATCTGCCACACTGTGTAAATTAGAACAATAGTTAATTATCATAGTATTGTAGATTGGTGTTAAAAAATTATGCAACATTTAGTTCAATGCCCTTATTTTACAGATGAGGAAATTGAACCACAGAAAGGTGAAATTGCATACCCCCCAAACTGCTTGTAGTATATGTCAAAACTGGATTTGAATCCAGATTCCCTGACTTTAAATCTATTTTCTTTCAATTCTACCAGTGGGGGCAAACTGAAATAGGGGCCACAAAATCATACATAAGGATCCCTGAGAGCTACATATTGGCCTAGAAAACCACACATTACAACTATTGATGATTTACTGTATTTTTTTATTTAAAAAGTATTTTTCAATTACATTTTAATCTGGTTCTACTGCATGCATCCTATGTGTTTGCCATCTCTGTACTGCACCACAATATCACGATTCCCATTTTATAAATGAGGATATTTAGATAATTTTGATACAAACAAAAGTTTATTGGACCTGTTAACATTTCCCCTTTAAAATGACTTGGGTGCATGATCTAGGTATAAAGGATGATACTGTAAGCAATCTGGGAAAGCAAGGAATTGTTTACCTGTCAGATTTGTGGAGAGGGAAAGACTTTAGGACCAAACAGAACAAGAGAGCATTATAAAATGCAAAATGGATAATTCTGATTACATTAAATTGAAAAGCTTCTGTACAAACAAAGCCAATGGTTTATTTAATGGTTACAAGATCAAGGGGGAGGTGGGAAGTTGTGAAAGAATTTTTACAGCCTATGTCTCTGATAAAGGACTCATTTCTAAAATATACAGAGATTGAGTAAAATCTATAAGAATACAAGTCATTCCTCAATTGATAAATGGTCAAAGGATATGAACAGGCAGTTTTCAGAGAAAGAAATGAAAGACATTTATAAGCATATGAAGAAATGCTCTAAATTACTATGGATTAGAGAAATGCAAATCAAAACAACTCTGAGGTACCACATTTCTCCAGTCAGATTGGCTAAGATGACAAAACAGGAAAATGACAAATGCTGGAGAGGATGTGGGCAAATTGGAACACTAATACATTGCTGGTGGAGTTGTGAACATATCCGACCATTCTGGGGAGCAATCTGGCATTATGCCCAAAGGGCTATAAATAATTTCAATAATTTCATACCCTTTGACCCAGCAATACCACTTCTAGGGTTATATCCCAAAGAGATCATAGAAGTGGGAGGAAGACCCATATGTACAAAAATATTTTTAGCAGCCCTTTTTGTGGTTGCAAAGAATTGGAAATCAAAGGGGGAGACTATCAATTGGGGAATGGCTAAGCAAGTTGTAGTATATGCATGTAATGGAATATTATTGTGCTTTAAGAAACGAGGAGCAGACGGACTTCATATTTACCTGGAGAGGCTTATACAACTGATGCTGAGTGAGAAGAGTAGAACCAGGAGAAATGTGTACACAATCACAGACACAACATATGTGTGATGACCAACTATTACAGACTGGACTCTTCTCATCAATGCAGTGATATAAGTCAATCCTGAAAGACTCACGAAGGAGAGAGATGCCTACATCCAGAGAAAGAACTAGAAAGAACTGAGCTTGAATCCTGTTGGAAGCAAACTAATTTATCTTTTTCTTTTCATTGTTTGGTTTTATTTCTTCTTTACCATTTTTCATCCCATCTAGTACAATATGCCTTTGTACCTTGACTAGTGTCTAATGTGAAAGTATTTGCAGATCCTATACTGGACTATATTCTGTCGTGGGGGGTGGGGAGTGGGAGGGAAGGGAAATTTGAAACTCAAGGAACTATGGAATTGAATCTTGTAAACTAAAAATAAACAAATAAATTAATTTAAAGAATCAAAAAATGACTTGGGCATCACTGTTTCATATACTATAACTTGACATTAGATTAACTAATTTTATTTTCATTCCCTATCAGACTACCATTTTGTTAGATAATAAAGGCATTAACTTAAAAGATCATATCTTCATCTACTTTAAGGGTCGATATTTATTTTTTTTAATAATCTGTACTGTGGCTAAGAGCTATTTTTTATTTTTATATACATATTAATATATTTTTATTTTGATAAACATTGTTGAAATCATAGGGAAACTGCATTACACTAAATATTATGTTTACCCTATGTATATGTGTTAATTATCTTCATCTTGGTAAATTTAGCTTTAAATAAAAGTGATGACTTAGCAAACTCAGATTTTAGCATGAGAGAGAGGAAAAAGAGAGAGAGGAAGAGAGAGAGGAAAAAAACAGAGAGAGAGAGAGAGAGAGAGAGAGAGAGAGAGAGAGAGAGAGAGAGAGAGAGAGAACGATCAGACAAATCACCTCTGGGTGATAGCTTAATTGAGGGAAACATTTTTGGGGGTGAAACCTTAGCCCTTTCATGAGTGTAACACAGGTTGTGTTCATTAAGATACCATCTGCTCAAGAATCTTAAAAAACTAGCTGAACTCTGAGCTTAGCAACTGGTAAGTAATGAAATCAGCCACCTTAAGGAATGAATTTCTCTAACAATCCATGTCTGAACATACCTGTCAGTCCTTGTGCTCTACCTATATCTCAAAGTCTCTGTCTTCCACAGCTCTATAGTAGCTATATTGCTGTATACTTTTGACAATTTCTATCAGAATATTAACTGCATTGTTATTTGGGCCTGAAAAATTCACTTTGGTATGGCTGCAATTTCACTATGGCAGAAGCAGCTCCTCCCTCAGAAAGCCTGACACTAGCTCTCATGGAAGTTCATGAAATATGTGAGGGGCCACATTGGGACAATATCTATATATGGTGACTGTACTACATGGTAGTATAGGCCAATGAAAGTCAATTATCTATAAGTATTTATTAAGTACCTACTATGTGCCAGATGTTGTAGAGAGTGCTGGGACAAAAGCAAGAATAAAATAGTCTCTACACTTGATCAACTTACATTCCACTGGGCAAACAGCATGTGAATATATAAATGCAACTCCAAATGCTTCTCTTCCAAATGATTATAGGTACTATTCCTGTATTTTTAAGAGCCAAAAGGAATTTGGGGAAAATTCAGTTAGTTTGAAATTTATATTACCACAAAATGCTTCTCCCCATCTAAGAGGTGAACTGAGAAAGACTATTAAGAATTACAATTTAAGAGATACATGAGACATTGATTCCCTATTATGTCTAGAGAAAAACTGGAGAAGACAGGGAAAATGGAAATAGAGTAGCCTTCTTTCATGATCAAGGCATTTTTACTTTTATCTTGCAAAAAGGATTTTTTAGAAGAGACTTGGTATTTTGAATGGTGAGAAGTGAAGAAAAGTCATCTATCTAATGATAGATACTGACTGAGGTGATAACTGGTGATAACTCATGATGTAAATAATTTTCTAGGTCTTTGCTTTACAGTTGATTTTATTTATTAGTAAATCATATCTCAGTAAAAAAGTATTTTAAAAGGTTTTTCCAGTAACTGGAGGTCACTCCAGTAACTTCACAGAACAAATCCCCTAAATAAAAGGATTTGTTCTATAAAAACTGAACTCAGTCAAAAGGCCTAAAAGAGCACATGTGGCCTTGAGGCTGCAGGTTCCTCATCCTTGCTCCAGTTTATTAAATGGTATTTAGTGAATTGGGATAAGAATTAAAATAATTAGAACAAAGTTGTGGACTTATTAATTAGATAGAAAATATCCAAACACGTCCCTAGATGATTCTAGAATTGTTATAAAATTAAATAGAAGAATGAGTCAAGGCAGGCTGAGGAGTAACATGAAAGTGAATGTAGTTGACTCCATCTATTTTATGGTACAGACATAAAAAGATGGAGGAGGACATTGTAGCTCAGAGTCCATTGGAAGACTTAAAGTTCTCAATATTTGTCTACACAAGCCCTTGGAAACTGTAGTGACTTCATCTTCAAAGATATTTTCTTTCTTTTTCCATCCCAGAGAAAGATGAGGAAACTCAAATCTGGTGACGAAGGAGAATCAAGCAAATGTGTTGGTCAGGAGCCAAAGAGTGAGCTGCCACTGGCAATGAATAACAGAGATCGGAGCAATAACAGTGTATGAAGCCAAAGACACTCTAGCCATTCTCCCTGTTTCATACTCTAGTCATTCCAATAATGGGGGACAACCAAAGATTGCAGGATCTTTAGCTTTTCTTCATCATGATTGAGAGATGAGAAGAGTTCCTAGGACTGAATGCTATAGTGGCTGCTGCTGTTGTCCATGCTACTTCAGGGATTGGGGAGTGATATGTGAGGTCATTCAGAGCCACCAGATGAAACAGACTGTCTCCGTTTGCTGAGAAATACCACTGATGAAACTCCCCTTTTCCCACTTCCTACTGAGTAAAGTGTAGATATCTTTATAAGCTTATTTCCTTTTCTTTAAAGTTTGCATTTTACATTGCTGGTCACCTAACCTAATCTTTAAAAGGTGTTAGTGACATAAAATGGCAGTTAACCTAATGCATTATTAATTTGTATGTACTTCATTTGCTCAAGGCCAATTTCGAGGAGATTATGGTTGGTTACAAAGAGAGATAGAAGGAACTCTAAATTGCCAGCATTTCCCCAGGCGAGGGGTCAAAAAGAACCAGAGAGATTTTATTAATGTGTTCTCATAACTGTCTCAGAATTCTTGTTTCTTTCAATGCTGAGGCCAAATGCTCTCTTCTGTATGAAGTATTTCCCAATCTGCCCTCAAAAAAGTGACCTTGAATTAGTTTTGCACTTATTTATATACTAATATGGATACATACTGCCTACTTTTATAGTATGTAAGTTCCCTGAGGGTGGGGACTATTTCATTTTTGTCTTTATATCATTAATACCTGGTCAGCAGAAGATGTTTATCAAGTATTTGTTGATTGAGTGGGAAAGCAGACAAACATGCTATCCAATAGGAAAAATCTTATAAACGTTTTAAAACTTTTCAATGGCTATATATCAAAGGACTTATTGCTTTGATCCACAACATCATAAAACAAAGATATAAAGAGATATAAAGCATCACAACAACTTAAAATAGGAAAATTAAGCTCCAATTCATTAAATGGCATAAATGTAGCATGAGACCACCTACCCCCAATGCCCTAAAAAACAATATAGTTTGATTATATAATAATTTTGACAAAAATTAGTCACTTATATATAATATATGTATATGTAAATAGTTAAACATTTACAGTGGGAATTCGATTGGAGGTTGCCCTCCCGGAAATGCACCTATAGAGTCCATTCCATGGAAATATGCACTCAAGTTCCTCTGGAAACATCCAGGGACATATATTTCCCTTGAAAGTGATATAATCTCTAATGAAGAACTTCACACTCATTTGCCCCTCCCCTTTGAAGTCATTCAGCTCCACTGAAAGAACTCAGACTCTCTCAGTCTCTTGAACTCATTAAGCTTGCTTCCATCTCAGAGATATCTTTCTACCATTAGCAGAAAAGACAACTATGGGCCTTACATGATCTCAGATAGGGAGAGAAGAGAGGATCAAGGGTCATTAAGTCTTCTGTACACTGGTCAAGCAAGGATTTTCTCCGAGTTCCCTGAAGCACTAAAGCCCTTCAGCATTATCACAAGAACTTCCAGTTCATGCTTCCTAGGATGGTCCCTGTAAGGCCCATTCCTACTCATGCTCCCTAGGGTATGACCTTCAACTTCTATTTCATATTGAAATAAAGATAATTAGGTATGATATAAGTGGCAATACAATCATGAACTAAGTTGGGAGTCAGGAAAAGCCTTTTGAAGGAAGCAATTTTAAACTGAATATGGAAGGAAACCAGATAATCGAATATGCAGTATTGTCCCTTCTCATTTCTGCATATTCAGTTATCTGGTTTCCTTCCATATTCAATTGAAGGTCAAATCCTAGGGAGCATGAGTAGGAATGGGCCTTACAGGGAGGGGGAAAAACAGTGTATGGAGAACAGAAAGTAGGACAGTTCAGCTGGAATACAGGATTTTTGTGAGAGATAATCATTTATAATCCACCTGGACAGGTAGACTGGAGTAAGAATGTAAAAGGCTTTCAATGTCAAATAGAGGATCCATTGAAGCTCTTTGAGTGAAACTATTATGATCACTAAGGTGACAGAAAAAACTCCTTTTTGCTCTTCAGTTTAGTTTTAAAAAAAGATGCATAGGGGCACATTTATATACAATCTTAATAATCAGTAGCCTTCATATAGGATTTACAAACTTCTTTAAATATGTTATCTCATTTCATCTTCCTAACAACCTGCAAGGTAAATGCTATTGTTATCCCCATTCTACAGATGAGGAAGTGAAAGGCAGATAGGGCCTTAATATTACTTAAGTCACTTAATGATTTGCCCAGGGATCAGAAAGCTAAGTATTTGAGGTGGGATTTGAATTCCGGTCTTCTTGTCCCCAAGTCTAGCACCTATCTTTCCTGTTAATGTATGCATATACAAATGTGAATATATTATATAGACATATATTATAATTATGTCTACAAGTATAAATTATATACACAACATATGTAAATAAGATGGCAATTTCATTACTAAGGCTGTCTCAAGATGTACATTTTCATTTTATAACTGGAGGGTTATTAAAAACCACATTTCTACTGTATATTCCAGGGTGATCATATACTTTTCCTTGTTTTGTGCTTTGGTGAATTTAATTGCAGGAATAATTATTTAGGTATTTATTAACAATGGAATGAAAGATAAATTCAGTGCATTGAATCTACATTTTTGGTTATTGACAAGAAATCAATGGTTAAATTTAAAAGATCAAAAATATCATTGACCATTTTATTTAGTTTGTCAGGTTTAGTAATGTACTACTTGATTTCCTTCATTAAAGAGAGTGTGTGTATATGTATAGATGTATATATCTGTGAACTGAGTCATTGTATTGTAATATCTTGGAATAAACAACATAGTAGCAAAGGTTCTACTTGTACAAAAATTCTATCTACTCAAATTTGATAGCAATTTATGGAACCTTAAAACATTATATCCTGTTTCTGAAGATAGGTATAATTTGGGTTGTGCAAACTAAAGCATATTTTATTCAGTAGATTTTTTTCCATTTGACCAATTATATATTTAAGCAATTGTTTTCTTCAGTCAATTTTTGTGCTTCCTTTTCCAAACTGTTGACTCTCTCTTGCATACCTCTCATATCTTTTCCCAATTATTCTTCTACTTCTCTTATTTGACTTTTATAATCTTTCTTGAATTCTTCCAGGAAGACTTTTTGGGCTTGAGACTAATTCATATTCCCCTTTGAGGTTTCAGATGTAGGTATATTGACAACATTCTTCTCTTCTGAGTTTATGTTTTGATCTTCCCGTTACCATAGTAACTGTCTATGGTCAATGTTCATTTTTGCTTCTTGCTCATTTTGGGCCTATTTCATGACTTTTAAAGTTGAGCTTTCCCATTGGAACACAGGAGGCACTGTCCTAAGCTTCCTGTGCTGGGGGTCAGGGGCCTTCGTCACTGACTTTGTACACTAAGACATCAGGTGCTGGCAGCTAGGGACTGTAAGGGTCTGGCAGCTTACCTGGTGCTGAGCTAGGGTCCTAGTGGTAGTGTTTGGCATGTGCTGAGGCTAGGTGGGGTTTTTCTGCATTTCCTCAGGGCTACCCTGAAGCACATGGTGGTTCTTGGAGCTGGAGTTTGCTGGTTCCTCTGGCTATACTAAGGCATGTAGGGTGTCCTGGGCCTGGCATTTTCCTACTCCACCACACTGGAGCTCAGTATCTCCTACTGATTTACTGAGGTGGAGCTTGATGTTGACTTGCTGGGACACTTCCCATATGGATCCTCCAAGCCTCCTGGGCTAAAAGGCTATTCCACCCTGTTTTTCCACTGGTTGTGCTGTTCCAGGATTTGTTCTGGCGTGCTATTTTATGGTGGTTTGGAGGTAAATATGGGGGAGCTACAGTGATTTACTGTTTACTTCACCATCTTGCCGCCTGGAAGTCTGAAACATATTTTAGATGTAGCAAAACTACTTTCACAACTTTGTGCCTTTACTTATATTATTCCTTACTCCTAGAATCCTCTTCCCCAACCACACTTTTTGATGTACTGTGTATCCTTCAAGACCCAATTCAAAAGTCACTTCTATTAAATTGTCCTTTAAACTACATCAGACCTCCAATCTGAAAGTGATCTCTCCCCCAACTGTTATTTTATCACTTTGTATTCATTATACACTCACATTTATACTCTAAATATATGTGTGCATATGTGTAAATTTCCTTTGTTTTATCGTTGTATAGGTATAGGAAGTTCCTAATGAGGAAAATTTCTCTACAAATGAATCTCATCTACTGTTTTACAACTGAGTCTTACAGAGTTGCCTGGAGGGCTCTAAGAAGTTAAAGGACTTGCTGGGGACTATGTGGGAAATATGCATCAGAAACAGGACTAGAATCCAGCTCTTTGTGGAATAAAGAACATTTTTATTGGCAAATCAAGTTGCCAAAAACTTTATTAAACAATTGGCTAGCTAATATACCAACTCTGGAAGACGGAACTTCTAAAGTTGGGATTCATAGAACCTTAACTAGTACATAGCCAGATTTTGGGGTGAGACATGAACTTGAATGGGAAAAAAATTACATCTTTACTTTTACCAAACTTTGGTTGCTTTTATAATCCTATATACTTCATTTTATGCATTTAAAAACATAATTCTGAGAAGAGATCCAAAGCCTTTTCCACAGGCTTTACTACCAAATGGATGCAAAAAAAAAAGGTTTAGGAAAAGTCTTCAATAGTCAAAAGGCTCAAGGTGCCTCTCTTTCACTAGACTCAAACAGGGAGAGAAGATATTGCATGTGAAAGGGGATAAGATAGACTTTCTCAAGTATCAAAGTTGGGAGATCCTAGGGTTGTTGAAGCAAGGGGAAAACAGACAATTACTAAGATAAAGACAATCCTAGGGTCAAAGGTTAAACTGGCAGGCATGGGGAACCAGGAAAATTCTTTTTTGTTTTCAGGGGAAATTGGAAGCCTTAGGTTAGTGAAATGATTTTAACTGACAGTATGTGGACTTCCTTGCAGTTATTCTTCAGACAAAAGTGGAAAGACAGGCCTAAAAGAAGGGAGGAAGCTGTCTGGATTTTGAGTACGCAATCTGTGGTAGAGAAAGGAAAGGGAACTTAGACATGGGCTTCTCAATGAGAATGGAGGAAGAAGGCAGAACATATTTTAAGCCTTTAAAGTCCCTTTAAAAAAATAAAACTTGTGAATACACTTGGTGTTCTATGCAAAGCAGTGCACTCTCATGAAGACATGTGTTTGTAATAGAATAAGAGTAATGGTATTGACAGCAAGATTTTATTTTGCTTTTGTAAGAGTCATTTGCTGTATATCATCAGACATGACCGAAGTTTTGATCGGTTTTGATGAACTGCTTTTCTTTACTCTTAAATTGTTTTTCTTAATAAGGGAAAGTTTATAAAAGCTTTGTGTTAGGGGAAGGGGAAGGATATATTTGGAAATGAAGATGACTTAAAAACCACAGACATCAATAAAATAAGATTTTTTGAAAGGACACTTGGTCTCACGAACCTGTGAGCTCCATTCTTCTCTTTCAAAAGCCCCAAGAATGAGAATAGAGAGATTTTGCTCAGTCGTAACAATGAAATTGGGTTCTACTTTCCTATATCCTCTGCTCTCTTTTTCTAATGACTTTCATTCTCAAACACATATGCTTCTTTATTTAATAGCAATGAGGATTTGTGTAAATCTAGCCAGGTAAAAAGCTTATGAATTTAAATGTATTTCCTAAATTCCATTCTCTTAAGTCCTAATCTCTGGGGCAGGCTGTTCTAGTGACATTACAGAGAACTTTCATCCAAATGGGAATTAAATCATCTTTAATGTCAAATAAGATGATTGG
The DNA here is from genome assembly GCA_011680675.1 of Gymnobelideus leadbeateri. Classification (NCBI taxonomy): domain Eukaryota; kingdom Metazoa; phylum Chordata; class Mammalia; order Diprotodontia; family Petauridae; genus Gymnobelideus; species Gymnobelideus leadbeateri. The sequence goes on from WOXC01012480.1 coordinate 397,594, forward strand.
AACAAGTGGTTTTTTTTTTAAATAAGAATGCACAAATGATGATTATTTGAGTTACAAAACTTACATATAGGACAATTAGTTTTTTAAGTATCATAGCCCATATGTGGAAACCTGCCTTTTTGCAAGTAGATCCATTTGATTTTTGGAATCATGTTTTTAATGGTCTATTTACTTTACTATTTAGAGCTCATCTTGAAAATTGCAGGGCAAATTCTTAACATGGGTCATAACATATAGATTATATGGTATTATGATTATAATTGTGAAGCAATGTGAAAAGAGCAACGATTCTGGAAATCCATATACTAATCTTGGCTTTGCCACTAACCACTCACATTACCTTTGGCAAGTCACTTTTGCTCTGAATTTTTCAGTTTCAGTCTGTAAGACATAGCTCTAGAAAGAGCTTTTATATTATAGTGGATGCGACTGAAGGTCAGAGAAATGAAGTCATTTCCCCAATATAGCAGAGTTGTGATTCAAACCCAAGTCTTCTGATTCTAAATTCAGATGCTTTCTAAGATGTCATGCTGTTTTGCACCACTGAGATGGGGATAACATTTGTCCTATCTTTCCCATTTTAATATTTAGGAGGATTTTTGGTTCTTATCGTTGTGTGAATGCCCTTTGATACTACTACTGCTAGTTATCTATGACTGCCCTTCCTGTGCAACTCTTGTCTTTGGACTCCTCAATATCAATCATTGGGTGTCCTACCCAATTTGATGGGTGCCATCCTCCTGATTGCTTGTAGGTATATGGATATTACATAGGTCACAGTTTGTTCACTGGTTATATCTTTCTCCTGCTATGTGCTGCCCCCTAAAACAACCCTTTTTATCTGATAATTAATCTAAAGTCTAATCTTTTCTTCATTATTATTTTAGAGAACAAAAATGATAATATTTAGCATTTATAATTACATCATACATAGGAAGCACTTATGACTTGACTTGTTTTTAGGTTTTCAAAGCACTTTACATATATGATCTTATTTAAGCTTGACACTAAAAATCCAATGACACAGAAACAATTCCAAGTCAAAGGTCTGATGCAATTGTACATTTTGATGCTTAACAATAAAGAAAGATGGTCACATGACTGAAAAGATTTTCTCTGATCCTTACTATCTCTTAAAACTCTCTAAAGTTAGAATTATGCACAAGAAGGGCAGCTAGGTGGTGCAGTGAATAGAGCACCCACCCTGGAATCAGTTCAAATGTGAGTTCAAATACTTACTAGCCACGTGAGCTTGGGCAAGTCACTTAACTCCAATTGTCTTTCTCCCTCCAAAAAAAAAAAAAAAGAAAGAAAGAAAGAAAAAAACAACCAAACAAAAAAGAATTATGCAGAAGAAGTACCTGAATTGCTGCTCTCTCAAATATTTTAAGAAACCAAGATCCCTATTGAGATAACCTGATAAGTGAATATCAAAGAAAGCTAATCCCTAATCCTAACACTTTCAGCACAATTCCACCCCCCACCAACCCTAAAACTCTGCCAAGGGTTTAAGAATATGTTCCACTTAACAATTCCTTTGCTGCTGATATAGTCTCTGCCAGCATACCACCATGCCCGTGCCCTCACCCTACCATTCTGTGGCAGCAAAAAATAGAACTTAACTTTGCAACCCATCCTGTGTAGGAGCAGGGAGAGGAAAAGGAAAGTGGAAATGTGTTTGACCTGGAGTGGCAGCATGGATGCTGTGCTATAAGACTGCTTCTCCATTGTACTGAAGAATAGAAGAAATTAAAACAGGGCACCAGTGTGTGTATGAGACCCCACCAGTCTTGAAGGAAAAAGGTCTGACCTCAACCTGGGGCCAAATCTGACCCCAAGAAGTCACTTGGGGCAGATTGAAGTTGATGAAAAGTAAATTCCCTAGTATTGAAAGAAGTTGAAGCAGATTTAAGTTTGGCCCTCAGGGGATCCTTCATCAAAAGGGGAAGGGTCAGAAAGTAAGGAAAAGATACTAATATTATCAAAGATTTCAGAAGGAAGAAAAATCAATTAAAAACTTTGAGCATAGGCAGATCAACTGGGAAGATATAACAGAAAGGAAGATGGTCTCCAAGACATCTAAACCAGCCCAAGCATTTCTGAATAACTATTGCAAGGCAAAGGAAATTGAATCTACACTTTGTTTTCCCAATGGGACCACAATAAGATGCTCCTGAACAGCTCAAGAGGCAAATAAGAATCATGAAAGCAGAATTCATGGCTTATATAGCAAAAATAATTTACAAAAGAGGGAGAAAAATGAATTTAGTGGCAAGTCTCTCCAAAGAAACAGAAAAAATAATGGGTAATACAAAGATGTGTGAAGAGAAATTTGGAAGAAAAAAAGAGAAAAAAATCACATTAATAGAACACATGGTTTTTATATATGCAAAACTTTAATCCCCAAAACAGGGTGTGTAGAAAAATTTAACGGTCATAAATATCCCAGAATTTGTGTAAGAATCTGGATCTTAACCCAAATTTTCCTAACTCGTCACATTAGTCCTCTGTCCACTAAACATGCTGCCTTTCAATAATGCTCTTCTAAAGCTTGGATAAGGTAATTGATGTAAAAGCATCTTGAAAAGTTCAAAACACTTACCCTTAGAGAGTCAGATATTGTGATGTTTTAGATTTAGTTTGGGCATGATCAAGGATCTAGCCTTCATATAGTCAATGGGGCATGGAGTTATGAATAAATCCTCATTTTTCACAAGATAGGTAAGAAATTTAAAAATATGTTTTTTACAAAGAAACTATAGAAAAGATTAATTGACTCACACTAATTGCATTCAGGTTGTACAACCACACTAGGATTGAACCTACTTCTACAATATCTTTTATAATAAGAAAGGCTTCATTATTCTAACATAACTGGTCATATTCAACTTAAATTGATCTACAGAATCCTTGTCAAAGAGAGGCATTAGCTTTATCTGAATTATTATTAATTAGCTTCCCACAGGCTGTGAAATTGCCAGATGTGCACCTGCTTCAAAGTTGGGGGCAAAGTAAATGAAGTGATGGTCTAAGAGATGAAATAAAACAAATGAGGATAAGGCAGTTTTTCTTCTAATATGAAGCTGTGGTCTGTATCACAGTTCTTTTGTTATACAGTATAATGAAGGATGCATCCAGGTGTGGCTTTTTTTGCCCAGATTCATTTAGCCCTAGCACATGTTTCATTGTTTCCATGACCTCTGCTTGAAAGGCAGGAATCTCACCCACCTTGTGGGACATTGACAACTCTCCCACAAGCTATCTAAGCTCCTATAAGTAGTGTCACCACTGCTCTCTTTAAAAGATTATAGTTGCTTTATTGCTTCCAGAGGAAGATTATGCCATCTTTTGGACTGTACCAGCAACTGCAATTCAATCAAGCATCTCATGTGAAAAGGACTAGAAGAAGCAGAACCAGGACAACAAGATACAAAAGGACTACAGCAATGTAAAAAACAAATGAACACTAAAAGGAAGTAAAATGTTAAGTAATTTTAATAACCCAGTTTTCAAACTAAACAGGAGAAAGGTGGGGATTGTGGGTATGGAATGGTATATTCAATATTAGATATAATCCCTTTGTTATTTGGTTTTGTTCACCTGTTTTTCTTCATCATAAAAGACGAAGGGGAATAGATGAAAAGATGAATCACTAGATGGGGGATATATATGAAAATGAGTACGATATACAGACAAAAAGACTGATCAACATGAATAATGCCTTTAAAATAAAAGAACATTTAATAAAAGACTAACATGAGGCAGCTTGGTGGCTCAGTGGATAGAATGTTGTTAGGTTTGGCATAAAAACCTGAACATGAAACCTGACTCAGACACTATCTGTGTGACCCTGGGAAAGTCATGTAACATCCTTGGGCCTCAGTTTACTTATCTATAAAATGGGGGTTAGATATAATAGCCTCTGAGATCCCTTTCAGCTCTAGGTTCATGATTATTATGGTTCTAAAACCAAATACAGGGGATAAAATGAACTATCACTTAAAGGGCCATAACCCAGGGGTCTGGGCTGTTAGGATTTTTCTTTTCTTTCCCTCCCCCCACCCTCTCTCTTTTTACTGAGAAGGGATAGATCCTTTGTTGGGGAAGTTGATTTGCTGCAAAAACCTCACAGATGCTGTATTAAGCAGTAAGCCTTGCTGAAATAAGTTATTTGTGTGATGGGAATACAATATTTGTTGTGTTGGTTTAGGGATATTTTTGCAGAGCTTTTTGTATATTTGTTGATTTCAGCCTGGCCCAAGCACATAGAAAATCTTGGAAAGCTGCTGTGCAAAGATTTTGCCCCATTCATAAAACAAAAGGAGACGTACCTTCTTACCTGCCCTTTAACCAGTCTAGAAATTCCTTTGCTATACTCAAGGCACCGAGTAGAGAACTGAGAGTCAGAAAGAAATACCTGAGTGATTATCAAGATACTGTCTGTCATTAATCTGGCTACAATAATTAGAAAAGACTTCAGGTGTCACATTGAAATACCATGGATTCCAATATCTTTAATTGCACCTCTCCCCTGCTCTTTCAGAAAGGTTATTAAGAAGGAAGAAAATAGGGTTTAGCAATGGTGAGCTGGTAAATGTTGAACTGGGTTTCCAGAAAAAAATATATATACATGACATACTCTTAATTTTAATATGCCTGAATTTGCCTTGTTTATCACTTTCTTAAGTCTAGACAAACAACAAAACAATAAATCAAGTCCTGATGTGTATGTTCCCACTGAAAATTAAAAGGTACAAGTTTGACCTCAAAGATCAAAGTCCAATCTGTTCATTTTTACAGGTGAAGGACCTAAGTAGTTAAATGACTTGCCCAGGCTTGCATAGCTCTTGTGTCTGAGGCTGAACGCAAACTCCTGACTTTCTGACTCCATATCCAGTGGCTCCTCTACTACACCAAGCTGACTTGCATCCTAGGCAGTATAGGTGACAAGAGGAAGAGTAGCCCCATGGTAACTGGCAATGACAAATAGATGAGCACCAAGCCTAAAAACCGGTGAGTAGCCAGCTCCTGGGAATATTTACACTCTTCTGGGTGACTAATTCATTACTTTAGGAGATAGAGAAATGGAACAGAGCCTGAGAATTTTTCTCCAGCACATCCTTATCTCCTCAGTAGAAAATTGTTTGTCGCTTTCACACTTCCCCAGGTTACCATGGTTCCCTGGCTACTAGTATAAATAAACGTAAACATTTTAGTAGTATAAATTACAAATAATATTCTAGGGAGAACTCTTAACTGTATATTCTCAAAAGAAAAATTCCATAAAAAAAGAAGAGTATGCATGGTAGAGAGCACTGTGACTATAGAATTTTTAATATCTTCCTGCTGCATTTGTGAAAAATTTAAAGCCATTATCTAAACTATTCCCCTGTCATATGGGAGCCTGAATATGTCAGCATCCAATATAACTGTCTGACAATCTCATGCTGGCACAGGATCTTATGGAAAACAATCCCAAGTTGAAGAGTAATGCAATTGTGTTTTTATTCTTAATAATAAAGACAGAGAATAGACTCAAATTAAATAAGTGCTGAGATGAGGCATTACAGCTACAGCAAGTTGTTTGCCCTAGATTCAAATACTGCCAAACAAGCCTCATGAGATGTAAAGATTTAGTAAGTGGTGTGCCTGGCTGGATTTTTGGCTTTCTTTTTTCTGGATGGGTATCAGAAGGGTGTTTCTTATGCTACTACACTTGGATGTGAACTTTTTCAATGGTGTAAGTTGCCCCTGCATTCTCAGTATTAGGAATGTGCTTGAAAGATTGAGATGGTAATATATCAGAGCCTTCTTTGGGGGTGGACGCCCCTAGGGAACATGATTCCACTCTTGGGAAAGCTTCTTTTGAGGGAGGGAACAAGGAAGGGAGGAGCTTACCTGGGACCCTGGGTAGGGAGTAGGGGGAAGAAAGTGGGTCATTTGGTAGCTTCCTATCTTAACTAATTGTTCTTACTAACTAGGTTCTAAGATCTTGCTTGTTTCTATATGCTAAAAGAAAAAAATAGTACTGTCAACACCCTCTAAATTCTAGTCCTTTGGGGACTAGTCCTTGCTTCTTCGTGTATGACTCTGGAAAGCATAACTCTAAAGATCATTTCAACTTGGGTTTTCTTTCTGGCCATGATTTCCCCTGGGCTGCTTTGAAATCTTTAGCACTGTTGAAATTCCAGATGAACTGTTTTAGCTCAGGTTACTACTTTGATGTAGCAGCCATCCTGGAAGAGATATTCAGGCTACTGCTGGAGCAAAGATAGTGGATTTAAAAGAGCTAGGTCAGGTTTCTAAAGAAGGCCCCTGCCAAGCACATGTCTCAAGTTGAATATTAAATCTGGTACCTAGACTTAAAACTCTATTCATTATCTGGAGCAAATGTCCCCTAATTTTCCTTAGGGGGAATAAATGAAAGGCATCTACAGATATTGTTTATTTCCCTTCTGAATGTTCATGACAGGTGACTTGTATTACATTTTCTTATGGCTTATGAGTATTATATTTACATTTAACATGTGCTACACATAAAATATTTATATTTATGTTTTTAAAATGTCTTGTCAGCAGCAGGAGGGTTATGCTGCGCGCCCTCCTCTAAATTCCCGTGGCATTATTATCTATTCTCCCTTTCCCAGCAATCATCTCAAAAAAAAAAGAAAAGAAAAGCATATGAACAAGCGAAAAGGTTCTTTTGCTTAGGATAAACCAAGTTAGACTTCCTGTTAATGCAAATGAGTGACCTAAGGATCCACTTTGCTTTGTCACATTGAGACATCTAACTGAAAGGAGGAAACAGATCCCATTCAACTATAGAAACTCCTCTGTCATGTACTTAAGTCCATCATGCTTCATTCACTCTCTGATTTGATATATGAAAAGTACTCTGACTAATGGACAGGATGTTTATTTTCAGCACAAGCTTTTAAGAGTACATTGCTTGCATTGTACTTTCTGGAAGGAATCTTCCTAGAGATCAAATAGCAAAAGCTTAGAGAAGGGATTCCTATAGCACCCATCCATTTAAACTGGAGAGATACTGTAAAATACTTCATGATGATGAAGCAAGACATAAGGGCTTAAGATTAGATTTTATTATATCTAATCAATAAACATGTATTAGGCCCCTACCATGTGCCAGGCACTACTAAGTGCTGGGGATACAGATGTGAAAAAAAAAAGACAGTTCAAGTCTTCTCTATTCAAGAAGCTTACAATTTAATTAACAAGGATAACTGCCCCGACATTGTAGAACTGGAGGGCAAAATAGAAATCTAAAGAATCTGTCAGTCACCTACTGAAAGAGATTCCCAAATGAAACCTCCCAAGAATAGTGTAGCCAAATTCCAGAGTTCCTAGATCAAGGAGAGAATATTGTAATAAAGCAGACAGAAGCGATTCAAGTATAGTGGAGCCACAGTCAAGATAACGTGAGATTTAGCAGCTTCTACATTAAAGGATCTAAGGGCTTCAAATATAATATTCCAGAGAGCAAAGGAGCTAGGATTACAACCAAGAATTATCTACCATCCTTCAGAGGAAAAATGGATCTTCAATGAGATAGAGGACTTTAAAGCATTCTTGATGAAAAGACCAGAGCTGAATAGAAAATTTGACTTTCAAATACAAGACTGAAGAGAATCATAAAAAGAAATACAATGATCCAAGATACCTCAGAAGGAAAATGCTATCAGAATGAAAAATGCTATCCATCCCCAGAGAAAGAACTGACAGTGTCTGAATACAAAATGAAGCATTTTTTTACTTTATTTTTCTTGAGGTTTGTTTTTGGTCTGTTTTCTTTTACAACATGACTATTATGAAAATGTTTTGCATGACTACACATGTATAATCTATATCAAATTGCTTTCCTTCTCAATGGGGGGTTGGGGTGGGAGGAAGGGAGAGAACTTGAAACTCAAAGTTTTAAAAATGAATGTTAAAAGTTGTTTTTACATGTAACTGGGGAAAAATAAAATAGTTAGTAAAATACAGTGGAAAAAAAACTTAAAAAATAAAAGAACAAATGACTGAACCCTAGAAGGATATGGCTGTTTTGGCAGCCCTGAAACTGATTAGAAACTATTCCCAAAAAGGGAGGAAGGGGGAAAAAGACTCCAGTCTATTTTAGAATTTAAATGCATGCAAAATAGAATTTGAGGTCTTCAAGTCAAATGTGGTACTCCAAAGACAAGTGTCACCTGTAGGCCCTGACAAATAACTTTAAACCTTTAAAGGATCACTGAGGCTTTGCAGTTTATGCAACGAGAAAAGCAGAAATTTCTTGAAATCTGGTTCTACTTGGATGATGGATTAAGATTTTTTTCTTTTTATACATCTAAGATCCTGTACTGCATTTGATAGTTTGAAGTTTAATCCAGAAAACTGAAAGTTTCTTGCAGTCAAACCAAAGTCATTGTTTCACCCTCCTTTCTTTATACATTGAGAAAGCATAACGTGACAATGTGTATACTACTGTGTGTGTCTCTGTGTGTGTGTTCTACAAATTTCTCACAAAAGCTGACCTTCTGCTTCTTATATTATATTTGTAAATTACAGTTTTGATGATGGAAAGTGGGAGGCCAGATTTCCTTGGTAATCAGTACATGAAAGAACTGGGATTTTAACCAAGAAAGTTTTTAATTAAGATTACATTAGAGGTCAGAGTTTTACACCCCCATCTTCCTCTCCTTTACATATTCAGTATCCTGTTCCCAGATGCACATTCACAAAATTCTCCCTGCAAATAAACACTACTCAAGCTTCTTTTTGTTATGCAGCTGCTAGGAAATATCTCTTCCTTGAAAAGGAAATTCAGTTAACTCCAGTTGAAATGTATGAACATTTTTCAGAAATCCAGGATACCTTATTGCCTTTAATATTGCCTTCAAATCCTTGTTTTCCACTATATACATTGGTTTTCCTACCGTGAATCTGTCCCCACCAAATGATAGATGGACACACAAAAGATTCACTCTTAAAAATAATAATCTATGAATAACATCTCTTAGGAATGCTTGAAATATCTTGAGTAATTAAGATACTGACAATGAAAAAAATTTTGAATATTCTGTATTCTGTACCTTGCTGCAAGTAAGACTAAATAATTCCAGTGGATGAATATACTCAGAGGCTACTATGAATATGTAAAGGCACAAGAGATGTAATAAATAGGCTGCTGAGCTTAGAGTCAAGAAGTCCTTATTCAAAAATTACACCTGACATGTGATCCTGAGTAGGTCACTTAACCAATCCGTCACTCAGCATCTCTCTAGGACTTATCAAGACATAGATGGGTGGCAATCTGCACTGGTGGAGAGATTTATGATGTAAATCATAGAGCCTTAGTCTATTCTTAAATAACTACTCCAAAATCACCTGTTGCCTAATTGCAGCTATTTCCCAGTGTTCTTCTCCTTTCTTACTCTTTCCCTCATCCATCTAATTCACTTCTATAGCCTCAAAGATGGATTCTATAATGATGATTCTAAATTCTGTATTTTCATCTATAACTTCTACCTTGGCTTAACTCTTTGCTAAGTCTTATTGATTATTCCTTCCCACTATCTCTTGTATCTGTCCTCTGTGTCCCATTCCCATGGCCACCACACAAATTAAGGCTCTCTATTATCACACAGGGCAGCTAGGAGGCACAGTGGATAGAGCACTGGGCTTGGAATATGGAAGACTCATCTTCCTGAGTTCAAATCTGGTCTCAGATACTAGTTATGTGACCTTGGGCAAGTCACTTAGTCCTATTTTCATCTGTTTTCTTGTCTATAAAATAAGTTGGAAAAGGAAATGGCTAAACCACTCCAGTATCTTTACCAAGAAAATCCCAAATGGGGTCCCACAGAATCAGACTTGATTGAAATGACTGAAATCAACAACAGATTGTTGTGGGAGAGAGAAAATGTTAATAATGCAGGTAAAATTTGAACTCTGTTCATGCTTAGATTCTATTCCCACTTTTCCCAAAGTGAATTGGTTGTTAGAAATTTACCACACACAACCCTGCCTCTTTCCAAGAACCAAGTCCTTATCTGTGTTTCTCCAATTCTCTCTGAACCCGCAAATAGCTGCTTAAAAGTAAAACTCTGGGATATTTCTCAGGTGTGTGAATTAGTAGTAAATCATAAGTATTTCCAGAGAAGGCAGCTCAATACAACTGAAAGAAGAAGGGTCCTGGAAGTAGAGGACTTGGCTTCACGTCCTTCTGATACTCACTACCTATATGACCTTTGGTGAGTCACTTATCCTACCTGGGGAGAGCAAAAAAAAAAAAAAAATTGACCTTCAGTCAATTTAGGTCCTCCTCAGTTTCTTCATCTCTAATATGAAATGGTAGAATAGAGGGTCTCTTGGGTCCTTTCTAGCTCCAGGTCTATTATCCTATGAAAAGACTTCATCAGTGAGATAGAGGATTACCCTAAATCAAGTAGACATAAGGAGGAGGAGGAGGAGTATCTTATAGATTTTTTTGTAATAGATCACTTTCAGCCCACAGGTGTCAAAAATGATGTGAAAGAAATAAAAGATTTTTATTTTTGTAGAAATCAGAATTGACTTTCTGATATGAGCCTCCCTTACACTAAAATAATTCCAAGGCAATATACAATCGAGTACAAGATTATAGGCTAGAGATTTTATAGATTTTTTCAAAAATCATATGTACTTGGTATATATGAAATGCTAAATCTAGATAGATTTAGCCTCATAGTGGCATGGTAGAGGGCCTAGATTTATAAGGATCTGCCATAGAGTATAAACTCTTAGTTCTTCAAAGCTGGAATGGCTTCAAATTTGGATCTGTCATCTGAAGATGACATACATAAACTTGGAGAGACTCATCATCATATGGTCACAGAAAATTCAAGACCTCTGACAAAAGTGTGGAGGACTTTGGATTTATATTAGTGGAGGGAAGATCCATACTGGTGGTGAAAACATAGATTGCTTAACATCTCAAAGGATATAAATGAATACTGAACTCAAAAGAGGATGAGGTATGTCAAAACAAGTTTAATGAAACTTTTATACTAAAAGGGTAGCTTTTAGGACTAGAAAATCCTGCCTGTCCTTTATTTTAGAAGATAGACAGGACCTGAATTCCCTTGCTGTGTGGCCCTGGGCAACAATCCTCTATACTTCAGGTTTCTCAACTGATAAATGGTAATAATAACAATATCTATTTCCCAGAGTTCTGAGGATCAAATGAGAAAAAAGTATTTGTAAAGTGCTTAACATAATAGACACTCAGTAAATGCTTGTTTCCTTCCTTCCCACAGAAGCATACAGACCTGAGGATTGCATTCCTATTCATTCTAGGTGAACTAGAAGACTGAGTCTTGCTCTGGGTCTTAGGAACAGTGCAGGGTTTTTACTTCACTAACTTCCATCAGCAGTCCTGAGTGATTCAAAATGACGTAGTTGGAAGAGTGCCGAACTAATTCTAGTTTCTTTTCAACTAATTGGATATGTGATTTTAGCTAAGTCTTTCTAGATCTCTGATTTTCAGTTTCATCATAAGTCCAATTAGGAGGCTGGGCTATAAGATTGTAGCACATTATTGCTCAAAGATTTCATGATTCTATAATTCTCCCACTCTAAAAGGGAGATACAACTGAGGCTGAATAGGAAGTCTCTCAAGTTGTGGGCTGATGTAGAAAACAGAATAAGGAGTAGTGAATGACTATTTCCTCTCTCTATGATCCTTACCAGTTCAATTCTCAAGCACGGAGGTTTGGGACATTATTAGATTAACTAATTATCAGATTATTATTGGATTGTGAGCTCCTTGAAGGCAGGCAATGTTTTTGCCTTTCTTTGAATCTTTAGAATTAGGGAAATGCCTGGAACATAGTAGGCACTTAATAAATGCTTGCTGACTTCATTACTTCATTTGTTGAGACAAAGTGATATTGGGAAATACACTTGTGTGTGTGTGTGTGTGTGTGTGTGTGTGTGTGTGTGTGTGGACTTAGCATGGTTCATGTCATTTCTGGTATAATCAGCTGGGAAGATGGGGCAAGCACAGGATTACCAAAGAATTTGGGGCCCTGATAGTTTCCAAACCCCTAATATTGACATTTAGAAGTATTGGTATACATGGGAGAAAAGAAGAGTGCATTTATTAAAATGAATAATTTTTGTTTGACAATTTTGGTCAGCAATTCTCAAAGGGTGGCATAGTAACATGCCCAGAGATTGTGTAACTGTACAATGAATATGGAATTTACATTTGCAATTGGATGGACATGTGTCTGATGATGGCACTTATTCAGGCATGAGTTTCCCCTGACTTTCCCTTAGTGTGCCATGATTCCTCATAGTAAAGAATAGTGGGCCATGAGGGGGCAGGAAGAGAGAGAGAAAGAGAGAGAGAGAGAGAGAGAGAGAGAGAATAGATATCATTGGTCTGGATGTTATATAAATCCATGAAAACTAGATGAGAAATCTGTTATGACATTTCTCGTTCTGAATGAGGAGCAAAAGAATAACTAACAAGTCAAGTTTCATTCTTCAAGATTAATGTCATAATACATCAAACATGATGCCCTGTGTATGCACCACATATATTTCTTTTTTCCTCTTATTTTTGAGCCTGAAACAGCTTTAATATGAAAGTATGAGCTTTTTTTTTTTGGTAAGTTTTTAAAATTCAAGGTATCTATAGTTGAGAATTTTGCATAAAGTTCACTTACTATGCATAGAGCCCACAGCATAAAATTCAAGTTTCCTTTTCCCCAGCTCACATGTACAGACCAACCACATGGGAATATCACACTCTATAGAATGTGGAAAGACTTGGAGACACACAATGGCAGGCTAGGCTAGTTTAAGGGTAACAGATTTCGGTAGAGAAATTTTGATAGGATCAAGGGTGGGAATTAGCTGGACAATGGAGGGCTAATACAGTTAAGAGTAACAGAGATCTGGGCCTAGGATAGTGAAAGGCTTATGGCCTCAGGCAAATGCCTCATCCAGGGGGAAGCTTCAATCAGAGTTCAAGGGGTTTCCCAGAGCCCTTATCCCATCATAGCTAGAAATCACACATAGGTTTTCTGATACCTGACAAGAAATGGAAAGTCTTCTGACTATATTGCTATATAAATAAGGTATATAAATATTCCACATTGCTGTGCTTCACTTGATTTGAGAGGTTTGAATTAGGAAGGTCCTTTCCAGCTCCCTTTCTAGTTTGAGAACTTTCTTATTTGCATAGATTTATTGGAGCTAAGAGGAGCCTGAGACATTTTTCTAATTAAGCCACTTGATTTTACATATTTATAGTCATCAAATTTATAGATGAGGAAAGTGAAACCAAGATAAATAAAATCCTAAATTCAGAGCTGGAAGAGACCTCAGAGGTCACTGAATTCAAACTCATCTTACAGATGAAGAAAACAAGTTCTGGAGAGGTTAAGGGACTTGCCCAATGCCATATATCTAGTTAGTTGACACAATCGTTTACATCTCTGCTGAAACTTCAGATTCAGCCTGTTGAAAAGTCAATTTATCTTTCCCTTAAAATTCCCTTTCTCTTTCCAAATTCTCCATTTGTATTACCATCATCCTACTAGTCACATAAGTTGACACTTCAGAATCAGCCTCTCTTTAACCCCTCACATGTAATCAAGTTGCCAAATCTTAGAAAATCTTCTTCATATTAGCTCTTGCAAGGTCATTGGTGACTTTGTGGACAGCGATTCTAATAGAATGATAGGAGTATGAAAGACTGGAGGGGTTCAGAAGTTGGGGGTTAGTGAGGAAATGGAGGTAATTCCTGTAAGCTATTTTATTTTTGTTCAATTGTTTCCATCTTGTCTAACTCTCTGTGACCCCAATTAGGGGTTTTCTTGGCAAAGATACTGGAGTGGTTTTCCATTTCCTTCTCCAGTTCATTTTACAGATGAAGAAACTGAGGTAAGCAGGGTTAAATGATTTGTATAGGGTCCCACAACTAGTAAGTGTCTGACGATGGATTTGTACTTAGGTCTTACTGACTTCAGGCCCAGCACTCTATTCACTGAACCACATCACTGCTCAGAAGGAGAGGGTGGTAATGACAAATTAGATTTGAGGTGTAGACAAGGGGCAGAGAAGATCACAGTAGGTGACCTCGGTCTTCTCATTAAAATTGATGTCATACTCATCTACTAACAAAAAGAATGCTGGGGTAGTATTGGGTTTTTAAGGAGAGAAATTGAAACAATCATAAGTGAAACAAATGGTGAGTTGTGTGCCTATTAGGGCCCAGTTGAGGTTTGATAGTATGACTTTCTATGGTATGTGATTCAGCACCATCTTGTGATTTCCTTTAGCATTTATCTATGGTTCTAGAGAAGGAGCAGAGGAAACATCATAATGAGTGACACAAAGTTATATATTAATGCTTGGGAGTGACCATCGAAGGGCAGAGGAGCAAGGAATTCAAGGCTAGCTGACAGTGCCTTATTGAAATGTCTGACTATGGACAAGGCAAAAAACTGAAATGGTTAAAAGGAATAGTTGGTCAAAGTTGGACTAGGATAATGGACAGGAAAAACAGGGTGGAATGGAAGAACTGTCAATGACATAAATGTCAAGAAGTTCAGAAGGAATGAGACAGAAGGAGAGATGAAAAACAGGATATCCTGACCAGAGAGGTGAATTTCAGAACTCAGGACACTGAGATGATGGTAAGGTCTAAGTCGTGACCATGGTTGAGGTAAAGTAAATACTGAGGTCATGGGAATCTATTTCCTTTGCCACCATCATAATCCCAGGTCTTCAACTTCTCATGCCTAGCTCAGTACAACAGGTCTCAGGAATTCCATTCAACCATCCTATATATTACTGTTAGAGCAACTTTCTTAAAGCCTTCATTTATACACACCATACTCTGCTCAACAACTTCTAATGGCTTTGGGTGTTGCCAATAAGAAGAAATTTAAATTCCTTGATATGACATTCATCTCTATCTCTTGTTCCACCTATCTTCCTTTCCAACTTTATCTCTACTCTGCTCCTACATGAAGCCTGCCTTTCCAGCCAATTGTTCTTCTTCTTGCTCCCCAAACCCAGCTGCTCTCTTCTCTATGCCCCACTTTTACTCTACTGCCATACTCTACCTTCTCCTCCATACTTTCCTAAGTCTCATCTTTTCCTTGCTCCAGGATCAGGGATTCTTCTTTGACATCCTATTCTCAATGACTACTCTGTCCTTTTAGAAATTTTATTTCAATATATTTAGTATGAGTGGCATATTAGTACAGTGGGTAGAGTTAACCTTGAGAGTAAGAAGATCTGAGTTTAAGTTCTCTCTTTGACCCATACTGTTTATATGGGTCTGGGTAAGTTCTCTCAATGTTTTAGGCAGTTCTCATAGAGGTAGGGTATTTGTGACCTTGAGGCTACACGTAACCTTCCAGGTTCTTGGGTGTGACTTTTTTTGACTGAGTCCAGATTTTTACGGAACAAATCCACAGAACAATTTTTTTTTCTTTTTTTTTTCACAGAACAATTTAAGGGGATTTGTTCTGTGAAGTTTGGATTCAGTAAAAGGGCTGAACTTGGGGACCCAGAGAGCCAGGTTCCCTACCCTTGTGGGGTGTATGTGTATGTGGCAGAGAAAGCATTATTTCCCCATTGATAGAGTTTTCTCATTTGGAAGTTCAGTATACCAATGAAATCACAGGTTCAGTCCTGCTCCTTCTCTTTATGCTTCATCATGCTGTTATTTGTATATGTTTCCTTAGCTAGAGGGCAGAGTTTATTTCCTAGGACTCTATTATTACCAAAACTTAGTTTAGGACTCATTTCAAAGTGTTCAACTAATTTTGTTGTTGGGGATGGGGACTTAAAATCTATTTTAGAACAGATGCAGTTACAGGTTAGGATTATCGTTATGTTTCTCAGTACATTGGATGATTTTAATAAAAACAAAACAAAAATAACCTAACAGCAGAGTTCCATGTTTCCTATAGCCTTTGATCCTGTCTTGGAGTCTCCATTTTTTTTTTTCTCTTTTGACAGTATATTCCCTTCCTTTACAGTTATTTTAATGTCTTTTGGATGTGCACAGCCACAGTAATACAGGTAGGTATGTTACTGAAGTAACTCAATTCAGAAGAGTGGAACTATGGAGTTTTGACAAAAGACACTGATAAAGGCAAACATTTTCTCAAACAAACAAACAAAACCGAACCAAGAACCAAGGACATTTTGTGAAGCAAAGAGGGTCAGAGATATTAAGATCTTGTGGAAAGGAACTCACACTAGGTAATCTACTTGGCATTCAGTTTCTCCTACCTTGCTTGAAGGTAAAAGGCTAATTTGTGTATGCTAAAGAAGCCTGTTAATAGAACTCAGATATAACAAGCATTCTTAGAAAATCGCTAGGGAGTCCCTCAACAAACAAAGCAAGACAGAATACATTAACCATGAGCAGATCTTACCTTCCCTGTGTAAGCCAACAGATCACACTAGACCTTAGGAGAGAAAGACAAAAAAATAGAGAGAAAAATGATTCAAAAATTAATCAGGAAGTCACTATGAATACCCCCGTATTTACACTGTGCTTACACTGAAAAGCTTAAATGGTAGCAAAGGAGAATTTGGTGAGACACAGGGAAAAATTTGGTCTTCTAAATACTTATGGTAATGGAGGAAAACTGGAGGACTGCTCTATTTGAAGATCTTTTAAGTATTGGAGGGATGCTTATTTCTATGGGAAGTTTCAGGAATGGTTTTGCTTCAAACAGGGAAAATGGAATGTAAGACCTTTCCCAGGAGGCTTCAAAATATGTTTACCTGACAAATCAAACCAAGAAATGATGGCTCAGGATATTCTTGCCTTAAAATAGCCTCTTGCCTGCTATCAAAATACCCAGAACACCTTAATGACAACAGTCTGCAAAAGTAGCGATTTGGTAATTGCCAGGTGTTCAGATACTATCATTTTTAGCTCAGGCAATTCAGTTTCCACTAAAGAGGATATGGAAAAGAAAAGAAGCAAAAGGATGATTTGAAACCGTACATTAGGTCAGCAAAATACCTAAAGTATCCACACTTGCATAGCAGCTCCAGTTTCTATTGATAGTGCCATTAAATGTCTCATACCATGGAGGCCCCAAGGGCAATGAAAGACACTATTATTTACATGAAAGAAAATGATAGTAGGTTGTGTTCTCCCATGGCAAAATTCTGAATTGCTTCCCAGAATTGTTGGAATAATTCACATTTTCACCTATGGAACATGCCTATCTTACCACAGCCCCTCCAACAACAGTAGCTTTCCAGCATGTTATATTTTGTCCCCTTTCTCATTTCTCCCATTTGCCATTTCAGAAATTCAATTTTGTCTTCCAAGTCTTCTTTCTCATATGCCTCTAAGCTTCCACAAGTTCTCTAATTCCTTAGACACCTCTAGGCTGTAAATTTCAATTTGCTGCTTAACTCTAAATGTCAGAAAATTCTCACGCTGGATATTTAGAATGGTTCTATATTTTACTGCATAAGCTGAGGAGCTGACAAAAGTGATGATGACATCATCATCTGCAGTCCATTAGAAGAGCACCTAAGGGAAAGCTTCTACACCCTTTGCTATCGGATTTTTGATAAAACATTAAAAATTATCTTATTTTTATTGATTCCTTTTGTTGTTACATGACATTTCTTTCCAGATGTACCACCCTGCTTCTGCTTAGAGAGTCATTCCTCATAACAAAGATTTAAAAAGAAAGAGAAAAAAACTACTGCAGCAAAACACTTTATATGTATCTGACAAATATATCGTATATTTCATACCTATGGTTGCCTCCAAAAAAATAGAAGAAAAGTATATTTTTGAGCCCCAATTTTTGCACAATTATTTTTTTACATTATTTCTGCTCCTGAATTTTCTGATCTTTGATTAATAATTAACCCCAGGGTTTTAACTGGTAAAATAGACTCATTTGTAAAAGCTGTTGTGGTAAACCAATTAAGATCCTTAAAACCACATGGATAATAAATGGTGGTAATATTAATAATCATCTGGATGTTATTTAGTAGACAAATAGCATATAATCAATAATTTTATCCACTATCATTTAGTAAGTGGCAGATCATGGAAATACAAAACAATGAATGAAACAATATTGACATCATAGCATCATATATTTAGGTTTGGAAAATATATTACAGTTGAATAAAAGTAAAGTGTTACTATTGTATTCAAAGACCTGCTGAAGATCACATGAACACCTAAGAGTGTTATAGTAAGAGGTATGGCTAGGATTTTAACCTGGGTCCTATGATTATGAATACATTTTTTAGGGGCACAATATTCCCTTCCATTCCTGAACTTGCTGTAGAATCAAAAGATTTCCTTTGTCTTGAATGAAATGCTGGTTAATGCAATGCATTGTGTTGTAGTTGAAAGAATACTAAATTTGAAGTCAGGGGACCTGGTATTAAATCACAGCTCACTCACTTAATAGCTATGTGACACTAGGTAAGCGATTGAACCTTTCTGGATCTCATTCTCTTTAACTGTAAAATTAAGGAATTGGATTAGATTAATTTAAGGTCCCTTCCAGCTCTAAATCTTTTATTTGCTCAGAAAGGTCACAATTTTCCTGAACCACAGTTTACTATACTGTAAATTGGAAGTCATAAAACAGGTGCCCCAGAGAGTATGTTTGTTGTTAACAGAGCATCCTAGCCAAATTTATAGGGACCTATGACAGGTTTGCTGCAGGGAGATGGTTTTTTTGTTAAACCTAGATCACCATTCAAGGATTTCTACTAAGATTTAGAGGGGTTATGACACATGTTGATATAGGTATTGAAGTATAACACTTTTCCCTTTTATAAGCTTTTTTTGTGTGTGTTTGTGAGTCAAATGTTATATGTGTGAAAATACTTTGTAATCTATACATATCTGTATAAGTATATGTTTTGATTTTATAGATAAATAGGATTTTGAATTATTTCTACATATAAACAAAGGCACATAAATCTCATAATATCACTGCATATCATCCATTAACTTTATTTTGCATATGTTTCTAGGAAACTTTTGGGGGTTCATGTTGTTTTATGATCCTACAAGGGGTTTGTTGATTGAGGAAAAGAAAATTTTCTTTAAAATATCTCTGATACAGTCTGATATCTAAGGAGCTAGCACAAATTTATGATACCAAGAACCATTCCACAATAGGTAAGGATGTAAACAGTGATCAAAAGAAGAATTACAAATTAACAGTCATATGAAAGATGGCTTCAAATCATTAATAAGAGGACTACAAAGAAAAACAACACTGAGGTTTTAACTCACATGCCTAAAATTGTCAAAGAGGATAAAAACTGGAATACTTTTGGGAAAAAATTCAGAATTTTGTTAGAGAAGTAACTAAAATGTTCATACTGTTTGACCTATATATCCCGCCATTAGACATCTAAATAGATCAAAGACAGAAAAAAAAATTTCCATATATATATAACCACACTTTTGTCAAGCAAAGAATTTGAATCAAAGTAGATGACCATTTAATGTGAAATGGCTAATGGTAGGTTAAAACAATAGAATGCCAATAATAATGATGGATATGAACAATTTAAAGAAGCATGGAAATGCATTTGTATAATATATAGAAACAAATAAATCAATAGCCTCAGTGTTTGATAAACACCCAAACTCTAGTGATGAGGATTTGCTATTTGACAAACTCCTAGGAAAACAGTGAAAAAAGTTAACTTTAGACCAGGGCTTCTAAATCTTGTTTGCGTCATATACCTCTTCCCAAAACACGATTTTTAAATACACAAAATAAAACACACAAGATTACAAAGGAAACCAAACATATCGAAATACAGTTATGAAAAAATATTTTTAAAAAGTTCATGGATCCCAGATAAAGAACTCCTCTTTTAGACTAACTCCTCACATCATATACCAAATCTAGCTTCAAATACATGAATATATGATGTATATATAAAAGGTCACATCATAGAAAAATTAGAGGATCAAAGAAGAAATAATTTTTCTTATATAAAATTAAAAATTTTTGAACAGAAAAACCAATGCAGTTAAAATTAGAAGGGAAACATCTTATTTGGAAACAAATATTTTCAATGTTTCTCTGATAAAAGTCTCATTTCTAAGATATTTGTGAGACTTATTCAAATTATGAGAATAAAAGCCATTCCAGACCATTTGATGAATGGTTGAAATCTATAAACAGACAACTTTTAAAAGAAGAAATCTAATCTTTCAAAAGCAATGTGAAGGGGCAGAGTCAAGATGGCGGAGTAGAAACAGGACTTCCCTGCAGCTCCTGCTTCCACCTCCTCCACTTCATGTAAAAGGTAACTCTAAACAAACTTTGGAGCTATAGAACCCAAAAAATGACACAGAGAAGCTAACCTCCTTCTGAGGAAGGGGCCAGTAGGCTGACAGGAAGGGGCCAGCACAGAGCTAGGGGAGCCAACCCCAGCCCTGCTTGAGCTGGAGGTTTTAGCCTCAGGGTGGGCCTGACCAGGCACAGGCTGGAGGGACTTCAGATCACCAGCAGCTATGGCAGTTTCCAGAACTATCATCCCATAGATGCTAAGGACAAAGTGAGATGTCAGTGCAGTGTGGACTTTGTGATCCAGTAGTTTGGGAGTCTGCTCCTGGGGCAGAAACCACTGAGGCACCATGGCTGTGCAGCTGCCACCACACGGCAGCTTTAGCTTCTGGCCTGAATATTGTAGGGGGACCAAGCAACCAGTCTGAGGAGTAATCACTCTTGCTTTAACCTGTTTGGATCTGGACTGTGGTCTAGGGTGGAGGTCTTTAGAGAGGGCAGCCAATGAATACCTTTGGCAACTGAGAAAACCCCAGCATTGGGATAAAACTCCCCTGTGGCAAAAAGGCCAGAAGTCAAGTAATTGAATGGAAAAATGAGCAGGCAAAGGAAGCAAAGCAAGTAGAACAACCCAACTTTACACTCCTATTTTGGGGAGAAAAAGGATCAAAGTATGGAACAAGAGGAAGACAATGAAGTCAGAACTCCTGCACCAAAAGTTTCCAAGAAAAATATAAGCTGGTTACAGGACATACTGGAGTTCAAGAAGGATTTTGAAAACCAAATAAGAGAAGTGGAGGAAAAATTGGGAAGAGAAATGAGAATGATGCAAGAAAATGATGAAAAGAGAGTCAACAAACTGACTGAAGAAAATAACACCTTAAGCATAGAATGACTTAAATGGCAAAAGAGGCTCAAAAAGGAAATGAGGAGAATCATGCCTTAAAAAGACAAATTTGCCAGATGGAAAAAGAATCTCAAAAGCTCACTGAAGAGAATCATTCCTTAAGAATTAGATTGGAGCAAATGGAAGCAAGTGACTTTATGAGAAATCAAGATGCTGTTAAACAGATCCAAAAAAATGAAAAAAATAGAAGGAAATGTGAAATATCTCATTGGGAAAACCACTGACCTGGAAAGTAGATCTAGGAGAGATAATTTAAAAATTATTGGACTACCTGAAATCCATGATCAAAGAAAGAACCTAGAGATCATCCTTCAAGAAATTCTCAAGGAAAACTGCCCCGATGTTTTAGAACCAGAGGGCAAAATAGAGGTTGAAAGAATACACCAATCACCTCATGAAAAAGATCCCAAAAAGAAAACTCCTACGAATATTATAGCCAGGTTCCAGAGTTCCCAGATCCCAAGGAGAAAATATTACAAGCAGCCAGGAAGAAACAATTTGAATATTGTGGAAACACAATTAGGATAACACAGGATCTGGCAGCTTCTAGATGAGGGATTGAAGGGATATATATATATATATATATATATATATATATATATATATATATATATATATATATTCCAGAGGTCAAAGGAGCTGGGATTGAAAGCAAAAATCACCTACCCAGAAAAAAGTGGGTATCATGTTTCAGGGGAAAATATGGTCATTCAGTGGAAGAGGACTTTCAAGCATTCTTAATGGAAAAAAAAAACAGTTGAATTGAAAATTTGACGTTCAAATACAAGAAAAGCATGAGAAGGTAAACAGGGAAAAGAAATAATAAGGAACTTATTAACTTATAACATTATTATATAATGAACAATTTATATCCCTACATGGAAAAATGATAATTGTAACTTATGAAACTTCTCAGTAGGAGAGTAGTTGAAAGGAATAGAAATGTACACACACACACACACACACACACACACACACACACACACACATATATATATGTATATGAGGGTTTATGGGTGTATGAATACATATGTGAATGGATATATATATATATATATATATATATATATGTATGTATACAGGTATTCATGGATAGAGGGCACAGGACCAATTTAATAAGAAAGGATGATACTTAAAAGGTGAAATTAAGAGGTGAGAGAGTAATATAATGAGAGGAGGTGGGGAGAGACAGAATGGGGTATACTATTTCATATAGAAGAGGCAAGGGAAAATGGTCACAATGTAGGGGAAGAACAGGAAGGCAGAGGGGAATGGGTCAACCTTATTCTCATTGAATTTGGCTTAGGGAGGGAATGACATACAAACTAAATAGGGTATCTTGCCCTATAGGAGAATAGGGAAAAGGATTGAGAGGGGCAGTGATGGAAGGGAGGGCAGGCTGGGGGGGAGGGAAATTGGAAGCACCCACTTTTGAAAAGGGACAGGATCAAAGTTGAGAAAAGAAAAAGTGGATGGTGGGATAAGGAGGGAGGGAAATATAGTCAGTCTTTTAAAATATATCCACTATGGAAATGTTTTGCATAGCTACACATGTACAACCTATATTGAACTGCTTATCTTCCTAGTAAGGGTGGGTGACAAGGGAGGAAGGTAATGAATCTGGAATTCAAAGTTTTAAAATCAAATGTTTAAAAAATATATATATATATACACTATTATTAATATTATTTTACATGTAACTGGGAAATAAGATATACAGGCAATAGAGATCCACCGTGCCCTACTGGAAAGTTGGAGGGGTTTTGGGAGAATATATGGGAGAGGGCAGATTGGAGGAGGGGATATCCAGTGGGATCACTAATTTAGGGTGTTGGGTAGGGGGAAAAACAGGGAGAAAATTTGTAACTCAAAATCTTGCAGAAATGAATGATGTAAACTAGAAGTTAACGAAGCATTTAATAAAAACAAACAACCAAAACAATGTAAAAATGTTCCGTATCAGAAATAATTAGAATAATGCAAATTAAAGCAATGCTGAGTTTCATTCGTTACACAACTCAGATTGTCAAAAATGAAAAAAAAATAGCAAATTTGGGGAATGAGGGATGACTGTAGGAGAAGTTTTCTACTAGATAAAACTGTGAATTAATTGTTCTAGGCATTCTACAAATTTAAACGTATTTGCCTAAAAGTTATTAAACTGTGTATACCCAGCTATACCACTGTTTGCTAGACCTATATCCCAATGTGATCAAGGAAAAAGGAAAAGGACCCATATAAATATTTATAAGAGTTTATTTTGAAGTGACAAAGTTGGGGAAAAGTTGAACAAAATGTGGTTTAGGAATGTAATGGAACATTATTGTACTATAAAATTTATGAAAGTTATGGCTTCAGAGAAACCTGCTTATATTTGTGTGAACTGATACAGAGGGAAGTGAGCAGAACCAGGAGATCAACTCAAATCAGAGCGGCAACACTGAAAATGCAAGCTAAAGAATTACGAACTCTGACCCATAATGCAGTGACCAACCATAATTCCAGATGACTTACTGACAGAGAGGTGATGGAAACAAAACGAAGAACCAGGCATATATTTGCCACCCTTGTCAATATGGAGATTTGCTTTGCTTGGCAATGAATATTTGTTGCAAAAGTGCTGTTTTTTCTCCTTTCACTTTTTGGGTGGAGGGGTATTGAGTGGGACCTTATGTGAACTCACATATCCAGAAAAACAAATCACTCCTATTTTGTAATTTAATTTATATGAAACAAGAATATACAAAAAAGTTTTAGTTAAATAAAATAACATACATAGTTACTATGATATTGGTCCCGGAGAAGAAATGAGAAAATGTACTTCCTTCCTTGAAGAAGTGAGACACTTTGGATACAGAATATTGTGTCTTGAAGATTCATTCCTACTCTGATACCCTGTCACGTCAGGTTGATTATAATTGTGCTTAATTCTCTCTCTCTCTCTCTCTCTCTCTCTCTCTCTCTCTCTCTTTCTTTCTCTCTCTCTCTCTGTCTTTTTCCCTCCCTCTCCTTCCTTTCCTCCCTCCCCCTCCCTTCCTCCTTTTCTCTCTCTTTCTCTGTCTCTGTCTCTCTTTCTTTCTAGGACTGGTATGGCAAAGGGAAGGGTTATATTTAGAAATTAAAGTGACATAATAAACAAAGAATAGCAATATGTATTTTAATCCTCCTTATGAGTTAAACTTTTATATATACAATTATTCAGCTCAGTCCTTCTTGAAATACCTTATTTATTTTATTCTAGTAATGGGGTTTTTTTGGTAAAAATTATAATAAAATCCTACCGTGTATACTGAGATCTCTGAAAGTTGGTAATGTATCCTCGTACCCACCTAGCAGATGTTTAACAAGTATGCATGTGGTACTTAATTATGGTCAAGTTGTTTTCTGTGGGATTCAGCAAAAGTACAGCTGAACATATATTGGAGGTTTCTATGAGGTCATTCTCAAGATCATAACATATTTTGAGATGTGATTAAGTCTTTAGTAATGTGAGAGGGATAATGATATAACAGAAAATTAATCCTACATGTTTCAGAACTGATTCTCCCTCACACTAGTTTTATGACTTTGGGTAAGTCACATCCCTTCTCTAGGCTTTGGTTTTCTCATTTGACACTATAGCATTTGGATGAAATGATCTCTAAGATCCATTCCTGCTCTGATATCTTCTGATTACAAATCATTGTGCAATCATTAGGGTAAAATGCAACATAAGCATCTGTGCTTTCTCAAGAATCTGCCTTGTGCAAAAAGGCATGACTAAGCCTCTAGCTATTTTTATCTCCAAGATAAAACAATCTAAAAGTGAGTTAGGTGTCACTGTAAAGCAGCAGCTTCCCAGCTACAAAACAATGCAAATCATCATAAACTACCTGTGGTGTAATTGTTCTCCTTTGAAAATGTTAGGATAGCTAGAAAAATATGATGAATATTTCAGGAAGAGAGCCAGCAAGAGGCATATAATGATGTTTTGGCTGCAGATAAGATTATGATGCATAGTTAATTGACAACTGGCATGTCACTTGCTGTATTCATGGTGCCAATATTAGCTAATTACCATCCTTTTAGGTACTCCAGGAGTACCTTGCAGTGTGTAGATTTAACCAGGGAGTGGTTAAATGGAGTGGAATGATTGCAAAGTTGCAGGATTCTCTCTTTATTTTTGTTTTGGATCTTTCCTTTGGTTTTATTTGTATTTACTTTTCTGTATATATGTCATATATCCCCAATAGAATATAACCTGAATTTCATTTTTTGTCTTTTTATCCTAAATAGCTAGTATGATGTGTTATCCATAGCATGTAATCAGTGACTGTTCAACTTACTTGAGTTGAAATGCCAGTAGGGTAAGGAATTCATGTAGAGACTTGGGTTTTTTGTTTTGTTTTGTTTTGGTATTCTCAGCACTTAGAAGTAAGAGTTGGAGGAGTGAATGTAGGAGTCCAGCTATATATGACTGAACTGAGTCCTCCAAATGGGAAGTTCTGTGAATATACTAAATGGCTGATCTAGTCCTAGACTCTCTCTCTCTTACTTCTAAGCTTCAGTGCTTGAGGATGACTTCTCTGAGGTGTCTGGAGGGCCAAGTAGTATATCTCCTATTCAGTTGTAAATTGTGAATATATCCTGACCAAGTAAGCCAGTATCTGGGAAAAGGCAGCCTCACTTTTGTGTCTTTGGTACATAGCCTTGTGAGAACTCAAGAAGGCTGGAGGCCTGTTGTCACAGCAGCATCTCCTATCAGCAGTGGGATCTCCTTGTGTAATAGCTGCTGATGACAGGGAAATGTTGTTTTATCAGCTATTTCAAATGCTACCAGGAGAGAGAGTGCCTGAGTAGTAGCAGGAGGGTGCTATTGCAATTGGAAGAATAAGCATCAGAAAGAAAGAGAACAATAGAAAGATGATCGGGTGACACATTTGGTCAGACTGTGCTTAGCAGAGGTAAAAGGTGAAATGCCTATTTAGGAGCCTTATAAAATCCATATCATGTCCCATTAAGTCTTGAATGCTAGTTCCTCAACTTATCCTTTAAGATGGTAAGTTAGTGAATTCTGTACAAATCATTCCATAGTAGAAGTTGATTTCTTTGTTCTTACCATTCCATTTTTTGGGGGGGTGGTGGTGGAATAAAGCATCTGCCCCATACTCAATTTGTATTTGAACATTGTGTATTAAAAAAACCAAACCAAACCAAACCAAAAAAAAAACAAACCCTTTCCTCCCTCTTGGGAGAAATTCAACTTTTCTTCTGTCTCCTCATCATGGAATGGAGATCACAGAATAAAGGTCATGCCAAAAAAGGAGGAAGAAGATAGTAAGAAGCACACAGTTCTAAGACTTAAAATAATTAATATTGGACATTTGTTATTCTTAATATCCTACCTTTGTCCAATGCAAATAAGTGGATTTATTATTATAGGAAACAAATCACTTTTATTTTGACATTTTTGATTTAAATGAAAAACAAGAAGATATAAAAAAGTTTTAGTTAAATTAAAAAGGCAGCTCAGATTCTCCTTAGCAAGGTGAATAAAGCAGTTGATTTTGTGTACCCAAAGTCAATAACCAACATAATTTCATGAGATACTTGCTCATATTATCTTGTAGTGTTCAATTGAGTGAAAGTAAAGAGATCACCATGGTTATTAGAAACTATGCAACATGTATTGAAGAGGGTGAAATAGTTGTAAAATTCTATGAAAACCTTGACAAGATCCTCAGAGCCAAGTCAACGTTTACTCTAATATCTGGCGACTTCTGTGAGAAGATGGCACAGGGGAAAATGACAAAGACTATCGTGAAAATATTATTGGGAATAAAGAAATGAAAAAAGTCAAAAGCTTCTAAATTCTTACAACTGTATACCATAGATTATTTCTTCAACAATCCAGAAGAAACTGAATTTAGGATTATGAAAAAAGAAATGATGATCTATGACATGGTAATCACTGTAGAATTAGTTATCTCGGTATAGTCAGATCAAAGCTGGCTATAACAAAAGCCCCAAACATGAACAAATTAGAAAAAAAATGTCTTAAGAAGAAAATGCAATTCCATGCTTACTGCATATGTTCATTCATGTCATGAGGGATACCTTATACAAAACTCAAAAGAGTTTTCCTTTTGAGAGAAATATTACAAAGATGTTCCTGTTGGTGGATGATATTATATTCATTACAATGAGAACTACAGAGAATTCTTTGACACAGTTACTTACGCAAAAGAGATAGGCCTGGCAATTCACACAGGAAAATTAATATGGATGAAGAATGTTCATTGTATTATTATTACATGCCAATTACAGGTATAACCTAGTAAGTTAGTCCAATAGTACATATGTCTTGGACAGGCACTACAGATAATTAAATGAGGTGCTGAGAACTGAACAGGAAGAGGACATATCAGACTAGAACATATTTGGAAAATAAAGTATATTGCACTTTAAGTGATCCCAAGCTGTTTGCTGTTACAAAAGTCTATTCTTTGAACACTAATATTCTAAGAGAAAAGGCAGCATTTGGTAATGGATAGAATGATGGAATTGGAGTTGAGAAGACCTCAGTTCAAATGTCTCTCCTGATGTTTACTAGTGGTGTATGACCTTGGAAAAGGCTACAAATTCTAGACAGATTGTGATCTGAATCAATGGGAGGAGGAGTCCCCACATTAGGAGTGATCATAGAAAAGAAATAACAGGCCCTAGACATATTAACTTATTCTTCCAGAGATATTATATGGTTTCAAATTATAGAGCATTGGGTTATAACTAGCTTAGAAAATATCTACATTGATGATGTTTGAGTATACGTTTTTTTTTGCCTTTTGGAGGGCAATTAGGGTTAAGTAACTTGCCCAAGGTTACACAGCTAGGTTTTTGTTTTTGTGTCTTAAGTGTCTGAGGCCAGACTTGAACTCAGGTCCTTCTGACTCCAGGGCCAGCACTCTACTCACTGCACCACCTAGCCACCCATGAGTATCCTAATACAAAGAATAGGTTGTCTATGAGGAGGTAGCATAATAGAAATAATGGTTAAAAGTATGGCTTTTGTTCATATCCTGGCTTTCCTTCTAACTGCTTGCATGGTCTTGGGTTGTCAGATCAGCAATGGCTTATCAAGGACCTACACTGTACTTAGTGCTGGGGATACAAAATAACAACAATAACAAAAAACAAAAAAGCAAAAACAGCCTCTATAGGCAACATGTAAACAACAACAAATAAACAAAATACAGTTATCCCTTCCACATCACAACTTTCCCCATCATGGTTTCTGATTTGCCGCAGGTCAGCATAAGAAATTAAATGCAATTATTTTTGGAAGTTTTGAGGAAGCTGCAGATGATGTGTGAAGGCCAACAGATGACACAAAAAGTTTAGAAACTTAGAAATGCATAAAACACATACACACATACACATACACACATATAAATGTATCGATATTATATAGTACTACATGTATTTTATAGTACTGTATAATATCAACATATTTTGTCTTTAAATATCAATGTAATTTGGACTTCTTCTATAATATAAGGGGAGGGCCAAAAACTTTTGCATGGATTTTCCAGATCGAGGGTATGTGTGTGGGGAGGGGGAGGGGAAGGAGGGTGGTGGTGGTGATGGTAGGGCACTGTGCCATGCAATGTGGAAGGAATAACTGCATATATTGGAAAAATTAGATATCATCTCAAAGGGATGGCAATAGCATTGAGGGGAACTGGGAAAGTCTTACTGCAAAAGGTAGGTATAATGGCAGGCAAAGAAGTAGTTAACACCTTGTTTCAGCTATTTAATTATTTAGCACCTTGTTTCAGTTCCAGTTTCTTGCCCATGATCATACCGAGTCTTTTGTTAAGAAACAGAACTTGTGAACCCTTGTTGCTTTTGCAACAGGTGCAACAGGGAGGAGCTTAAATGATCATATATAAGGAAAACCTAAGGCTGAGAGAGCAGAAACTGGGAGGAAGCATGGCTGTGGTGCCAGTACTTCATCTGTTTTGATGTTACTTTGTCAGATTTGTCTGCTGATAGAGGACGTTGCTGTTATTATAGAAGCCTGGGGACCTTCCTGCAGGTTCAGAAGCCCTGAAAGAGGATTTTCTTGTCTGTTTACAGAAGTCCTGGATGAGAGTCTTACTGATGTTTTCAGAAGTTCTGGGACTATACTGATGATTTGTTGATATTATATTATAATTGATATTATATAGTACTACATGTATTTCATATGTAAAGAACTATACTGTTGATTTCTCAGAACTTGATTGTAGGTTTATGTTGATTTCATAGGCAGAAAGTGAATTAATGATGGTGCTGGCAATATATATATATATATATATATATATATATATATATATATATATATGAATATACACATAAATGCTGTTGTGGCTCTGTTAAGCTTTGTCTTCCCAGGAACAGAAACTGTGAACAACTTGAGGTGGACTAGACTCTGTGAGCTTCAATATGGAATAGGAGCTGGATAAGGAACTGAGAGCTGTCTGCCTTTGAACTCAGGTGACAGTTGGGTGGATTCAGGTAGAAGCTGGACCCATGGAAGAGGAACCATGGAAGCTGAGAGTCCGCCTTGAGTCAATAAAAAAAGGACCTCTCCTTGGGTATTTAATGCAAACTGAGAAGATCATGATTTACTGTGGTCTAGGGGTGGGAGGACTTTGTATGCTGTATCCTGTACTCTTCAGGATGATTGGATTAAAGATGATTAGAAACTAATCTCCAATTAAGAAGAAAGAAGTCTTTTTGACTGAGAGATTAAAATAATGTGACCTAGGGGTGGAGAAAAGGATGATTGAGTTAAGGACTTACTGAATGATTATACTTTGTGTTCCTTAAGGAGGCTTGCAGAAACAGAATATTCAATAGATTGTACATATAGATAATTGTGCAGTATTGATTTTATATGTCTCATATTATAATACAAGATACTTTCATTTATAGCAACACTGGGAAAGAAAACAGTTATGTAAATCTTATTTAAAGCAGCCTTCAGCACACTGTTTAGCAAAGTCCTTTCCTGAAAGAAAAGATATTGCTTAATAATATTTATTATTCTCAGCTCAAGGAACCTCCTTGAGTTTTCCAGAATGTATATGACTATTCTGTGTGTATATACAGTATGTGTGTAAAAGGAGGCCCTATGACAAATTGTGACAAGGCTTAACTTTTCAAGATACCTTGAGGGACTTGTGAGTGCTAAAATGTTAACAAAAGCTGAGGGCTGAAAGAAGTAAGGCTTCAAATAACAACATTTACATTATATAAAGGGTTAAAATTTGCAAAGCTTTTTACACACATCATCTCATTTGATCTTCACTGTAATCCTTCAAGAGACTCTAAGGGCCACTGGTATAAATAAAATGCCTTGCCTATCTATAGTTAGCTAGATAGTAAATATTGGAAGTAGGATATGTTCTTTTTGACCCAGCTACATCATGTTACCTTTCCAATGCATAAAGTTTTTCAAAGTATACACTTTTTCTCAAGGAGTACTTTTTATATTTTTAACTAATCCTATAAAATTCACCTATAAGCCAATGTTTAATATTGAAGGGAATGGCAGACTGAGAGGCAGCTGGTGGCACAGTGGGTAGAGAACTTGGCTTGGAGTTAGGAAGAGCTAAATTCAAATCTAATCTCAGACAATTAGAAGCTGTGTGACCCAGGGCAAGTCACTTAATGTCTGTTTGCCTCAGTTTCTTCAAGTATAAAATGGGGATAATAATACCACCTACCTCCCAAGCTTGTTGTGAGGATCAAATGAGATAGTATTTCTTAAGTGCCTGTCACATAGTAGGTGCTATATAAATACTAGCTATTATTGTTGGGTTTTTTTTCATGAAGGAAAGGTAGTATATTCTGATTCTGCCTGATGCCAATCCAATTTGCTTAATTATATTTTTATACCTGAATGGGACCTTGGTAATGAGGATTTATAGAAATCAATGCTTTTTCTTCCTAGTTCAATTCTAGTAAGGTTAGGTATGATGAAAAGACTTTCAATTTTTAGATTTCAATTTTTATGCTTACATTAAAATATGTTTTGGTATTAAATATTATACTTTAATATGATTTATATAACATTTTCTAATTCTATAATTCATTAATTTATCTGTTTAGCAATAATGGTTATGTAATTATATACATTATTATCTCTCCATTCACAAAGAGTCTAAATGAACATTACATTGCTATTAATTGATCTTACTCTAGGCAAAATTACTGGCCTTTCTCCTCTCTAATCTCAACTCTCTACTCATCTTCTTTGACTTGAAAGTCTGGGTAATTTTGAATCAGATTCACCAAATGTAGAGATTATTCTTTGTGAAGAAATTAATATTGCTAAATTGGAGAGGCAAAAAAACGCTCAAAACAAAACATTGGACCAGGAGTTCTAATTCTGACTCTAAATAACTTTCCTAAAGTCAACCCAGTAATTAGTAAGAGTCAGAATCTTTCAGGCTTTGGTTTCCTCTGATTTAAAATGTGAGGTTTTCTCTGGGAGCCCAGATGCCAGAGTAAGCAGCTGTCACTCTTACTCTTCCTTATCGACCTCTAAAAACCCAGAAAATGATGCCCCAGAAAAAATAACGGAACAGTGGAGCCAGCAGAAAGATGGGGTCTTTTAGACTGGGAGGCTTAGAGTATTCATAGGAAAGGTCCCTTTCTCCCTGGTGGAAGGGTAGCAATACAGGATAGAAAGCATCCCAGTGGCAAGTCCCATCTCAGCAAACCAGCAGGAGATCCTGAGCTCCAGGTAGTAGAGCAGGCAAATGCCAACACCAGGATCCCCTGCATGCCTTGGCACAGTCAGAGGAATTGGAAGACTCAAGCTTAGAGTTCCAGTGTACTGTCGGGCAGGTGTCCTCCAATAGCCAAACTTCCCTTTCCTTCAGCAAAGTCCTAGTGAACAGGCATCCTCCAGCAGTGCGCCCCTCCCCCCCCCAAAGCTTCAGTGTAGGCTGGGGAAACACAGAAAAACCCTGCCTGGCTTCAGGACACACAAGTTACCAACACTAGAACCCCGGCTTAGCACCAGGTAAACTGCCAGACCCCTACAGTCTCTAGCTGCCAGCATGTGAGGCCCAAGCACACAAAGCCAGTGGCCCCTGGCCTCCAGCACAAGAAGCTTGGGACAGTGATCCCTATGCTCCAGCAGGAAAGCTCAACTTTAAAAACCAGGAAATAGACAAACACCATGGACACTGACCATAGATTCTTTCTATGGGGATAGGAAGATAAAACAAACAAACAAACAAACACAAATTCAGAAGAGGACAATACTGTTTATATACTTACATCAAAGGGGAACATGAATTGGTCTCAAGCCCAAAAAGTCTTCTTAGAAGAACTCAAAAAGGATATTAAAAGTCAAATAGGAGAGGTAGAAGTAAAATTGGGAAAAGAAAGGAGAGGTATGCAAGAAAGAGTCAGCAGCTTGGAAAAGGAACAACAAAAATTGACCTTAGAATACAATTCCTTAAAAAATACAATTGAGTGTGTGTGTGTGGGGGGGGGGGTGCTAGGTGGAGCAGTGAGTAAAGCGCTGGCCCTGGAGTCAAAAGGACCTGAGTTCGGTTCAGGCCTCAGACACTTAACACCCACAAACAAAAACCTAGCCACACGACCTTGGGCAAGTTTCTTAACCGCAATTGCCCTCCAAAAAAAAAAAATAATAATACAATTGGCCAAATGGGAAAAAAAAAGTCCACTGAAGAAACTAACTGAAGACAATAATTTGTTAAAAATTAGAATTGGGCAAATGGGAACTAATGATTCTATGAGGAATCAAAAATCAGTCAAACAAAATTAAAAGAATGAATGAATGAATGAAAGAAATGAAAGAAGGGAAGAAAGAATGAAAAAATAGAAGAAAATGTAAAATACCTCATTAAAAACAAACAAATAAACAACTGACCTGGAAAATAGATCCAGGAGAGATAATTTAAGAATTGTTGGTCTGACGGAAAGCCATGATTGAACAAAGAGCCTGAACAGCATCTTTCAAGAAATTATCAAGGAAAACTTCCCTGAGATCCTAGAACCAGAGAGTAAAATAGTCATTGGAAGAATCTACCGATCACCTCCTGAAACTCTAAGGAATATTGTAACCAAATTCTGGAATTATCAGGTCAAGAAGAAAATACTGTAAGCAGCCAGAAAGAAACAATTTTAAATATTGTGGAACCACAGTCAGGATTATGCAGGACCTTGCAGTTTCTTTATGAAAAGATTGGAGGGTTTGGAATATGACCTTGAATTACAACCAAGCATCAACTACCCAGCAAAAGTGAGCATAATCTTTCAGAGGAGGAGATGGACATTCAATAAAATAGGGGACTTCAAAAGTTCCTGATGAAAAGAACAGGACTCAACAGAAAAGTTGGTCTTCAAATACAAGACTCAAGAGAGATGAAAAGGGATTGTACTGGGAGAAGAGGAAAGGAACAGGCAGAAAAGGCACTAAGTATTAGAGCAGAGGGAAAGAAGGGAGGGAGATGAGCATTGTATGAACCTTACTCTCATCATATTTGTCTCAAAGAGGGAATAGCATAGACAGTTAGTTATGGAAATCTAAATTACCATATAGGAAGTAGGAAGGGAAAGGGGAAGGAAAGGTGTGGATAAAAAGAAGGGAAGAATTAATATGGGAAAAAGGAAAGAAAAGGGAGGGGGCTGATAGAAGAGAAGGCAGATTGAGGGAGGTGTTGGTCAAAAGCCAAACACTTGTGAGAAGGGAAGGAAAGGTAGAAAGGAGAGAGAAAGGCATAAATGGAGGGGGGTGAAGAATAGGATGGAGAGAAAAACACATATAGTAATTGTAACTGTGAATGTGAATGGGATGAACTGTCCCATAAAATGGAAGTGGATAGCAGAGTGGATTAAAATCCAGAATCTTACAATAGGTTGTTTACAAGAAATATATTTGAAGCAGAGGGATACACACAGAGTAAAGGTAAAAGGCTGGAGTAGAATATATTATACTTCAGCTGAAGCAAAAAAAAAAAAAAGCAGGTGTACCTATTTTGATCTCAGACAAAGAAAAAGCAAAAATAAATCTAATTAAGAGATAAGGAAGGAAACTACATCTTGCTAAAAGGAATAGACAATGAAGTAATATCATTAATAAACATATATGCACAAAGTGATATAGTATCCAAATTCTTAGAGGAGAAATTAAGGGAGTTACAGGAAGAAATAGACAGCAAAATTATAGTAGTGGTGGATCTCAACCAACCTCTTTTAGTACTAGATAAATCTAACTACAAAATAAATAAGAAAGAAGCTAAGGAGGTGAATAGAATTTGAGAAAATTTAGATATAGTAGATCTCTGGAGAAAAATGAATGGGGATAGAAGGGAATATACTTTTCTCAGCAGTACATGGCACCTACACAAAAACTGACCATGTATTAGGACATAAAAATGTCATAATCCAATGCAGAAAGGTAGAAAAATGCATCCTTTTCAAATCCCAATTCAATAAAAAAGTATATGTAGTAAAGGGCCATGGAAAGAGAGACTAAAAATTAATTGGAAACTAAATAACCTAATCCTAAGGAATGAATGTGTCAAACAACAAATCATAGAAACAATCAATAACCTCATCCAAGAGAATGACACTAATGAGACAACATAGCAAAACTTATGGGATGCAGCCAAAGTTCTTAGGGGAAATTTCATATCTTATAATGCCAACATGAATATAATAGAGAAAGAGGAGAGAAATTAATTGGGCATGCAATCAAAAAAAGCTAAAAAAAGAATAAATTAAAAAATTCCAATTAAATAGCAAAGCAGAAAAACTGGAAACCAAAGGAGAAAATAAGAAAACTATTAAACTAGTAAATAAAACTAAGAGCTGATTTTATGAAAACAAAATGAATAAAATAGATAAACCTTTGATAAATTTGATTTAAAAAAGAAGGAAAAAACCAAATTGCCAGTATCAAAAACAAAAAGGGTAAATTCACCATCAATGAAGAGGAAATCAAAACAATAATTTGGAGTTATTTTGCCCAACTGTAAGGCAATAAATTTTACCAGCTTAGTGAAATGAATGAATATTTACAAAAACATAAATTGCCCAAATTAACAAAATATTTTAATAACACCATTTCAAAGAAAGAAATTAAGAAAAAATCTCCAGGGCCACATGAATTTACAGGTGGATTCTACCACACATTTAAAGAACAACTAAGTCCAATACTATATAAACTATTTGGGAAGAGAGTGAAGAAGTCCTGACAAATTCTTTTTATGATACAAATATGGTGCTGATACCCAACCCAGGAAAGCCAAAACATAAAATTATAGACCAATTTCCCTAATGAGTATAGATGCAAAAACTTTAAATAAAATATTAGCAAATAGATTATAATAACTTTTCATGAAGATAATACACGTTGATCAGGTAGGATTTATAGCAGGAATGCAAGGCTGGTTCAATACTAGGAAAACTATCAGCATAATTCACTATATCAACAGCAAAACTAACAGATGATATGATTATCTCAATAGATGCAGAAACTTCTTTTGACAAAAAACAACACCCATTCCTATTAAAAACATTAGAAAGCACAGGAATAAATGGAGTCTTCCTTAAAATAATAGCTAGCATCTGTCTAAAATCATCAGCAAGCATTAAATGCAGTGAGGATAAGCTAGAAACATTTCCAATAATATCAGGATCAAAACAAGGATATCCAGTATCACCACTGTTATTCAATATTGCACTAGAAATGTTAGCTTTAGCAATAAGAGATGAAAAAAAAAGTTGGAGGAATTATAATAGGCAAGGAAGGGCAAAGTTATCACTCTTTGAAGATGATATGGATTGGGTACTTGGAGAATACTAGAGAATCAAGTAAAAAAATACTTGAAATATAAAACAACTTTAGCAAAGTTTCAGGATATAAAATAAACACACATAAATCATGTGCATTTCTGTACTAACAATGCCCACTAGCAAAAGATAGAGAAATTCCATTTAAAATAACTATAGACAATGTAAAATATTTGGCAGTCTACCCACCAAGACAAATCCAGGAACTATATGAACACAATTACAAAAACTTTTCACATGAGTAAAGTTAGATCTAAATAATTGGGATAATATCAGTTGCTCATGGGTAGGCTGAGGTAATATAATAGAAAGGACAATTCTACCTAGATTAATTTACTTATTCAGTGCCATACCAATCAAATTACAAAAAACATTTTGTTTTCTAGAACTAGAAAAAATAATAACAAAATTCATCTGTAAGAACAAAAGGTCCAGAATATCAAGGAAATTAATGAAAACAAATGCAAAGGATGGTGGCCTAGCCTTATGGCTAGATCCTAAATTGTATTACAAAACAGCAATGATCAAAACTACTTGGTACAGGCTAAGAAATAGTATGGTGGATCAGTGAAAAGTTTAGGTACACAAGACACAGTAGTCAATGACTTTATTAATCTACTGTTTGGTAAACTCAAAGACTCTAGCTTCTGGAATAAAAACTCACTATTTAACAAAAATTGCTGAGAAAACTGGAAAATAGAATGACAGAACCTAGGCAGACACCAACATTTTACACTGTATACCAAAATAAAGACAAAATGAGTACTTGATTTAGATATAATGACTGATACCACAAGCAAACTGGGAGAGCAAGGAATAGTTTACCAGTCAGATTTATGGAGAAGGGAAGAATTTATGACCAAATAAGAAATAAAGAACATTATGAAATGCAAAATGGATAATTTTGATTACATTAAACTGAAAATTTTTCCACATACAAAGCCAATGCAACAAAGATTAGAAGGTAAGTAGAAAGCTAGGCAACAAATTTTACAACCAGTGTTTATGATAAAGGCCAATTTTCTCAAATATATAGAGAACTGAGTCAAATTTATAAGAATACAAGTCATTCCCCAATTGGTACATGGTCAAAGGATATGAATAGGCAGAAGAAATTAAAGTTATCTAAAGGCTTATGAAAAAGCACTCTTAATTACTATTGACTAGAGAAATGCAAATGAAAACAACTCTGAGGTACCACATCACACCCATCAGATTGTTTAACATGATAAAATAGGGAAATGATGAATGTTGGAGAAGATGTGGGAAAATTGGAACATTAATGCATTGTTGGTGGAGTTGTGAATTATTTTAACCATTATGGAGAGCAATTTGGAATTATGCCCAAATGGCTTTAAAACTGTTCATACCCTTTGAGCTAGTAATACCCCCTCTAGGTCTGCATCCCAAAGAGATCATAAAAATCAGAAAAGGATGCCCATGTACAAACATATTTATAGCAGCTTTTTGTGGTGGCCAAGAATTGGAAATTGAGAGGATTCCCACCAATTGGGGAGTGGCTGAAGAAGTTTTGGTATAGGAAAATAATGGAATACTATTCCATAAGAGGTGGTGAGCAAGAGGATTTCAGAAAAACCTCAAAAAACTTACATGAACTTATACTGAGTGAAGTGAACAGAACTAGAAGATGTTTTGCACAGTTTCAGCAACAGTGTATGATGACTATCTTTGATAGACTTAGCTCTTCTCAGCAATGCAAGGATCTAGGATGACTCCAAAGGACTCATGATGGAAAATGCTGCTCACATCCAAACAACAACAACAGCAACAACTATGGAGTCTGAATGCAGACTGAAGCCTACTATCTGCTCTCTCTCTCTCTCTCTCTCTCTCTGTGTGTCTCTCTGTCTCTCTGTCTCTCTGTCTCTCTCTCTGTTTCTTCTTTCTTGAAGTTTCTTCCATTTGTTCTAATTCTTCTTTACAACATGACTAATGTGTTCCACCTTCTCCAATACATGTAAAAATGACTCAAAACAAACTTTAGAGCTACAGAACCCACAAAGTGACAGAGAGAAAATAACCTCCCGCTAAAGACAGCCCTGCAGGCCAGCAGAAAGACGCCAGCATCGCGTTCTGGGAACAGAGCCCAGCCCCGTGTGAGCCCAAGCTTTTAGCCTTAGGGCAGCCATGATCAGCCCTGGCTGGAAGGACATTAGCAGATTGGATCACCAGCAGCTGTAGCAGTTGCCAGAATTATCAACCCATAAATGCCAAAAACAAAGTGAGAGGTTAATGGACTTTGGGAACAGGGAGTCTAGGAGTGTGGTCAGGCCTCTGCCCCTGGAGGGAGAAATGGCTGAGGTGCTGGGGCCATGCAGCTGCTGCCACATTGCTGCTTCAGAGCTCCTGGCCTGCAGAGTGTAGGGGAACCAAGCAATCAGTCTGAGGGGGAATCACTCTTGCTTTAACCTGCTTGAATCTGGACTGCTGTCCAGGGTGGAGGTCGTGGGGTGGGTGACCAGTGTGCCAGAGCGTGTGGAGGTTTCAGAGATGGCAGCCAACTAATAGCTCCAGCAGCTTTGAAAACATTAATGATTTGGAACAAAGCTCCCCTCTCTGGAAGCAGAGTTCTACTGTGGAAAAAAGCTCAAAAGTCAAGTAATTGAGTGGCAACATGAGAAAGCAAAGGAAGCAAAGCAAGAAGAGTAATCTGACTTTACACTCCTATTTTGGGGACAAAAAGGATCAAACCATAGAACAGGAGGAAGATAATGAAGTCAGAACTCATGCACCAAAGGCTTCCAAGAAAAATATGGACTGATTACAGGCCATAGAGGGGTTTAAGAAGGATTTTGTAAACCAAATAAGAGAAGTAGAGGAAAAATTGGGAAGAGGAATGAGAATGATGCAAGAAAATCATGAAAAGCAAGTCAACAACCTGACTGAAGAAAATAACACCTTAAAAAATAGACTAAATGAAATGGCAAAAGAGGGTCAAAAAGGCAATGAGGAGAAGAATGCCTTAAAAAGCTGAATTTGCCAGATGGAAAAATAATCTCAAAAGCTCACTGAAGAGAATAATGGAAGTTAGTGACTTTATGAGAAATTGAGATACTATTAAACAGATCCAAACAGATTAAAAATAGAAGGAAATGTGAAATATTTCATTGAAAAAACCACTGACCTGGAAAATAGATCCAGAAGAGATAATTTAAAAATTAGTGGATATCTGAAAGCCATGATCAAAACAAGAACCTGGAAATCATCCTTCAAGAAATTCTCAAGGAAAATTGCTCTGATGTTTTAGAACCAGAGGGCAAAATAGAGGTTGAAAGAATCCACTGATCATATCCTGAAAAATATCCCAAAAAGAAAACTCCCAGGAATATTATAGACAGAGGTCATAGGATCAATTGAATAGGAAGGGATGATAAGTAAAAGGTGGAATTGAGGGGTACGAGAAGAATATAATGAGAGGAGATGGGGTGAGACAGAATGGGATAAATTATCTCATATAGAAGAGGCAAGGGAAAACTGTTACAATGGAGGGGAAGAATAGGAAGGCAAAAAAGAATGAGTCAACCTTACTCTTATTGAATTTGGCTTAGGGAGGGAATGAAATACACACTAAATAGGGTATCTTGCCCTACAAGAGAGTAGGGAGGAAAGGGATGAGAGGGGGGATTATGAAGGGGAGGGCAGGTTAGGGGGGAAGGAAGTTGGAAGCACACACTTTTGAAAAGGGACAGGGTCAAAGTAGAGAATAAAACAAGTGGTGGTTGGGATAGGATGGAGGGAAACATAGTCGGTTTTTCACAATATATCCACTATGGAAATATTTTGTATAGCTACACATGTATAACCTATATTGAATTGCTTATCTTCCCAGTAAGGGTGGGTGAGGAGGAAGGTAGGGAAAGAATCTGGAATTCAAAGTTTAAAATAAAATGTTTACTATATAAATAATAATAATAATGATAATAATAATTATTATTTACCTGCAACTGGGAAATAAGATATACAGGCACTGGGGCATAGAGATCCATCTTGCCCTACTGGAAAGCTGGAGGTGGCATGGGGGAGGATATAGGGGAGAGCAGATTGGGGGAGGGGTTATACATTGGGATTGCTGTTTTGGGGTGGTGGGTGGGGGAGAGATGGGGAGAAAATTTGTATCTCAAAATCTTGTGGAACTGAATGATGTAAACTAAAAGCAAACAAAATTTAATAAAAAAAATCCCTTGCCAAAAAATATGAGTAATGTAAAAATATGTTTAATATAAATGTATATATTGAACCTCTATCAGATTGCATGCTATCTTGGGAAGGGGGAAAAATTTAGAACTCAAAATCTTGTCAAATGAATGTTGAAAACTAAAGCTAATTAAATAAATTTTAAAAAACAAAATAAAATGTGAGGTTTTACTAGATGCCCTCTAAGGTCTCTTCAAAATTTTAATTCCATAATTCTGTGAAAGTACTTTTGGTAGCTTTATTATTAATTAGGTGACCAATGTATGATGAATTATCATTATAATTCTTCATTGAACAAATCTTCTGGAAGAAATTTTTATTTAAATAATCATACTAATCATAATAGTAATAATTATAACCTGGCTATGGAAAAGTCTTTAGAAGATTCCAGTCCCTTGATCAGAGAGAGATGAGGCTCACTGAAGAGATAGCAGAATTGTTATATCAGGATTCTCAAAAAGACACCATACCCCAGGCCTAGCTGGAGGAAGGGTTGCATTTTCAGGGTTCATAAAAATATGCTATAGGGGAGTCACACCCAAGGCTATGACTCAATTAGATCTCCTTGTCACTAAGCAGAAAACTGTGCCAAGAGTTGCTAAAGTCCAGGAAACAGCAGCACATCATTTTCCCTGAAGGGTAAAGGAAAGAATGAATACCACTGACACAGTCATGGAGAAACTGAGCCTGGAATGCTTCTCTGTTATTTCTAACACTAGTAACAAATACTCTTTTTTGAAATTTGTATTGATCTGGAGAAAGAAATACGCATTTATATAGCATCTACTATGTTCCAGGCACTATTCAAAATACATTTTACAAATATGTCATTTAATATGTTTAGAATCACCTTCCTTTATCAATCTATCATCTTCCCTTCCCCTCAGAGACCAACCTCTTTTGAATATAAAAGAATATAAAAGGAGAAAAAACTTCAGCAAAATCAACTAACATCATCACCAAAGCCTGACAGTACATGATGTGTTCTACTTCTAGAGTGTCCCATCTTTTCAAAGAAAAGAAGGAGAGAAATGAGGACAATGGAATTTCTAATTATATAATCTTTCAGCAAATCTTAGAAATCTGTAAGCACTGAAACTACCATTCATTACTCCTGCCTCTCTTATTTCCTTTCCCTGACAAAGACTCACCCCAGAATCTCAATTCTTTGTCTTATCTGTGGACAATCTCTTTTCCTGTGC
This sequence comes from Gymnobelideus leadbeateri, assembly GCA_011680675.1. Taxonomy (NCBI): domain Eukaryota; kingdom Metazoa; phylum Chordata; class Mammalia; order Diprotodontia; family Petauridae; genus Gymnobelideus; species Gymnobelideus leadbeateri. The sequence goes on from WOXC01012480.1 coordinate 439,104, forward strand.
AGAGACCACTGAGGTTACAAGACTGAGCCAATCATATTTATATCTGTCCAGATCTACATTATCACAATCCCCAAAATGCTTCTTAGATACTATCATTGGGACCTCTCTCAGCATGGTCCTCGGACCCATACTTCACACATCTGACAGATATTGGGTCTAAAAATTAATGATTATTTTTCTTTTTTCTTATTCTAAACAGGGTGCTGGTTCTGAGGGCCCATCCTTAGATGTTCCTCCTTCCTCCTTCCTTTACTTCATTCCTCAGTGTGCTTTTCTATGCAAATAGTGAAATTAATCCACATTCCATCCTCTATCAATTTCACTCTCTTAATAACCGCTATCACAAACACACCCATGTTCTATTTAACTTATTTAATAACAGTTTCATGTTCTCAATGACCATGCTTAATCATCAACATCAAAGAAGCATCTCAATAATTAAAGCTTTCAGACAGCTGCGCAATGACTACATCTTCCAGTGTAGACAGCTGTTTGTTTTCCCCCAGGACCCTTTAAAAAAGTTCTACCAAAGTATGTGTTGTTATTTATAGCATTACTGTACTTAGCTATAAAACGAGTACTCTAAAAGTGTGTCCTATTTAGACATCAGTAAAGTAGAAATTTAAGAGGTACAAAAACCCTAGAGACAATGCAATATTAGGGAAAGGTTTTTTCAAGTGTAAATGAAACTTGACATCTTGTAGAACTGAAGTGTTGAATAGTTTAACTGCATATAAAAAGGTCAGTGGAGACAATGAGCTTGCCCTACTGACTACCTGAGTATCTTTTCCTCTCATTTGCTAAATTCCTTAGAGGAATTTAGAAAATGTCCTAGATGGTCAAAATAAATTAAGGTGAAGTCTCTTATCAAGGAGACCCAGATTAGAACTAGGGAGCAGTGTCAAATAGGAGAGATTATCCCTGTCCCTCTTCTTGAGAGGCTTCTGCTAGTCCTAGGATAAGGGTTCCTGTCCTTTCTAAAGGCAGTCTGCAGCTAACAGAGGACAAGAGCAGCCTGAGATTAGTTTTAGAGATTTTGACACCATGCTCTTTGAAGATTCAACTCAATCGGAAGGATAATGACACATCCATCAACAACACTGGCATTTTACCCCTCAGTGAACGTCTCCAGATAAAGAAGGTTCTATGATTCTAGAGTTGTGAGTAGCCTTGGCCACATTTATGGCCTCTCTTTCACAGAACTTTAAGTTTGTTTCATCTCTTCCCACAATAGGCTCTGCATTTATTTATGGGAGAATGTACCTAGGATTTTCAGGGAAAATGCTTTATAATTATGATTCCTGCTATGTAATTTGAGTAAATGCCTTTCCAAAAAGCTAGTTAAGTTCCCTGGCTTATGGTTTTGGCATGTGCATCATTTCGGGTTTGTGAGCTACAGTAGTAGGAGTTTTCCTCCTCTCTCCATTCACTTCTCCCACCCCACCCCTATAGGGTTATCCCTACAACTTAAGTTACCCATCTCTCATTTAGTGACAAAGCAAGTACAAGGTGGGGAAGTGAACACAGATTGGCTGCTGTAATACTTTAGAAGCAACAATGAGATATCTAATTTATTCCTAATGATGTTTTGCTTCATTATAACATTAAAGAAGAAATTACTTCTTAACATTTTGAACCTTCTACAGTATGGATAAATCAAACTTTATTTCTATATTCACTCCAGGGCACAAAGACAACAGTCTGGAAATTCATGTGTCTGGACTCTGTTCAATAAGGTACAAAGCTGTTGGTGTGTGTGTGTGTGTGTGTGTGTGTGTGTGTGTGTGTGTGTGTGTTTAAGCCAATTTCTCATCTAAACTCTGACACTTAATAGAATCACCATTTGAGTTAAATTTTCATCAATAGTTAGAATATGCCATACTAGACTACTTACAATTCCTTGGGCATAATACTACACTGCCCATCTTCATGTTTCCTGCATGCCTAGAATCCCTTGTTCATTTAACCCCCAACCTCTAAATTTCTCTAGTTTTCTTTAAGATAGCTCACCGTCTGCTTTATGATATTTCTAGGTCCCCTTAGCTGCTAGGGCCTTCTTTCCCATATCACATTTCCATATCACACACACACACACACACACACACACACACACACACACACTACTATATTCTATTTATCTTTTATATATCTAATTATGTACATATGTTTCCCATTAGAATGTAAACTCCTTGAGGGTAGGGACTGTTTTTTACCTTTTTTTTCCAGCCCATAGCAGAGTAACAAAGCAAGTGTTTAACAAATGCTTGTTGACTGACAAAAAGCATTTAAAAGCTACTAGCTAAAGACATGTTAGTAATGAACTAGGTGAATTATTGTATCCTGAGTAGAACATGAACATTGCAGTCTGGGATGCCGTGACATTCTCCAGTTTATAACTTCCCTAGGTATGTTCAATTTTGTGTAAATTCATTTGAGCATTAAAAAATGATATCAGAAAATTACACTTATGTAAACTTATGAGAAGTTCTAGGAGGAAAGAATTTAGTTGTGTTTAATGACTATACAGAGGACATGTAAGGTGGTGAAGTGGATAGAGTGCCAGGTCTGGAGTTGGGAAGACCTGAGTTCAAATCTGGCCTCAGACACTTAATTAGCTGTGTAACTCTGGGCAAGCCACTTAACACTGTTTGCCTCAGAAGTTTCCTCATCTATAAAATGAACTGGAGAAGGAAATGGTAATACACTTCATTATCTTTGCCAAGATACACAACTGAAAAATGACTGAACAACAACACCAACACCACTAACAACACTACACAATAGCATGTAAAAATTTTGACTGCACTTGGACTGACAGCAATTTTACTGGGGAGTTCCCCCTAGAGACAGAGGTAGCTAGTAAGCTGTCTATGATTCAATAAATAAGTTCTAGAACATCCTTGAGGTCACATGTGGCCTTCTAAGTCCTTGGGTGAGACCTTTTGACTGAGTCCAGGTTTTCTAGGACAAATTCTTTTATTAAGGGGATTTGTTCTGTGAAATTGGGATTCAGTCAAAGGGACATTCTTGGGGTCCTAGAGAGCCACATGTGGCCTTGATCCCCCACTCCTGTCCTAAAGAGCTGCCCACAGCAAATTGAGTTTAAATTATTTGATCAGGGCCATGCAGCTAGTATCAAGAGGGATATGAATCCTCCCTTGAGTCCTGCAATCTTTCTACTGTGCTATACTGACTATTGAGTCCTGAATATTGCAGAGGTATAGTTTAAGAGACGGGGGCGGGGGTGGGGTGGGGATGAGGATAAATTTGTATTAAGTGACAATTTGAAGAAGGAAAAGGAATGAGCATAATGACGTTTATCCCTAAGGATCTATCATTCATTTTGCAGCTGGTGTCTCCATGGCTTGGCAGCAAGCAAGTCTACATTAGGATTCACTTCCAGAACTCTGTGTTCTAGTTGACATAATATCCATGAGCCAGAATATTTAATATTTATAATAAGAATATTTAATCTAGACACAAAAAATAAAGATGCTTTCCATTAGCATTCTTTGATGGTCTTCATTAAGGATGAAAATTTCTATGATAAACCACTATGCAGAATTTCCTAGAGTGGCAGGCTACTGCATTTTCTTCCCTCCTGAAAATGTGTGGGACACTTGACCTCCCTTGGGTATAGTATAACTGTAGTTACTCTGATGAATGTGACTAACTAATTCTCTATAAATCTAGTGAGGTTTACCCAATCAGGCATTTAGTGGGCATCTTTCTTTTTGACTTTTTGGAATTGGTATAACCCTATGAAAGTGAGTTTCTCTGTGTTTCACCTGCAAAACTAATGAGTAAGTGGGTTGGAATTGATGATATAAAGTTCCTTCATTTTCTGAAATTCTATATAACTATGTTCAATTAACTTAAGTAAAATGACTTACATTCCACATAACTAAATAAATAACTATGTGATCATGAACACTTCACCTGCATTAAATATCTCTACAAAAAAAACTGAGTCCTGACGTCTCCTGTGATTTTTTTAAGCTGACAGCAGCTTAACAATTACATCCATCTGTTTTTTAAAGTTCTGTGGGATTTATTTTTTCTGGGTCTGAAGACAAACTCACTGGGGAGAGGGGCAGCTAAGGGCTCTCTTATTATTTCCTTACTTATCTCCTTACTAACAACTTTTTGTTAAACATTTTTGTTCTAGACTTCTCAATCCAAAGATAATTTTCCTTAGCAGCAAAGCAAGCAATACAAGAATTGCATAATTCTGAATTCTCTCTGTCCTCCATTATCATCATACCATATATATATATATATATATATATATACCTGTTTCTTTTTTGATCTTCTGACTCTAGCATAACCATAAAAGCATTTACAATTGTCCTTCACTACTCTTACAGTATTGGAAATACTTTTTTGTATTCAATGTATATCATCTCCCTTTTCTACACGTTTCTACCAAAAAAAAAATTAAGCTGTTCAGTAAGTTCCCTATAAATCCACAGAGTTCTCTTTAGTACCTGCCTCTTTACTTTCTCTGGGAAAAACACTTTTCTCTTTGTGTCTTTAGAATTTCATTTTTGAAAGTCTCCCATCACTTTTGCCCTACCTTCTCGTGTTAAATTCTGTGCTGCAGTGTCCTATATATCCTTTTTCTAAACCATTTGAAATATATCCTCCTAAAATCTATGGAATATATCATACAGTTCTATCATGCCATATTATTTATAACTTTCTTCTGCTTCTCTGTCATGAATTCTAGGATGAAGTGACCACTTCCTCTGAAGGTTTCCACAATCTCTATTTTATCAAATAGTTTTTGTTCAGTTGCTTAGAATAAGAGCTAGAGTATCTGTTTTCCTTCTTTTTGAAGGATGAAATTATAAAGTCAGTATTTTATTAAGTGCTCTGTTTTTGATCAAAAGAGAGTTATGCTAGATGTATAGATTACTGAAATCTCCCATCATTGATATAACATGACTTTGACCAAGTTTGTGATCTTTTCTCCAAATTCCTCATCCATTTCTGCCAAGGATAACAGGTTGTTTTTAGTATGGTCCCACGGCCTTTGCTATTCTTTATCTAAATTTTGGCCACCTTAGATCCTGCATTTGCTTACATAAATATATCTAAATATACTATGCTATTCTGTTCATCTTCTAACTTATTTTGCTCTATTTGAATAAGCAATAGCTTTCTATAAATATATTAAATTCATGCATCCTATTCCACTAAATCTTAGTGAAACCCTTCACAGCCTTTCACACCCTTCCTACCTTTCCAGTGTTCTTACACATTAGTCCCCCTCTATACATTCTATGATCCAGCTAAACTGACTAACTTAATATTCCTCACACAAGACTCTCTGTCTATGGACTTTGCATTTATTATTGGCTGTTGTAATGGCAAGCAAAGAAGTGGTTAACACCTTGTTTCAGGTATTTAAATTTAAAGCTATTTAATTAACACCTTGTTTCAGGTATTTAATGAGCACAGAAGTAGTTAACACCTTGTTTCTGTTCATGATTGTATTAAGTATCAAGATCCAGAACTTGTGAATCCCACAACCTGTGAACCCTAGAACTCGTGAACCCCTGCAACAGGAAGGGGAGGAGATAATGACCATATATAAGGAGAATCCCAGGCTGGAGAGAGAGGAACTGAGAAGGGAGCTCCTGTGGTAGAGGAAAAAACTTGTGGTATCACGGCTCTCTATGTTTATCTGTTCTATGTTGATGTTTGTTTGTGATACTTTGTATAGAAGCCTTGGGACCTTACTGGGAGCCCTGAAAGAAGACTTTCTGGTCCTGGAGGAAGGATTCAGAGGTCCTGGGACTGTACTGATGATTTGTGTTGAGTTCTCAGACCTTGTTTGTGTGTCTGTATTGATTTCACAGGCAGATAGATAGTGAATTTATGATGGTGCCAGTAATGTGCAGGAATGTTGTTTTGGCTCTGCTAAGTTTGTCTTCCCAGAAACAGAAACTGTGAAGGATTTGAGGTAGACTGGATACTGTGATCTTCAAAATGGAATGAGAACTAGACAAGGAGCTGGATGAAGAAGTGGACAAGGAGCTGAACAAGGGACTGGGAGCTGCCTGCCTTTGAACACAGTTGAAAGTTGTGTAGATTTGGGCCAGAGTTGGGACCATGGAAGACATACCATGGAAGCTGAGAGCCAACCTCAAGTCAAGATGAAATGATCTCTTCTTGGGTACCTGATGCTGAATGAGAAGATTATGATTTACTGTGACCTAGGAGTGGAGAACTTTGACCTTTGTGCTTTGTGTCCATTAAGGAGGCAAGCCTCCTTAAGGATGATTGAATTAAGGACTTACTAAATGATTGTATCTTTTGCTTAAAATTATGTGACCACTTTGGTGAAAACTATGTGGCCATTTTAGTGATAAGTTGTTATGTCATAACATTGTGAATGCTATACTTTGATTTCTGTGAACACTTTGCCTTAATTTACTGCTGAATAAATAAGGAGTTCCCTATACTATGTAATCAGAACCTTGAAGCTGTTCACAGCAGCAGACCTCTGGAAAGCTGCTCATGCTTGGCTTTATAGCTATCTCCTAGTTTCCATAACTTTCTTCAAGGGTCAGCTCAAATCCCCACCTCTGCTGTAGGTCTTCCCCCACCCCAACTACTTCTTTCTTTCAGAGATTATCTTCCCTTTACACTACATATATTTTATGAGCAGAGACTTTGTTTTTACCTTTACTTAGTATAGTAGCTTACACATAGGGAATATATAACAAATTCTTGTTGTTTCACTGACTGATCTATGAAATTGAAATTGTATTTTTGGTTTGGAGTCTAGTTTACAGTATTACACATTATGCCATGCATTGGTACATAAACATCTGGAGTCAAGGGTTTTATTGATGAATATTGTACATTATTATTAGTAAATTACCAGTCCATTTTCCTGATAATTTCCTACATCTTACATGCTGTTTTCTAGCTAGCTCAGGGAACATATGTGGGTAATTTTCTTTTCCCTTCACATTTAGGTTTAAAGCTTTCTTGATCAGATTTGAAGGAATATAGGCAGATCAATTCAAATTTAGCCCTCCTTAGGTCTACTCCATCCCTAGCAAAGAGCCTACTTTGACTATATTTTTGGTATGGTTCAGAAATTCAAATTCTATTCTCAGATACTATCTTTTTAACCACTTGTTTTTTCATAAGAGCTAACATTTATATAGTACTTATATAGTACAATCATGTGAAGTGGGCACTCAAGGTATTACTATTCTCATTTTATAGGTGAGGAAAATGCAACTCAGGGGAGTACAGGGCATCTAGCAAGTAAGTGTCATTGGCAGGATTCCAACCCAGTTTCCCAACTCCAAGTTGAATAGAGTTTGCAATATTTTTTTTTTTGCTTTGCAATATTTCAAAAGAGTAGTTATGCTATGAAGTCACAAAATGTGTGCTCCAAAAATCTAGGGTCAGTAGATAAAAGGGATCTTAGAGATAAATTAGTACAACTTCTTCATTTTACAGATGAGAAAACTGGGGCTTGGAGACATAAAGTTACTTGGTCAGTGTAACAAAGCTAATTACTGGAAGAGCTGGGACAGTTGTAATCACACAGTTCTGTGAAAATACATGTAGAGAGAGCTGTTTAACTACACACTTACATGCCTTTTATACTTCCAGATGATTGGAATATTAAGATTATTCAATTATGTCTTACAGCCCCAAAGGGAGTAGGCCAGGCACTAATAAAAGCTAGATCATTAAAAAAATGTTTTCACACATGAAAATTGGGGATAAAGAAAGGGGTCTCTGGTAAATGGGGCTAAGCATTTGTAATGGCATCCATATCTACCAGTATTCCCATGATACCTTGTCATCTCCATGAAGGTTAGTTAATTTCTTTATGTAAAAGACAAGGAAGTGAATTGGATCAGAAGACTAAGACTGAAGATACATGCTATTGATGCAGATTCCTGGTCATCTAAGAGCATTAGTAGGCCCACTCATGTGGAACAGTAGCCCTTCAGACTTGGTAGATGTTCCAAAGTCACCGATCATCTGCTTTGCTGACTAGGCACATTTTTTATGGGTGGGGAGCAAGTCTACCAGAGTGGCATGCCTTGAATCTCCTTTTTGAGTATGATTTGTGTACTATAGCTAAGTAAAATTCATTTTGTCAATTATTGAATAACCTAGCAATGTTCCATTTCATTTAAAAATTTATACCTAAACTGCCAAGGGACCAGCCTGAGTCAGGCTGAAAATGCAGAAACATTTACCATATTTACAAAAACCTTTGATTTTATCAAAACTAATATCTGAGAGGCAGCATGTTATAAAGGAAATAGAAATAGGTGTCAGAAAGCCTGGTGTTGAGGTTTGGCTCTTCCACTTAGCTATGTGACAGGTGATTACCTTACCTTTCTGAGTGTTAATAGTTTTCTTATTGATCAGATATTAGTAATTTTTGCACAGACTACCTTATCAAGTTGTGATAATAAGTACCATGAAGTAGAAAAATAAATTTTATTCAAAGAATGAATATAAATATTAAGGAATTCAGCTACTAAGATACATACACAAATGAGATGAATACAAATGCAAAATCCTCTTTATAGAAAAAAGGATGGAACAAATAATGGAAGAAGCATTAACTACTCATAGTTGGGTCAATCCAGTATTTCTTCTGGATTTTACTGTTAATATACAGAAAGGACAATGATGTTTGTAGTTTTATTTCATATTTTGTTGCTTTACTAAAGTTATTATTTTAATTATTTTCTTAGTTGATTTTCTAAGTAAGTCATCGTGCCATCTGCAGAAAACATTTTTTCCATTTTGTCTATGCTCATTCCCTCAATTTCTTTTTCTAGTCTTATCACTACTGCTAGTATTTCTATTCTCCTCTGCTCTTTCTTTAAAGCCCTACACAACATGCCTCCAATCTGTCTTTCCAATCTCATTGACAATTACCATGTTCCCTAACCCCCAGTATAATCAGAATGACAACATTACATAAAATAATGTATGGATTCAGTACTGTACCAATCAAAGTGCTAAAGTATTACTTTATAGAATCATTCACACACACACATACACACAGAAATTCCTCTGGAGGAATAAAATGTCAGGAACTACATGGGAAGTGATGAAAAATGATGGGAGAAAAGCAAAAAGATTAGATCTGCCAGATCCAGAGGGAAATTAACACATTAATACAGTGTTTGTTAAATCCTAAATCCTAACTACTTGGGTAAAGATTCACTAACAAAAAATGTTGGCAGAATTGCAAGAAGACTGGTAGAAATTAGGTTTAGATACATACCAAATACCACAAATTTCAAATAGATACCAGGCCCATATCACAAATTGGATATCCATGGATGGAGATGAGTCCTTAACCAAACAAACAATAAAGAATACACCTGGAAATGGATTGAATAGTTTTTTTTTTTTTTTTACAGAAAAATAAAAAAAAAATTATGGAATTCAATGCAGTTACAATTAAAGGGAAATGGTTAACTGGAGAACAAATTATTTTAGTAAATTTCTGTGGCAAAAATCAGATATTGAAGACATATATCTGATATATATATATATATATATAATGTCTGATATAACTGATAGAATCATATACAAACAAGGGCCATTCCTCAGTAGGTAAATGGTCAAAGATATGAACAAGTAATTTTTGAAAGAAGAAAGCTAAGCTATCAACAACCACCTGAAAAAATGTTTTGCACTTGCAAGCCCCTTCTCCCATTTGTAAGTCCTTCCAAGAATCTCTATTGGGGAAGGGTCTAGATCAGTCATTTCTCATTCTCTGGATTTTGTTACCACAGTTTACTTGTATTTTATCTCTCTTTTTAAGAATTATCTTCCCCCATTATAATCTCCTTGGAGACATAGACTCTTTTTGCTTATATTTGTAGCCCCAACATTTAGTACAGTGTATGGCACAAAGTACATAACAAATACTTGTTGACTGTTCTGGATCACTAATAATAAAAGAAATTCAATTTAGAAGGACTCTAAGCTTACTTACCCTGACCAGATGTGGAAAGATTACTGAAAAGGAAAATGATAATTTTTAGAAAGACTTACAGAGGAAATGTATACGAATGGACTGTTGGTAAAGTTATGGAGTCCAATTGTTGAGGTTTAGGTTGGGACCCCAAAATACCTACACATTGGGTTCTGCTGAATGAATTTGACTCAAGCCTTCTCTCAGACAAAGAAAAGCAAAGTTTATTAAAGATTCATTATATTGGGTAGACTTTTTTTTTTTTGTTTTGCTTTTTGGAGGGCAATTGGGGTTAAGTAACTTGCCCAAGGTCACACGGCTAGGTTTTTGTTTGTGTGTGCATTAAGTGTCTGAGGTCGGATCCGAACTCAGGTCCTTCTGACTCCAGGGCCGACTCACTGCACCACCTAGCCGCCCCCATTGGGTAGAATCTTAAGGAGCCTAAGCATTTGTGATGTTGGTATTGAGAAGCAGGCCAGATAGAACCTCACCTAGATGAGCTAGATTGAATCTGGGCACCTTAATGGAAGCAAGACAGATCTTACATACAGAAAGACTATAGGAGGGATCTAGGGGTGGCCAAGTAGTCTGGGATGACTAGATGAGGGGTTTAGGGAGGGTCTTGGGGAGGAGTCTAATTAGGATCTTGATGGGACTAGAATGATGTATCTTCAAGGCAATATTCACAGCACTGACAGCTGGCATAGTTCTGAACTACAAAATATAATAGACTCTCCATATATAAGACAGAAGCAAAGTATTTATTCAGACACCAGAAAGCTGAATCCCAGCACTAGAAATCCAGATACCAACACCAGAAAACTGAATCCATCATAGCAACAAAGAAGTTAATACACGTTATCACTGCAGAAAGCCTTCACCCTGCTTGGGCCTTCCCACAAACAAAAACTAACAAGCCTAGCTGTCTCCTTGTCTGGGTCTGCTCTCTCCCTCCATTCTAACTGCTTTGACTCCCAGCTTTCTCTCAGCTCTAATCCTCCCTTCATGTTCCATCTGTTCAGAAAATTCCTCCCACCACAGGCTCCATGTGATTATATTCTGCCTATTAAGAAGCAGGGAAGATCTTCAAATTCCCTTAGGCCTATTGAGTGGCAGGGAAGATGTCAAATTCCTATTACCTTTACAGGTGACATTAGAGGTCAGATTCCTAGGAGAAAGGGATTAAGGGTGGGAAGCAGCCAGAGGCAATCCAAAGGTAACAGACAATGGAGAGCTGAGATTTGGGCATATTGATAATGGAAGGCCACTGGGGAACACCAGATCAAGTGGGAAGAGTCAAGGGGATCCCCAGAGCCTATTCCACATCCCAATCATTCTGGAAGGCAAAATTCAGAAAGCTATTAACAGGTCCATACTCTTAGCATTATTAGTAGGCTTATCCTGAATATTTTTTTTTAAGTAAGAAAGGACCCATATGTACAAACATTAAAAAAAGTATTTCTCATTGTAGCAAAGGACTAGAAGCAATGTGGACAACCACTGCCGGACTGGACAAATTATGGATGTGAATGTAATGGAATATAATTGCATAATAAGAAAGAGACACTTCCCCAATTGATAAATGGTTAGAGGATATGAACAGGTAGTTTCCAGATGAAGAAAGCAAAGCTTTAGAGGCATATGAAGAAGTGCTCTAAATCACTTTGTTTAGAGAAATGAAAATTAAAACAACCGCGAGGTACCACCTCATACCCATCAGATTGGCTAAGATGGCAGAAAAGAAAAATGATAAATGTTAGAGAGTATATGGGAAGAGTAGGATGCTGTTCATGGAGTTCTGAACTATTCTAACTATTCTGGAGAGCTATTTGGAACTATTTCCAAAGGACAACTGAACTGTGTATGCCCTTTGATCCAGCAATACTACTACTAGATCTGCATCAAAAGGACAACGTAAAAAAGAGGGAAACTACATGTGCAGAAATATTTATAGTTGGGGTGGAGCCAAGATGGTGGAGTAAAAGCCGGAACTTGTCTGAGCTCCTGCTCCAATCACGTCCAATACCTATAAAATATGACTCTAAGCAAAATTTAGAGCTACAGAATCCACAAAGTGACAGAGAGAAACAAATCTCCTGCTGAAGTCAGCCTGGCAAGCTGACAGGAAGGGTCTATCACACCAAACTGGGAGCCGAGAGCAGTCCTTCATTAGCTTCCTGGTCCCCAAACCCATGGCAGCCTTGACCAGTGGCACAGACTGGCCAGAGCAGACTTTAGGAGAGTGAACCACTGGCAGCTGTGGCAGTTTCCAGAATTCTCAAATCATAAACACCAAAGAGAAAGTACAAGGTCAGTAGGGAACTCTATTGGAACTGGGTGACAGAAGAGGGTAGTCTGGCCCCTGACCCAAGGCCAGAAGTGGTGGAGGCATAGAGGCTGCAACTGTTGCCACATGGCTGCCTCATGAGTTCCTGGCCTGCAGATGGTAGGGGGACCAAGTGACCATCCAGAGGGTAATCACTCTTGCTTGGACCTGCTTGGATCTTGGACACAGTCTTGTGTGGTGGTCCTGTGGTGTGTAGCCAGTGTGTGCTCCAGAGCTTATAGTGGCTGTAAAGACGGTGCACTCTTCATAGCTCTAGGAGCTGTGAAAACCCCAGCAATTTTGGACACAGCTTTCTGCACTCTGGAAGCAGAGTTCTACCATGGCAAAGAGCTCAGAGTTAAGTAATTGGCTGGCAAGATGAACAAACACAATCAGACCACAGAATTCTTTTAGAACTAGAAGAAGTCAACAAAGTCAAAATTCCTACACCAAAATCTTAAAAGAAAAATATGAATTTGTTATAGGCCATGGAGGAGCTCAAGAAGGATTTTGAAAATCAAATAAGTGGAGGAAAAATTGGGAAGAGAAATGAGAATGACGCAGGAAAATCATGAAAAATGAGTCAACAGCCTGTTAAATGAGACCCAAAAATTACTGAAGAAAATAATATCTTAAAAAGTAGACTAATTCAAATGGCAAAACAGGCTCAAAAGCCAACGAGGATAAGAATGCCTTAAAAATAGATTGGGCACACGAGATCCAGCAGTTAATGAGTATAGTAATCTATTGTTTGATAAACCCAAAGACCCCAGTTTTTGGGATAAGAATGCACTATTTGACAAAAACTGCTGGGAAAACTAGAATAGAATATAGTATGGCAGAAACTGGGCATAGACCATTATCTAACACCATATACCAAAATCAAGTCTAAATGAGTGTATGATGTAGGTATAAAGGATGATACTGTAAGCAATCTGGGAAAGCAAGGAACAGTTTACTTGTCAGATTAGTGGAGAGGGAAAGAGTTTAGGACCAAACAAGAATTAGAGAGCATTACAAAACACAAAATGGATACTTTTGATTACATTAAATTGAAAAGCTTCTGTACAAACAAAGCCAATGTAACCAAGATCAAGAGGGAGGTGGGAAATTGGGATAGAATTTTTACAACCCTTGTTTCTAATAAAGGACTCATTTCTAAAATATACAGAGAATTGAGTCAAATCTATAAGAATACAAGTCATTGCCCAATTGATAAAGGGTCAAAGGATATGAACAGGCAGTTTTCAGAGAAAGAAATTAAAGATATCAGGGTGGCTAGGTGGCTCAGTGAGTAAGAGCGCCGGTCTCGGAGTTGGGACGACCTGAGATCAAATCTGGCCTCAGAAAATGAGCACCCACACATAAAGAATGACTAGCCGTGTAACCTTGAGCAAGTTACTTAACCCCAATTGCTTAAAAAAAAAAAAGAAATTAAAGATATCTATAAGCATATGAAGAAATGCTCTAAATCACTATTGATTAGAGAAATGCAAATCAAAACAACTCTGAGGTACCACATCTCTCCAGTCAGATTGGCTAAGATGACAAAACAGGAAAATGACAAATGCTGGAGAGGATGTGGGCAAATTGGAACACTAATGCATTGCTGGTGGAGTTGTGAACTTATCCAACCATTCTGGAGAGCAATCTGGAATTATGCCCAAAGGGCTATAAATCATTTCATACCCTTTGACCCAGCAATACCACTTTTAGGCTTATATCCCAAAGAGATCATAGAAGTAGGAGGAAGACCCAAATGTACAAAAATATTTGTAGCAGCTCTTTTTGTGGTGGCAAAGAATTGGAAACTAAAGGGGTGCCCATCAATTGGGGAATGGCTAAACAAGCTGTGGTATATGCATGTAATAGAATATTATTGTGCTATAAGAAATGAGGAGGAGATGGTTTTCATATTTACCTGGAGAGGCTTATACAAACTTATGCTAAGTGAGAAGAGTAGAACCAGGAGAAATTTGTATACAATCACAGACACAACATATGTGTGATGACCAACTATGACAGACTGGACTCTTCTTAGCAATGCAGTGATAAAAGTCAATCTCAAAAGACTCATAAAGGAGAGAGATGCGACATCCAGAGAAATAACTAGAAGGAACTGAGCTTGAATCCTGTTGGAAGCAAACTAATTGATCTTTTTCTTTTCATTGTTTGTTTTTATTTCTTCTTTACCATTTTTCATCCCACCTAGTACAATATGCCTTTGTAACTTGACTAATGTCTAATATGAAAGTATTTGCAGATCCTATACTGGACTATATGCTGTCATGGGGGGTGGGAGGAAGGGAGGGAAAGGAAATTTGAAACTGAAGGAACTATGGAATTGAATCTTGTTAACTAAAAATAAACATATAAATTAATTTTTAAAAAGCTGAATTTTCCAGATGGAAAAGGAATTTTAAAAACTCAGTGAAGAGAATAATTCCTTCAAAATTAGATTGGAGCAAATGGAAACTAATGACTTTATGAGAAATAAAGATATTATAAAACAGATCCAAACAAACAAGCAAAAAAATAGAAGGCAATATGAAATATCTCTGGAAAAACCACTGATCTGGAAAATAGATCCAGGAGAGATCATTTAAAAATTATTGGACTATCTGAAAGCCATGACTTAAAAAAAGAGCCTAGAAATCATCTTTCAAGAAATTCTCAAGGAAAATTGCCCTGATATTCCAGAACCAGAGGACAAAATAGAAATAGAAAGAATTTACCAATTGCCTCTTGAAAAAGACCCCCAAAAGAAAACTCCTAGGAATAGCATAGCCAAGTTTCAGAGTTCCCAGGTCAAGGAGAAAATATTACAAGCTTTCAGGAAGAAACAATTTGAGTATTGTGGAAATACAATCAGGATAACACAAGATCTATCAGCTTCTATATTAAGGGATCTTAGGGTTTGGAATATGTTATTCTCAAGGTCAAAGGAACTAGGATTAAAACCAAGAATTAATTACCAAGCAAAACTGAGTATAATGCTTCAGGGGAAAATATGGTCATTGAATGAAATAGAGGACTTTCAAGTATTCTTGATGAAACAAAAAACAAAACCAGGGCTGAAAAATATTTATAGTAGCCCTTTTCACGGTGGCAAAAATTGGAAATTAATGAATGCCCATCAATTGGGAAATTACTGAACAAGCTGTAGTATATGAATGTAATGGAATCCTATTGTGCAAGAAGAAAGAATGAACAGGCAGATTTCAGAAAAATCTGGAAAGATTTGTGTGAACTGAGGCAAAGTGAAATGAGCATATTAAAAACTTAAATATTTCAACAAACATGAACATTTTAGTAGGCACACAAAAAAATACAACATAATATTATGCATAAAACTATAAATTTGTTAGGTGGTTTAGATTTTATTAATTTTATTAATACAATTTCATTAGCAATTCGTGTTCATAAATAGAAAATTTTGCTATGTGCATCTCTTTCCATTTTCCTGAGAGCTTGGCTAATCTCCCCTGGAAATAAATACAGTTGGACTATTTTTTCAATTGATAAGTGGTCAAAAATATTAGTTTTCAAATAAGAATTGCCAATTATAGATGGCCAATGAAAACATGCTCTAAATCACTAATAAAGAGACACATAAATGAAGATAATTCCAAGATAATTCCCACCATGCAAATTGGCAAAGAGAGAAAAAAAAGTTAGGATCTATCAAGGTATGGGGGGCTGAGAGTGGGAAGAGAGACAAATAGATGCACTCTTGGTAGAATTTTGAAGTACTTGAAATTATACAAGAAAAGTGACTAAATAGTTTCTAACCATTTGAAATCCCATTTGAATGAATGTTCTGGGTTTCAGGTCTTGATTCTTTATGGCCACTACTGGGTATACCTCTGTGAAGCTCAGATAGGTCCCTGCCCAAGCTGCACTTAATGGCTATATTCCTGCTGGCTCAAAGTGAATGTCAATAGTAGACTGTTTCTCTTTAGACCAGTAACCAAAACCTCCTATTAGTTTGATTTTTTTTTTTAAAGGGACCATCCCTTGACTCATTTTTTCCCCCAATGTACCTTCAGCTCTTTTACAAAATAATTAATTTACTTTTAGTTTACAACATTTAGTTCCAGAAGCTTATCAGTTTGAAATTTTCTCTTCCCTCCTTCACTCCCCCTCCTTCCTCACTTTCTTCCCTCTCCACCCCCCATGGTGGCATGCAATCCTATATAGGTTCTACAAATACCTTCACATTACACATTCCTTGACTCACTTCTTAAAGAAGTCTATTCACTGAAAGAATGTTACCTCACTCAAACCTTTAAGGGCCTGATCCTTATAGGCTAAGGATCAAGGTCTCCCATTGCATCCTGAGTCATCTTCAATTGTCATGATAAATTTCTGGCCACTGGACCCAGATGACTCTGGAGGAGAAAGTGAGGCTGGTGACCTTGCATAGTCCTCCCTCACTCAAATCAAAGTCCCTATAACTCATGTCATTATTTCTCTGATATCATGGTTCTCTTCAAAAATGAAGGTCAATCACAACATCCCCCAAGGAGTGGAGGGGAGGTGTGAGGAAGGGGATGGAGGGATAGAAGAAAAGAAGGAAAGTAAGAGAGGGAGAAGGGAAGGAGAAAGTGGGGGAGAGGAAGTCATAGAGGACTAAAGGAGGGAAAGAGTGTGAGGAAGAAAGAGAAGGGAAGGCGGGAGGGAGGAGGGAGAATATTAGGACAGAATATTGTATGCATTATCAGATAAAATATTTCTGTGAAGTGGCTTTGCTTTCACTTATCATATGGGAGGATATAGTCTTGGGAGGTGAGGATGTGAAATTACTGTGATGAAATGATAAAAGATATAAAGATGGATTAATAATAAATATGGTAACTTGATATCCAGGATGTGGTTCTATGAAAAAAAAATACATTTCATAAATGATCCATTTTCAAGCCTCATTTTCATTTTCCAAGGACTTCTCACTCTACCAGAACAGAAGTCTCTTTTGCAACAAATAAATTTAAGGGGCGGCTAGGTGGCACAGTGAATAGAGCGCCGGCCCTGGAGTCAGAAGGACCTGAGTTCCGAGCCGGCCTCAGACACTTAATCCACACAAACAAAAACCTAGCCGTGTAACCCTGAGCAAGTTACTTAACCCCAATTGCTTAAAACAAACAAACAAACAAACAAAAAACAAATAAATTTAAGCAAAAATAAACAGAGAATACACTGGCCATCTCTTTATTTCTGCCTTAGTCTATACTTGTAGCAAACTACCTCTCCTTAGATGTAAGCCATGTTATATGTGAAATAAAATTATGAAGAGACCCTTTTGATATATTCAAAAAGGGGCCAGGACAGATCCATCTCATGCATATTTTCTGGCATAGAGAGCTATCTTTCATTTGGCTTCACTGTACCATAGAATAAAATGACATATCTCTTTCCTTTTATATTCCATTCATGACTCTCCACACATTTCAGAGAATCGTGTCGTCTCCACTCTACTGCAGAGTGTTCACTATGTTTGAATTTTAAGATTCATTTTTTTTCTTTAAGTTTGGTTCAGAGAGTATGACTGTTCTCAGTTTCCTCCACACAGGCCTGAATATCTATTTATCTTTTATTCAAATGAGTTGGTTTGTTTGAATGCTCTCAGACAATCCTTTTCTATAACCAAGGAAAGCAGAAGCAGCAGTGGGTTTGGGTATATTTTAAAAATATAATCTTTTATTTTGATTATCGCTTCGAAAGGAACTGCATCATGCTATTCCTTACATCTTGAGGATAGTCAATTTAAAGAAGAAAGGTTCACACAAAAAGAAATTCGTAGATTTTCTTATCATCTTCAAATACGAGAGTCGACTTGGCATGGCATTCCATCTTTCTCTGATTTTTATTAAATCCATTCAGAATGGGATTCAGTGGACTGGACTCTCTATCTCAGCTAGAGATGTAAATCTTGGTGGCATCTGAATCTTACAAAAAAAGCCTGCATGTACTGATAAACAATTACCACTGGGGTAAAAGGAGGGAAAGATAAGGGCTGGGTCTATCAGAGGGCAAAGGCATTAAGATTTATTTTCACTGTTATCTGGACAGCTCTGCTACCCATGCAAAGCTCCTTCTGAAGTAAAGAAAAAAATGGGAAAAGCATATGGGAGATTATATTTCTTGAAAACATTTATCAATCAAAACAAGGATCTCTGAAGGTAAAATTGAAAATAATCACAAAATATGTTTTAAATAGAAAAAAAGAGCCACAGGAAACAGAACTGCCATTTGAGGGTCACACACACACACACACACACACACACACACACACACTCACACACAAAGGTGTAGAGGTATACACAGATGGAAACACATATACACACCCTTATCCAGAGGGAGAAAACCAGAAACAATAAACAAACTGCAACCTGAGAGCAAGAGAGATGGAATATGAAAGGGAGGAGTAGTGGAGAGATTGCTTTTACAAATGATGTGAGATTAGAAAAGTTTGTACAGCTTGTATTCAGCTACTGAGAATAACCTGGGAAATTTATAGAATTGCATAAAGCCTCTTGTATGTTATCAAAACCATGAGAAATAGAACATAAGCTCAACTCCAGGGACTAAGATCTTTTATTAGGGAGACTTTAAGTTGCCTAGGAAATACATTTTTAATAATGAATTTGAGAAGGATGCATATTAATTCAGAACAACCTTTTTTATTCATGGTATGCATCTTATTTTTTGCTTCCTCTCCCCAGCCCAAGACCCTGCAGTGATTCAAAGAGATTTATAAACATTATTAGGATATACCTATACTTTGAACTCCTTATCTGTATACCTTGCCTGAAATGGGAAATGATCAGGGAGAAGCTTGTGGAGGCTTTCTGCAAGAAAAAGAAATACTAAAATAGTGTCTGTAACTTCAGCTTCAGAGATGTCATAGGATTACAGAATCTTAGGGTCACAAGGGATCTCAGTGGCCAGCAAGTTTAACTTGTTTGAAAAAAAAGAGTCCACTCAAAAACATTTAGAAAAAATAACCTTCCAAACAATTGCCCTAAGGACTTTTAGCAAGGAGGAACCCAACACCTTGTGAAGCAACCTTTTCCACCTTGAGATAATGAAAAGGAAGTATTTTTTCTTAAGCCCCTCCTAAATGTGTCTTTCTGAAACTTCTAGTCATTGCTCCAAATTCTTCCCTCTAGGTCCAAGAACAATAATTTTAATTCGTCTTTTTTTTTCTTTTTGGAGGGCAATTGGGGTTAAGTAACTTGCCCAAGGTCACACGGCTAGGTTTTTGTTTGTGTGCGCTTAAGTGTCTGAGGCCACATCCGAACTCAGGTCCTTCTGACTCCAGGGCCAGCACTCTACTCACTGCGCCACCTAGCCACCCATTAATTCCTCTTTTACATGATCATTCTTCAGATTCTTATATGATCACAGATAATTCTTAGAGGCTGTCAAGTTCAACCCTTTACCACTAAGTCCAAGAGTGCACAGCTGGAACATACCTCAGTACAGCACCCTATCTACTTCCTCAGCAGTTCTAAACCTTTTTGATTTTAGGACTCATTTACACTATCAAAATTGAGACCTTCTCAAAGAGCTTTTGTTTATATGGCTTATATCTATCAAAATTTAACACATTACAAATTAAAGCAGTGGATAGAAACTTGGACTTGAGATCAGAAGAGATCTGAGTTCAAATCCAGCCTTGGAAATGTATTAGGTCTCTGTGAAGTGAACTTTCAGAAGTATCATGGCTTCACTAAATGAAATGTTCTCCTCCCCTAGATTATTGTCTGAAAGGCTATGGGGCAGACAAGAAAGAAGATGTATTATGAAGGGAACATTTTGGGGTCCCTTGACCTCGCTCCCCTGTTCTATACAGTTACCTACAAAGGTTACAGGGCAGATAAGCAAGAGGGCATGTAATCTTTTTTGTTTATGACTCCAGATCTGGTCCTAGAATAATACCCTAATAAATAATTAACCTTAAGCAAGGGTAAATAGTAAACAGGATTAAGGGAGGCTCCTTCAACATTATCTGCATTCCTTTGGTGTAGGATCTTCCCACACTGTCTACATTCTTTTGGGGGTCTACATACCCCTGTTACCTCCTTGCATCTTTGGCTCTGTATGAAATGGTCCTGTAATAAGCAGACTATTGATTACAACCCCATCTCATTTTCACTGCCCACCAACTACACTGGCTACAGTATCTATGACCCTAGGCAAATCACTTAACCACCTTGTGACTCACTTTCCACATCTGTAAAAGGAAGATAATAATATTACCTTCCTCCCAGGGTTGTTGAGAGGATTAAATGAGATAATATTAACAAAGCACTTTGCAAGTCTTAAAATGAGCTATTATTGTTGATAGCAAAACATGGAATTTTTATGAAAGTAGTTTTGACTTCACAGAGCCCCTGAAAGGACATCTTCCTTCAGGGGTCCCTGGGCCATAATTTGAGAGCCACTACACTTGACACTCAACACTCAACTTAAAGATAACTATCAAAATAGGAACAAAGGTTTAGAGATGGAAGGGAATTTCAAAGTCATCTAGCCCAAATCTTTCATTTTACAGTTAAGAAAATTGGGACTCTGGCCCCCACATTCCCCCCAAACGATGTAAAAGGGGACTCTGAACAACTTCTGGAGACCCAGCACCCACAGAACGACACAGAGAAGCTAAACTCCCACTGAGGACAGCCCAGCAGCCCTGCAGGAAGGACCAGCGCAGTGGTTTGGGACCTGGCAGCATGCAGCACACAGAGCGCAGGAGCCGAGCCGAGCCCAGGTCCGCATGAGCCGAGGTTTTAGCCCCAGGGCAGCAGGGCCAGCAGCCAGCTGGAGGAACCCCAGAACACCAGGAGCTGTGGCGACTCCAGAATTATCAACATAGACTTGCCTAGGACAAAGTAAGAGGTTAGTGTCCTATGGACTTTGGGACTGGTATTAGGGAATGCGTCGGCTCCCTCCCCTGGGGGCTAGAAGCCTCTGAGGACAAACGCCATTTTGTAGTTTTCAGAGGCAGTTCCCACTCCCAGCCTGCAAATTTGTAGGGAGATCCAGAGATCAGTCTTGGGGGGTAATCGCTCTTGCTTTAACCTCCCTGGATCTGGATTGTGATCTAGGGTGGAAGTCATGGGTGGGTTTACAGCTTGCCAGAAATGGAAGTTGCCCCCCACACATTTGGGACGAAAATTCCTCTATCTGGCCTTAAAGCCATAGTGTGGCAACAAGCCCAAAAGTCAAGTAATTAAGTGGCAACATGCCAAGGCAAAGGAAACAGAAAAATGCAACCCTAGACTCCTATTTTGGGGGCATAGAGCGGGAAAAGGACTGTGAGGTCAGAAGTCCTGCTCCAAAAGCCCCAGGGAAAACCATGAGCGGGTTGCAGGCCATAGAGGACCTTAAGAAGGACTTTAAAAATCAAATAAGAGAAGTGGAGGAAAAATTGGAAAGAGAAATGAGAAGGATGCAGGAAAAGTATGAAATGAGGGTCAACAGCCTGACTGAGGAAAACAACACCTTAAAAAATAGACTAACTCAAATGGCAAAGGAGGCCCAAAAGGGCAATGAGGAGAAGAATGTCTTAAAAAGTCGAATTTGCCAGATGGAAAAAGAATCTCAGAAGTTCACTGAGGAGATTCCTTCCTTCAGAGTTAGACTGGAGCAAATGGAAGCTAATGACTTTATGAGAAATCAAGATGCTGTTAAGCACATTCAAACAAACGAAAGATTAGAAGGCAATGTGAAATATCTCATGGGAAAAACCACTGACCTGGAAAATAGATCCAGGAGAGACAATTTAAAAATTATTGGACCATCTGAAAGCCATGATCAAGGAAAGAACCTAGAAATCACCCTTCAAGAAATTCTCAAGGAAAACTGCCCTGATGTTTTAGATCCAGAGGGCAAAATAGAGGTTGAAAGAATCCACCGATCACCTCCTGAAAAAGATCCCAAAAAGAAAACTCCCAGGAATATTATAGCCAGGTTCCAGAATCCCCAGATCAAGGAGAAAATACTACAAGCAGCCAGGAAGAAACAATTTCAATATTGTGGAAACACAATCAGAATAGCCCAGGACCTGGCGGCTTTTACACTGAGGGATCGAAGGGCATGGAATATGATATTCCAGAGGGCAAAAGAACTGGGAATGAAACCAAGGGTCACCTACCCAGCAAAACTGAGTATTTTGTTTCAGGGGAAAATATGGTCATTCAGTGGAATAGAGGACTTTCAAGCATTCTTGAGGAAAAAACCAGAATTGAATAGAAAATTTGACATCCAGACACAAGAAGGAAGAGATGCCTGAGAAGGTAATCAGGGAAAAGAAGTCAAAAGGAACTTATCAAAGTTGAACTATTTGCATTCCTATATGGAAAAGCAATAACAGTGACTGATGATATCTTTCTCACTATGAAAATAATGGAAGAAGGGGGTGTGGTCATATGAATACATATGTGAATGTGTGTGTATATGGTTACAGTTATATATGGATAGAGGGCATAGGTTGAATTTGTTGGGAAGGAGAATACTCAAGGGATGAAATTATGAGGTGAGAGAGGAAAGTGGCAAGAGGAGATGGGGAGAGACAGGGTAGTGTAAACTATCCCATGCAGAAGAAGCAAGGGAAGTGGTTGCAAAAGAGGGGGAGAATAGGAAGGCTAAAAAGGCAAAACCACATTCAAACTGAATTTGGTTCAGGGAGAAAATGACATACATAGTAAAGGGGATATCTCAACCTGCAGCAGGATAAGGGGAAGGGGGATGGGAGGAGGGATGATGGATGGGAGGGCATCCTTGGGGTGAGGGGAGGTTGGAAGTACCCACTATAGAAGAGGGACAGGATCATGTAGGGAATGGACCAGATGGGGGGTGGTATGAGTGGGAGGGAATTATAAGCAGCCTTGTACAATATATCTACTATGATAATGTTTTGCATAGCTAGACATGTAAAACATATACTGAATTACTTATCTCCCAAGAGGGAATGGGTGACAAGGGAGGAAGGAAATGGATCTGAAATTTGAGGTCGTAACATTAAATGTTTCAAATATATATAAATACTATTATTAATACTCTTTTGCTTGTAATAGGAGATAAGATGTGCAGGCATTGGGACACAAAGACTCACCTTCCTCTAATGGAAAAGTCGATGGGGTATGGGAGAAGGTATGGGAGAGAGCAGATTGGAGGAAGCGATATCTTGTGGGATTACTGTTCTGGGAGGTTGGGTAGGGGAATAATGGGGGGAAAATGATTGTAACTCAAAATCTGGCGGAAATGAATGATGTAAAACAGAAGTTAATAAAGCATTTGTTTAAAAAAAAAAAAGAAAATTGGGACTCTGAGTAATTTAATGATTAGCCCAAGGCCATATAGCTAATTGTAATGGGAATTTGAAGATCTTCCCTGGCCCTTAATAGGTTGAATGTAACATATGAAACCTTTTGAGGGTCACACACACACACACACACACACACACACACTCACACACACACACAAAGGTGTAGAGGTATGCACAGATGGAAACACATATACACACCCTTATCCAGAGGGAGAAAACCAGAAACAATAAACAAACTACAACCTGAGAGCAAGAGAGATGGAATATGAAAGGGAGGAGTAGTGGAGAGATTGTTTTTACAAGTGAGAGGAGTTTGCTGAACAGGTGGAGAAGGAAAAGCAGAGTTGAAAGGAAGCTGGGAGTCAGAGCAGTTAGAATAGAGGAAGGAGAGAGGATGTAGGCAAGCAGACATCTAGTATTGTAAGTGTTTGTTTGTGGGAATGATGGGGGGAGGGCAATATGTTCTAGAGGGGCTCCAATCAAGATCAATGACCAGAGTCCCCCAGTCTGGAAGGAATTCAGTAGATTCAAGCAAACTTGGAGTTGAGATTGTAAAAGTTTATTGTTATGCTTTACAGTGGGCAAAGGTTCTTAGGGAACCTGCAAACTTACAGAAGTCATAGGTATAGTTTTAAGAAGTCAAGACAATAAATCAGATATCAATTATGCTAGCTAGGTGAGTAAGGGTGGGATTAGGGAGGGATTAAGGAGTGGTCAGTGCTTAAAGGAACATGCACTTTTAATGTCAACTGCACAGTAGTATTGCCCAGAATTCAGTGGGAAATAGCCCAAATTGGGGCTACCTGGAGGTGTGGTTTTAGATCTGAAATGTCACTAAGTCAGCAAGCAGTCAGGGCTGACTGAGAAGTGCCCAGTCTGCCACCCATTAATGTCATGTTTGACAAGATGGATGTTGGGAACCAAGGTTAATGGAGACTCAGTATGTGTATAATTGGCTAAGGAGTTAACCTATAGATAGACATTGAAGGATTCATGGGTGCAGCTGGCCACTCTACTAGGGGAGATAACATTTGCCTAAGCTCAAATATTTATAGATGGTTTATTGAAGGATTCATAGGTGTAGCTTGTTATTGTTCCAAGCAGAGATAAACACTTAATGAGTTGTTGTTGGGAAGAGTGCTGGCAGGGGCAGAGTTAATGCTTTGAGGCTGGGGAGGGGGAAATGTGATTTTACAGACTGGTTTTATAAATTGATTTTACAGACTGATGTGACAAACATAGATCCCAAGCACCCCATCAGGAAGATTTTGGGATGGTGTTACTTTCTGCAGTGATAAGGTGTATTAACTTCTTTGTTGTTATGATGGATTCGATTTTCTGGTGTTGGCATTTGGCTTTCTGGTATTGGGATTCAGCTTTCTGGTGTCTGAATAAATGATTTGCCTTCTGTCTTCTATATGTAGAATCTGTAATATTTTGCAATTCAGAAATATGCTGGCATATTCATAGTTGCTTTTGGCTCTGTGAATATTGCCTTGGCAATACACTAGTGAGACAGTCAAGATTTGAACCCAGGTCCTCTGAATTCAAATCCCCCAATCTTTCTATTGCATCATAGTGCCTCCTATATAAACATAGGAGTGATGTGCAGATAAACATTTAACATCTGGTTCCCTGGGGAAAAATGTATAGACAATATATTTTATATTTGATTTACACTAACATTTTCTGTATCACTTTCTTAAATCTAGGCAATCAACAAAATAATAAATCAAGCCCTGATTTGTAGTGTTTGCCAGTTTCCAAGGTATAAATGTTTACACTGACAATTTCACAATCTGCTGAGCATGGCACAAACTGACTCCAGCATAGCATTGTTCTTTCTCAAATCATTCTCTGGTTTCTTAAATTGATCCTTAGGTGACATCATCTCAAAGTTCTTCATGCTTTGAATGCTCCCAAACTTATCAATATCCTTTCTAAAATGTGGTGCCCAGGAATGAACACAATACTTCAGATGTGATCCAAGGGTGGAGTATAGTGGGACTAGTCACCTCTTTAGTTTTAGAGATTTTTAACCCTAGGACCTCTTCTCAGAATAATGGTTTTAAATGAATAAAAGACCTAGGATTACAAAGAAAACTAATTATATTGAAATTGTTATCACACTATTAAGGGTTAAGAAACTTTAGAACAGACTTTGAAAATGACTTGAGGGGAAAGTGAAAATTTTTCTGAGCTCAGTAACAGGTTGGTCAACTACAGTTCCAATTTGGATTCCAATGCTTCTCTAGTTCAACGCAGCATGTAAAATATATATATAATTTTAATGATGACACTGGGCTCAACAACACATTGCAAGGGGGAATCTAACTCAGAACAGATTGGACTTGGCCAAACTATGATAGAAGCTGCTTCCCCTCCACAGATTGTCCTCTCTTTTCCTCAGCTTCCCACCAACCCCCAAGAATAATGACAGGACATAAATGTTATACTTAAGGGCATGAAAGGAAAAAAAATCTTATCAAATATGTACCTTTTTTGTTATAAGTACGTGATATATTAAAAGTTTTATAGAGTTTTGTTTGGGGAAGGATTTTCTTTTATAAAGGATTGGGAAGAGATTGCCAAATGGCTAACAAATGCCCACCACCTGTCTTTTTCACTATCCCTGCATTCCCTAATCACTGACCACAAAGGGACAAACTACTCTAATCCATACCTCTGTTCTCTTCTCAATATCCTCCTCAACCTTATCCCACCCATGTCTCACTCAGACTGCCCACCCCTTCTACTCTGATTGCTGGAATTCCTATTACTTAGAGACATAGCTTTCCTTTGTTCTGAATTTTCCCTAACACCATTTTCCCCAGATGACACTGTGTCTCTGGGTCATCCTCTCCAGCATTGGCTGTACCATCATTCACATCCTGACAGACTGGTCCTGGAAGGGGAATTGGGATATCTCTTCTTTCTAGTGCTATTTTTATATTGTACCTTGGTAGCCATCACCCAAAAACCTTTCCTCATTTAAAATTTTCCAACCTATACAAATCATGTGTACTATACCCTAAGCATTCTTCTTTTCTCATAGAGTTCAGAAATCTTCAACTTCTTTCTATTTATATAATAGTCCTTTTCAAATCTCTTCCCAATCCTTAAAAACAGAGAACCCCCCCCCCCAACTTTAATTAGATTCTGCAGTCCCTTCAAGCTATCATCCTCCTTTCTACAAAAAACTCACTGAAAAAAAGCTTTCTACACTCCTTAATTCCACTTCTTTTGTTCTCACTTATTCCTTAATCCTTTGCAATCTGGCTTCTGACCTTATCATTCCACTGACACTGCTCTTTGCAAAATGTCTTGAGATCTTTTAGTTGCCAAAGCTGCTAGTCCTTTCTCAGCCCTCAATCCTTTAACTCTGTTTCATTTGACACTACTGACCACTCTTTTCTGGTTATTCTTTCCTTTTTGGATTTATGTGACAATATAATCTGGTTCCCCACCTACCCATCTGATTACTTTTTGATCTTCATAATACATATCACACCTTATAATTGTGACTGTTCTGTCCTCTTTTCTGCCTATACTTACTCTTTTGATAAACTTATCAGCTTCCATGAGTTTAATTATTATCTGTATGCAAATGACTTAGAGTAGGACACATCCATCTTTAGTCTCTCCCTGATCTTGTTGTATTTGTATACTTTAAATTGACATCTCAAACTTAAGACATCTCAAACTTAACTCAGTATGCCTAAATCAGAATTCATTATTTTTGTTCCTAAGCTCACTCTTCTTTCAAACTTCCCTTTGTGGTTTTTTAGTTGTTTTCAGTTGTGTCTGACTGTTTGTAAGCTCTTTTGGGGTTTTCCTGGAAAAGATACTAGAGTGGTTGGCCATTTTCTTCTCCAGATCATTTTACAGATGATACAAACAGGGTTGAATTTGCCCAGGGTCACAGTAATTGAGCCTGGATTTGAACTCACGTCTTCCTGACTCAAGGCCTGGCACTCTATCCATGGCGCCATCTACCTGCCAAACTTTCCCATTTCTATCAAATGCACCACCATTCTTCTAGTCATCTCCCAGGTTCATAATCCCAGCATTATTTTAGTCTCTTTGTCTCTCTTATTACACATATGTAAAACTTGGTCTAAACCTCTCTTTCCTGTCTCATTGGACATTTATAAAGTTCTTTAAAATTTGCAAAGTACCTTATATATTTTATCCTAATTGATCCTCACAAATCTATGATGTAGGTGCTATTATTACCCCTGTTTTACAAATGAGGAAGCTTGAGACATAGAGAAGTTAAGTGACTTGCCCAGGGTCACACAGCTAGTAAGTGTCTGAGGTCAAATCTGAACTAAGGCCTTCCTGACTCAAGGCACATGGCTCTATCCTATGTACACCTAGCTGCATACTACATTATCTATCTGTTAAACTATCTGTTCCTCACACACAGCACTTTATCTCTGGGCTCACTGCCTTTGAATTGGCCACCCCCTTATACATGAAAAGTGGCAGCTAGTTGACAAAGTAGATAGAGTGCTAGACCTAGAATCAGGAAGAACTGAATTCAAATCTGATCTCAGACACTTACTTGCTGTATGACCCTGGACAAGTCACTTAATCCTGTTTGCCTCAGTTTCCTCATCTGTAAAATGAGCTGGAGAAGGAAATGGCAAACCGTTCCAGTATCTTTGCAAAGAAATCCCCCCTTCCCCCGCCTTGCAAAAGGGATCACTAAAAGTCAGACATGACTGAACAACAAAAACATATTTAAAAAGCAATGCTTCCTCTTCTCAGCCTCATAGAATCCTTCTCTTTCTTCAAGATACAGACCTCTAAAAGTTAGCGCCCCCCTCTCCCTTGCCACCTTGTATTTATCTACTTTGTATTCATTCTTTTTTTCTATTTATTTTTCATATACATAGACATATTCTCTCCCTCATTTTGATGTGAGTTCCTGCAGAGTAAGGATTGTTCCATTCTTTTTATTTGTCTCTTTCCCACCCATACTCCCAATATTGAGAACAGTGCTTGGCATATAGTAGAAACATAAAAAATCCTTGTTAATTGATTGTTTGGAGGTCACAAAAAACACCAAGAGAGTAAGAGGTGTGAGTAAGAGGGACAGATGTTAGGATAGGAAAGTATGACCAGATAAGGGAATTTCAGAGTTTACCTGGTAGATCAGTGATATCTTCTCAACTAAACTACAAGTCAGTACTATCACAATTTGGGTACTTGTCATCTTGTGAACTATTGGGCCTGTGATATGACTATGTGTCTCAAATGTTTAGCCTTCTGATAAATAACCATACGGTGAAAGCAGAGCTACAGCACAAATAACATACTTTTCTAATTTCCAACATAGTGTTTGGTTTTTCATTTAGCATAGCACTTAAGATATGTGTTTGTGTATATGTACATATGTTATATATATTTTCTTGTGTCTATATGTATATTTGTCACTTTTCCCTACTAAAATGGATTGTATCTTATTTAAACTTTGCCCTAATATTCCAGTTTCTAATATAGTGCTCCACACCTGCTACTCAAACAACTTTTAAAATTGAATGAAATTATTCTTTTTCTATTTAAAAAATTACTCCACTAAAATTATAAAGCATAATAACTTGGCATCCCTATGTATATTAAAAGGTAACATGCTAAAGTATTATTTAAAAAATAGGGGGCAGCTAGGTGGTGCAGTGAATAGAGCACCAGCCCTGGAGCCAGTAGGACCTGAGTTCAAATACGGCCTTAGATGCTTAACACTTACTAGCGGTGTGACCTTGGGCAAGTCACTTAACCCCAATTGCCCTGCCCTCCCCCCACCAAAAAAAAGCAAAAGAAAAAAGATTCACATATATGGTATAATAAGGTAGGAAAAAACTTAAGAATCATTTAGGGGAGGCTAGGTGGAGCAGTGAATAGAGCACTGGCACTTGGAGTCAGGAGGACTTGAGTTCAAATCTGGCCTGAGACACTTGACACACTTACTAGCCATGTGACTTTGGGCAAGTCACTTAACCCCAATTGCTCTCCAAAAAAAAAAAAAAGCAAAAAAAATAGCAATATAAAAGCATAGATCCCTTCTTCATTCATAAATAAATTGGTTAATATAATTATTAAGATGGGGCAAGAAGACAGAAACTCTTGGAAATAATTTTGAAGAGGGTACTTCTTCAGGTGCCTCCTCCACCTTCCTCCATCTCCAACTATCTCTTGTTAGCTTATAAAATCAGAGCTGGTCCAAACTTCTGGGCCAGAGTTCCAAAAACAGCTCCTATGTTATAGCTATGAGTATTTGGATAGTAACAAGAGATACAGATTTAAATGAAACCTCTTCATACTCAGACAGTGGTGCAATCTAGCTACTTTGGTTGCTTCTCCTATATATCTGTGTTTAGCTCCCTTCATGTTATGTCCCTGGGAGAGACTTTTGTGTTGGACTACATACACGATAAATTGCTGAAGGTCCTTTAAATACTTTGTAACGAGTTAAGCAATACCTTACTGAACCCTTCTGAATCCTTCCTTATACTTTTGGGTGTACCTGTGTCAGATATCATTAGAGTCTGAAACATGGGGGATCGTTACATTTTCTTCCTTATGTAAACATTCTGTATTATTTCTGCCAACAGCAGAAGTGAACAGGTAGAATTCTCTCCTGAAATCTGACAGTCATTAACACCATTCCTAATTATTGGTGAATCTAGATTACTTATTATGTGGGTAATGTCTGGCAGATGTTTAAACTCAGTCTAATTTTCTTATACTTACCAGGTTGTTTTTGGGTTTCTTCCATATTTTTCTATGCTTGTGAGGAATGCAAAGTCATTTGAAACAGTGTTTCCTCCAAAACAAATAAACAAAAACCTCAACATAATGAAAGAGATCAGTTGAAATCCCAATAATTTTATGTGAGTAAAGGTCAAATATTGATTTGTGTGCAGTCTGGGACTACCCTGCTTCTCCCCTCAATTAAGTGTATAATTAGCAAGAGTTGAGAGAAACATATTTCACCTAGGACTTAGAGAAGTTTCTGATTAGTGACTATTATTATTCAATTGTTGAGGACCAGTTTATTGTCTGGTGATTGTTAGCTTTCTAAAGAGTTTGAATGACTTGTCTGTGGTCCCAAACAGCATGGTGCTAACTGACCTAGTCATAGGCCCAGGGTTCTTGACTTATTTATTAGGCAAGAAAAATTACTGAAAATTTTTTTAAAGTAACGCACACTCTGGAAGATAGCCAGCTAAGTACAAGACAGGGCGTGAGTTCAGAAGTGAGTCAGGAAGTCCTATGTGACTCATTCACAACAGCTTCTCCCTGTGCATCCAGGGAGAGCTTGGGTCTCGTCTGGCACACTCTGAATTCATAAGGATATTCACACTGTGCAGTTTACACTCATGCTTGGCAGATAATGAAATGTATTTTCTGCTCATGTGTCACTTCCTAAGCCATAGTTGGGAGTTTAAAAAAAAATCCGTACCCCCAGCATTCAGATCTGTTACAATGAGCTTCACTAGATCTGAACTGCTAAAAACACTAGAGGGGATTCATCTCTAGCTAGGGACTGAGGACACCTGTCTGTTTATGTCTTTCTTTGCTTTTCTCTATTATTCTCTCTCAAAAATTTTTGTTGTGAAGCCTTTTAGAGACAGATAGAAATGATATATTATACCAGAAAATGATAACCTGAAAAATAATTGATTTGTTGAAATTTTGTTGACAAATTATTTTATTCATAAATGACATTGGAGCTGCCACACTTCTTATCTAGCATCACAGCCTGGTCTAGTATGAGGAAATGAAAATGACACTAAAGAAAACAAAGATGGGAAAGATACTGGTCCATTGGACCATGTTATTTTTAATAAATTCCAGTAGCTTCCTATGGCCTCTGCCATAAAAAAAATAAACTCCACTGTTTAACCTTTAAAGTCCTTCACAGCTTGGTCTCAACCTAACTTTTCACCTTCATTGGGCATTATTCTCCTACCCATATTCTAATTTCCAGACAAACTGACCTCTCTCTCATACGTAACATTCTAACTCATTGCTGTGCATTTGTAGTAGTTATCCCCTTGCCTAGAAGGTACTCCCTCCTTAGCTCTACCTCACAGAACCCCTCACTTCCTATAAGATTCTCCACAGGTATTATATATACTTGAAGCCTTTTTTGAAGTCCTCAACTATTAGTGCCTGTTATCTCTTAGAATATTGTATTTAACAATTTTGCATTTATTTTCACTTGATTACTTTATGCTTATATTGTAAATATATTGTAAATATATATTATACTTACATATCTATCTATAACTCTATATCTATATCTATGTATAAATTTTTTCTCCCTCATTACAATGTAAGATTTTTCTCAATAGGGATTGTTTCATTCTTTGTACTTGAATCCCTAGGGCCTAGCATAGTGTACATAGTAGGTACATGATAGGTGCTTCTTGATAGGTTGATTGATCAGGTCAAATATACATAAAGGAAGAATGTATAGGAGGTGATATAATTTTGAGGATGGTGAGGAATGGATTTTCAAAATATCCGAGAGAGGGAAAGATACAAAAATTTTTTTAAAAAATCACAACTGTTATTAATAGCAAAAAAAAAAAACATTTGAGAAGGTATTAATAACTGCCAACCCACGTTTGCTTTCTCATCTCTACACATCTTTATGAAATTAATTTGCATATGTTTTGAGAACACCCTTGATATAGTTTTGAAAGGAGAACAGGTGGGATTTTATGAACTACATTTTATAGTATACCACATCTGTTTAAGATATACAGGACAAGATCTAACTGGATAGCCATCATGTTTGCTATCTAAAAGCATTTGATTTGGTAGAGCAATGTGTACCCTTAAAGGCTCTTCTTCAACATGGATTATTCCATGCATGTTAATATCATGTAAGACTTCTTGAGAGATGCAACAACAGAGAGTTTTGTCACTGTCACAGAAGATGTCCAGCACTACATCTAAATAGAAGAGACATTACCCTTAAATGGTAAGATCCTCTAACTGCTTCTCCAGATCTACAAATCTATGATCCTGCAACTGTATGCTTCTTCTCCCATCTCCACCCCCCCCCCCACCCATCTTTTCCATATTCCTTGGCCTCCTTTGTACCTCACTTATATTTTCCTTTTCTCACCATCTTAAAGTTTTGGAATTGTATAGCACAGTTAGGACTGATGGAGGCTAATCTATGGTTTCTTTTCTTTTCCTACCCTGACCAGAATGACTTAAGGAGCCTATTGTAGCTAGGACTAATCCTCGGTAATGATATGCATTGTAAGAAAGGATCCATTATATTTATAAACAGAATGCTCAGTCATTCCTGTCATTAAACAAACCTGGTTATACTCTCATTAACGTACTAAATTGAAAGGTGTATCCTGGAATAGTAGATAGGAGACCAACCTGAGAGTCAGAAAAATCTGGATTCAAGTTCTCCTTCTGATACTAGTGGTATGACAGTGAGAAAGTCACAGCCTCTTAGCATCCCTCAGGAATTTCTCTAATTCCTTATAATTACAGAGAAGTTGTTGATATGCAGTAGTAAAGAAAATTCCTTTACCAAGAGTTTCCTATACAGATGAAATCAGAATACCACATCCCTGCCCATTCTCCACCCTCAGATCAAAATCTGGGTTTACCCAATACCAGAATCATAACATCTTAGTCTTAGAATTGGAGGTATTCCAGAAGCTACTAAATCCAAATCTCTCCTTTTCTATAGTCAAGAAAACTGAGACAGAGGGAGCATGTGCACAAGATGGGATTTGAACTCAGGTATTCTGAGTCTAGAACACATGTTCTTTCTGTTGTTCTACACAAGAATGTTGAAAATGTTGAAAGTTTTACACAGAGAATCTGAGAATAGCCTGGTCTTTTAATTTTTTACATATCCCAGTGCACTTTCCAGTTTGAAGGCTGTGCTTTGTAGCAATGTCTAAGTTTCCTAATAAGCTGTGTATGCCCCCAACAAAGAAAGGATTTTCTATTCTTTTAATTCAGTTCTCCTGATATAAATTTGAAACTGCAAATCTATGAGCTCAGAGTCACATTTATCTTTTTAGTATCAAGGCAAACTGAATGATGATATGGAATTAGTAACCCTTAGATGCTTGGGTATTATTATAAGATGGATCCCTTGGTTCCACTTACATTCTAATTAAAATCTGAGGAAGTGGGCAGTGCTAGGGTAAAGACTCAGATTTACCTCCTCTTTGGTCTAAAGTACAATGCTGAATTTCTTATCAAAATCTATACAAAATATAATTTACGACAGGCACATGGAAGGTATAATTTAGAATGACAGATTTAAAGTCTAGACTTATTTTAAGGAATAATAGATTTTGAGTTAGAAATATCAGGCTTTGCTAGTTATTAACTAAGGGTACTTAGGCAAATTGCTACACTAAACTAATTCCTCAGTTTCCCATTTCTAAACTGAAAATGTTGACTAGATTAACTCTAATGTTCCCTTCTGTTCAAAATTCAATGATGCTATAAATTATTTTAAAGACATGTTTTGTTTTTAAAACCTTTCATAACTTGGCCCTTTCCTACCTTTCCACACCTCTTACACCTTGTCCTCTATACTACTCTACAATTCAGTGACATGGGCCTCCTTGTTCCTCATACAAGACTTTGTATCTTCCCAGATCTATATCTTTCCACTGGTTTTCTTCCTTGTCTAGAAGGTCTGCCTCCTAGTTGCCACCTACTAGCTTCTTTGGTTTCCTTCAAGGTTCAGTTAGAACCTTACCTTCACCTTACCCTCTACAAGAAACTTTTCCTGGTCCTCCTTAATGCTATTGCCTTCCCTCTGAGATTATATCTAATTTATTCTGTATATATCTTGTTTGTACATGGTTGTTTGCATGTGGTTTCCCCCACTAGATTGTGAACATCCTGCCCTCAAGAGCATATACATATATACATATATAGTAGGTATTTAATAAATGCTTGTCAACTGACTAGAATATCATTTCGAGAAGCTTACAAATATAGTATGGATAACTGTGCCTTTGGAAAGTTAAACTGTTCTCCAAAATGAGCCTTGTGAGCCAAGAGAATATAAAACATACATAGATTTTTTTAAAAGGTGACTTCAAAAGAATTCCAACTAATATATTAAAATTATAATTATTGTAATAGTCTCTTGAAATAAGTGCTACTTATTGTTTTGATAATTCCTGCCATTGATTCATTAGTCCCTTCCATTTTTGGCTCAGACAGCTATACTGGAACATGGCAGATATTGTAATATCACATAACTGTGTGACAAATGCTTAGGATTAGATCATTTATCAGACAATTCAATGGCACACTTAGCTATTTAAGTAATTAGCGAATTCTAGAGTATGAGAAAGGATTGGCAACTTTCAAAGGATATGACCGCTGATAGGGAAAAGCTTATCAAGCTATAAACAAGAAGTTATAAAAACAATCAGATACATGGTTTAAACTGGCTTTAATTATTTTTTGTTCCATAAATATGCATCCAATTTTAACCAAGAACTATATGTAAAATCTCTTATCAGAGCCAAGAAATTCTGA
This sequence comes from Gymnobelideus leadbeateri, assembly GCA_011680675.1. Lineage (NCBI taxonomy): Eukaryota > Metazoa > Chordata > Mammalia > Diprotodontia > Petauridae > Gymnobelideus > Gymnobelideus leadbeateri. The sequence goes on from WOXC01012480.1 coordinate 474,303, forward strand.
CTAAAAATTAAACTTTTCTTATCCTTTCATCTTGTGCTCTTTTCCTTGGGAAAACATTGACAGGACTCTCTTCCACGGGCATATAGGCAATACAATTTAACTGCTGAAAGCATTTTTGAGGTCTGTAGCTGATAATCATATCAGTGTAAAATCTAAATTGAGGATCCCAGTGATAACCCAACTTGCTCCAATCCAGTTCAACAATCATTTTAGTATGTGCAAGGTACCTTGATAAGGTGCTGGGGATATAAAGCCCTTATAGGCTTTACATTTTACTGTTCATGGAATACAAAATGTAAAGAGATAAGTATATATGATAATTTGAGGAATAGCACCTACACCTACATCAAAAAGTCTTCCTATATCCTTTGGCATATCAACTTAGCCTTGAAAAAACTCAAAGTGAGGAGGGAATGTTTTTCAAATGTGAGGGACAGTCAGCACAAAAACAAAAAGGCAGGAGATGGAAGGTTCAATTTGGGAAATAGAAAGCTGGTCAGTGTGGCTATAGTGCATGAATAGAGAATAAGGAGAAATGAGTTTGGGAACAACATCTAAAGACAGATAGTAAATAACTTGAAATGACAAACTGAGTTTTTATTTTGTCTTAGAAGCAATATCTTAGAAAGCTATGCAGGTTCTATAGAAGCAGAATAAAATTCGTTTGAAGAATTTTATTGTGGCAACTGTGGAGAGGATATATAAGAGAATCTAGAGGTTGAAATAGGAGGTTGTTATAATAGTTCAAGCAAAAGGTGATGAAAATCCTCTGAATAGAGAGAAGAGGTTAAAAGCAAGAGATATTATAAAGGAAGAATTAATGAGACTCGACAGTGGAATGGATATAGAGATTAGTGAGGGAAAGGGAGAAATAAAAGATAAGGGAAGATGCAAACCTATAAAGATTAGCACTTAACCAAACCACTCTTTCTATGAGCTTTTCTAAGAGTTCCCAGAATAACACCAAGGAATAGATCTAAGAAGGTCTTTCATTCCTGCAGATGAGAGGCCCTCTTTGCAAATACACAAAAATAGCAATCTTCCTTGTCTTTTGGCCAAAAATTCTCTATTTGGTTTAGGGTAGAATGATGTGCTATGTATGTACATATATATATATATCATATTACACTAGGTGTCTATATAGAATTCATATAGACAAATAGTCATATGACTGTTTAAAATAATAAAACTGGTTTTCATGTGTGGCTTATAGAACTGGTATTATTACTTTATATTTATCTTAAAATTTAGATGTGAAAAAAGAAATATTAATATGAAATCATAAAAATTCCATGTTTGAGTGTTAGATTAAAGGCTTGAATGAGAGGATTTTATTAGTACATAGAACCATGCCTTACATATAGTAGAATCTTAATCAATCTTAATATTTGCTTAATTTTAGTGCATTATGCATAATTGAAACTCCTTGCTCTTAAATTCCTTATTTCTATGGATGCCTGGATAAACTCAAATCGCTGTGTGGGACTTGGATGAATGAAGCTCTCAAAAGACAGGTATCACATACCATTTCAATGGACAGGATTGGAGAAAGAATGGAAAGCAGAAACTATTTCTGCCACGAAAAAAAAAATAGAATGTTAATACAAATGAAACCTGATCATGTTGGGCTATATAAAACAGAATATTTATACACTATCCATATTGTAATAAAAGTGAATGAATGACTTCCACAAACAAGAGTGTGACCTGGAGCTGTTATAAAAATTTTTGGCTTGGTCTCCTGTATTCTCCCACAGGAAGCTGTCACCTAGGTGAGATTCCCTCATTATCACAAACTGTTGCTGTGTTGAATGATGAGGTCTGGAGAAGTTATCAGCCTACATGTACATCGATGAATGATATATATTTATTTGGTTCCAATTTAAATTTTTCCTGTCCTTCCTCTGCCTACCATGTCTTATTGAAATTTTTATATATTTCCTTGGGGCTCCAAATGGGTCCTAAAATTATTTAAACCAATGACAAGGGAATGAGGAAGAACTTTGCGGATAGGCTTAGAATCACCCTATTTCTGACAGCTCATGCCCATTCCCAGAAATTTGGACAAGATCAGTTATAGTAAAACTATTTTCTTTCTTCAGGTTTTTATGCCTATGGAAGATGGGGAATGCACTAAATCACCAAGAGATAGAATGTTAGAAGGATTTTGGTTATCATTTGGCCCACCTCATTTTTCTGATAGAAAAAGGGAGGCAAATCGACCTACTCAATGTAACACAGTCACTTAGTGGCAATACAGAGAGTAAAACTTACTCCCAATTTAATGCTTCTAGAGTTACAATGTGGAGAACAAGATTAAGAGGGTATAGTTTAGACCTGATAAGCCTCAAGTTTCCCATTAAAGGAATAGCAAATTGGATTATGACTTTACTAACTTGTGAGACCTACCTAGGGGAAAAATAATTTATATTCTATAAGGAATTAACAAGCACATTCAGAGAATATTGGTGCAGTAGAAAGAGGTGGCTGCTGTTCAATCTCAACTTTTCCACAGATTATGTGATGTTGGGTTAGTCACTGAATGTTTCTGGTATTAGTTCTCTCATCTATAAAGTGAGAGACATATTAATCTCTGGAGTCCAACTCTAAATTTGTAATTTTTCTGTGTGCAAGTTACTATTCCTTTAACATACTACTACCCTTTCATATAGAACAACGTAGTGCTGAAAAAGACAGAAAAAAATTAATAAATAAAAATAATTAAATCAACTAGTAAAGGATGAAATATATTGCCTTTTAAACATGTAAATAGATTGTACCTGAAAAGAAATCAAAAAGAACTTCAGATTAATTAAACCAATAAAATTTGTGTGTAATTGTATAATTTTATATCAGCTTTGAGTAGTTTAATAGAAGAAGGCACAGAAAAATGAACTGTGGGATAAATATAAAGGGTTAAACCATATTTTAGAGGGTGTAGGATGAGGTATCTTTTGCTTATTAATAAATTGATGGTTTAAAGGAGTAAAGGAAAATATTTATTAAAATGGCTAAAATAAGTGTGAAAAAATTTTCAAAGGCACAGACTATGTAACAGATTCACTTTGAGAACAAATAAGTGGATATGTTGGACATTTTGGTTCTTATCTCACTTTGGACATTTTGGGTTCTTATCTCATTTGATTGTAATTGTTTTTAAAACTTGAGGATAAGAATTCATAAAATGAAAGCTCATTGGAGGTGATCTTTGAAAGAAGTAAAAGATCTCTTTGGAATTGAGAGGATTAAATAGGGAATCTTGATATCATAGGTGAGAATTGGTGAATTTTTAAGTCATTAAAAAATCAGGGGTCATTAATTTGAGTCATTATATTATAGTGAAGAGGTTAAAGAAATCTAGACATATTAGTCAAAAACTGGCCGAAAAATAAAGACTTAGCAGGGAATAGGAAAACAGCTCCGTGCAAGCTGAGTGAGAAATCTGGCATTAAGGACAGTCTTGGACCCAAAGAATTGAGTTGGTAGTTACTGGTTTTCTGAATAAAGAATGGAGCTCACTGGAAGAAAATTTTAGTTCTATCTCTTGCTCATCAGTGGCACTTACAGTGTGAAAGAGGTGAAACCTTTTAGATATACCTGTTGCTCTTTGTTGACTTCTATGGTTTGATAGGGGAAAGCAGAAAGGAGAAAGATGGGTTTTGAAACTGATTTGCCATATAGGAAGAGATACTAAAATCTATTTGGATAACAAAGTACTGTGGTGAGTGAAGATCTAGCTGGGCTTGTCTGCATTGCCCAGAGAAAGTTAGCATAATGAATCTTGCAGTTCTGGGATTAAAAAGAACTGATATCCAAATTAGATGGTAATACTTTCTAAGTCTTCTTTGAAGTGTAATTTTTAGTTGAAAGCTCATAATTGCATTATCAGTTCAAAACTAGAAGAGATGAAGATCTGTCTAGTTGTACAGTGGTGAGGATCAGGAGTGGGAGAGTTATCAAAGAAGCAATTAATGGTACAGATATTCATGAATGAACTAATGACATCAAGGTTTATGGTCCAGAGTTATAAATTATGCTAGCACATGGGTTTTCCTCCTTCACATACTTCCCTGAAAGTTACTTGTGTGTGCCCACAAGCTTATACATACATTGTGATATACTTTTTGTCACTGTATTTGTTTTAAGATATGAGTATATGTGATGTTAGCTCTTTTGCCTTATTGTTAGGTAAGTGATTATATTTAAGATTCAAATGTGTAATCATTATAAGTAATTGGGTTTAAACAATTGGATATGCAACAATAAGGACTCAAAGTTAAAGTGGTTAATTGTGGGAGTGTATTCTTCCCACAATAAGTTATCCCTAGGACCCTGAACAAAATCTGAATGTAACATAGTTGTGATAGTCTTTCTCTAGAAACCTGGACTTGCAAATTTGAGAGCAATTTGGAGCCTTATCAGAGATCAAGAAGCTATCCACATGCCCTGTGGGATGTGTGATATATGTGAATTATACTATGAGTGGTTACCTCGATGTATGTGCTATGTGTATACTGAGACTTCTGGTAAGCACTATGGGAAACTAACAGAAGAATCAGAAGACCCAATTCCTCTAAGCTACCTATAATTCAATTGAATTTGAAACACAGTGAAGAAAACGCAAAAACAAAATATAAAAGCATGCCAGGGTTTCAGTATAAAGAATGTATCAGTATGCATAGTTAATGAAGACCATTAAAGAGCCTTGTAACCAGGGATATGCTGAAGCCAGCTCAAAACAGCTAGTGAGTCCAGTGATTAATTTTCAGTGTGAGCATTTATAAATCAGAAATAAACAAATGCTACAAATCAGAGCTTGATTTTTATTATTGATTGTCTAGACTTAAGAAAATGATGGAGAGTATGTTAATAATGCAGATTAAATTAAAAGTTTGTAGTTTGGGAATTTTTTTCCCCGGAAGAGTAGATTGTTCAACATATAGAACACCACTGCTTCTAACCCTCTAAAGGGATGTATACAACCTGAGTCATAAGGAAAGCCAACCTAGCATGGTGAGGAAGAAAAAAAATGGTGTGTTTGATCCATTTGTCTCCACTCTACAGGAGTGGAGGTCCAGTGGGCTGTTCCAGGTGTTCATTTTATTAATTAGCTTTTAGGATCACTCAGGTCAGTTGTCAATTTTCTCAGGAGTTTGTAGTGATAGGTAGAGAAGGTGAAAGGAAAGCAGAGATTAATGGTTATCTGCTCCCCTTTTCTAAGGATCCTCTGCTTTGTGGTAGTGCCTAACTTAATGAGGCCTAGACTTAATTCTGAGAAAAAAAAACAAACAAACTTTTTTTTTCTCCTTGGATAAATAACCTCTCCTATTTTGTAGACTGATCTCCCTTAAGGATGATCTGTGGCTCGTTCCTATTCCTACCACAGAGTCTAGTCTCTACTGTATATTATGCTTAGCTTGCTTGAAGGGTTGATATTCCCCCATGAATGTGTACTGTATCTTAATGAGTGTTATTTTAGGGAGCCAGATGATGAATGTGAATACGATTAAAGGTAGAAGAATGGAACTAGGTTAGTTTCCAGCCACCTTCTTCATCCTTTCACTCTTGTTGAGCTGGGGCCAATGCAGAAACCCCACTAATTAAGCCATTTACTTACAGGGGTCTTATGGGCCCCTGGTAATGATTTAGGCTGGGCACAATTAGTAGGCAGCTCTCATTTGTCCTCCTGATTAAGATCATCATTGCAAGATCATTGTTTATTATGGCTCACAGGCAGTAATCATTTTACATAATGTGAGGATTTTTTTTTTCACTCAATTACTTTCATGCTTTGGGCTGATGAGAATAATAATCAAGGAACAATTACTGGTCCCTCTACAGATGATACTTCATCATTCAGGTCATAGTTATTATTTTGCGCCTTTTGAGTTATTGGATGGTGCAGAGGATGGTGGCCTTTTATACTTGATTTGATATTATTATTAATAATAATAAAAATAATTTTAATGCTTCCCTTTAAACAATAGCACAAAAGCCTGGAGACCTTGTTCACTCCTTTCCCGTTCAGTGAATCTGCTGGAAAAAGTTTTCTATTGAGCTTACCAAAGCATTATGCTTCTTCCAGGGGCCACCCAGAACTCGAAACTTACAGGACTGTCACGGACTGTCTTGTTTTAAAGAGATAGGCATACATAATTCATGCCCTGTGCATTGTGGCTATCAGCTATTGAAAATACTATCTCTCTTCTGCAGTGCTTGCCTGGAACTAGCTACAATAAACATTTCATACCTCAGTGGATGCCCTTTTCTAAGCTAATAGGAGTCTTACTTAAATGCAGACTTCATCATGACAGGAGCACATCTGATGGCAAATCCAGGGGAATTTATTTTTTTATTCAAAGCACAGAATGAGAGGGTTTTTTTTTTGTATTAATAGAATGGAGCTTATTATTGGTATCAAGAGCAGAGTTTTTTTCTTTTTAAAAGGTAAAAAAGTATGAATGGGCATGAAAGGGAAATTAAATTGAAATTATTAGTGGTTTCATGGTAGGAGAACCAAGTATAAAACCTGATGACTGAGAGTTATATCTGAGCCATCCAGGAAAATTGTAGGGACAGAAAGCAGGGAAACTTCAAGTGAAGCATCCACTGTGCTTTGGCATCAGTGCCCAGTACAGTGTCTTATACAGAATAAGCTTAATAAAGGTTTATTGAATCGAATTGAATCAGACTAAGAGCCAACCAAGCAAAGTGACTGTGTGTATATCTAGGCTCATGTCTGATAATATATAGTAATTTAAAGGAGGACCTAAGACTAGAAAGCAGTATGATATAATCAAAAAGATCATTGCATTAGGCATAGGATACAGGAGAATAACTGATATTTTATAATAGAGGCAGTTTGGTGGCATCTTGGTTTGAGTTGGACTTAAGTCAGGAAGAAGTGAGTTCAAATCAGACACTTATTAGCTCTGTGAGCCTAGACAAGTCACTTAAACGTACTTAGCTTCCGTTTCTTCATCTTCATAATAGGGATAATAATTATACTGTGGGCATCAAATGAGATAACACATGTAAAGTGCTTTGCAAGCCTTAAAATGCTATATAAATGCTAGTTAACATTATCATCAGTGACTGAATCATTGAGAAAAGTTTGTATGTTCAATTTGCTTAATTTAAGAAGGGAGGGAAGTACCTAACAACACCCCACCCCAAAATCCTTAGCTGCCCCATTTAAACAGAAGAAAAATCAGATAAACAAAATAGAAAAATTAACAAGGTACAATTGCTGAGAAGAAATGAAAATGATGATTAGAAATCACTATACTCAATTATATACCAGTAAAATCGATGATTTAAGAAATTATTTGCAAAAGCAAAATATCTAAATGAAAATATATAAAATAGATATTAAATTAAATTTCATAATATAAAATTGAGCTAGATGTAAAGGAGCTACGAAAGGAAAATAAAAGAAGAACCTGGTCCAAAGGGATTTGCAGGACCCTAGCGAACTTTTAAAGAACTAATACCTGTATTTTTCAAATTACTCTCAAAAATTGGGAAAGAAAACATTTTAATGAATCGCTTTTGTCTACGACCTTAACCAAGTAATGATAAAGAAAAGAAAGAGAACTAAGAACCAATATCATTAACAAATACTGATTAAACATTTTAGAGTCTTTCACTCTTCTCTTTGTCTTTCAGTCTTCCCTTACCAACTGTCTCATTCCCTCTTACCTACAGAAATGCCCATGCTCTCACTTGATCCTTCCATCCCTGCTAAATATCAACTTATGTCTCTTCTGCTCTTTGTAGCTAAATTCCTATAAAAAAAGGCCTACAATAAGTGCTTCCACTTTCCTAGTCTAAGGGGTCATTTTAACCTCTTGCCTTGTTTCTGGCCTCATCATTCCACAGAAAATGCTCTTTCCAAAATTACCAATGATCTCTTAGTTGCCAAATCCAATGCTCTTTTTTTAGTTATCATTTTCCTTGGTCTCTCTGAAGCCTTTGGCATTGTGGATCATACTTCCTTCTCTTTATGTTTTTGGGAACCTGTTTTCTCCTGGTTCTCTGCTTAATTTCCCGAACTACTTGGAAGGTAATTGAGAGAGCCAAAATGAGATAATATTTGTAGTTTTAACATAATGTCTGGCACATAGTAAGCATTATGCCTTGTCTGCTACCCCTTTTGTAAGACTCCTTACTCAATTATCATTAATTCTAGTACCTTCCCTGTACTGATTATTTCTAATTTATTCAGGATATGGGTAGTTTATACATAATTGTTTTTATGTCCCCTCATCCCCCCAATTATTCTATGAACTCTTTAAGAGGAGGAATTGTTTTTAAAGGCAGCTGGATAGAGTCCTATGGATAGATCCTGAGCCTGGAGCCTATGTATATGACCCTGGGCAAGTCATTCAACCTCTATTTGACTCAGTTTCTTCAACTGTAAAACAGGGATAATAATAGCACTTACCTCACAGGGTTATTGCGAGGATCAAATGAGATAATATTTATATAGCATTTAGCACAGTGCTTGGCACCTGGTTCATGCCACATAAATAATGTTTACTCCCTTTCCCTTGCTTTTCCCCTCCCCCATTAGGTTATCAATAATTTGCATTGAAAATGAATGTTTAAAAACAGCATATTCATTTTTCATTCTTATTAAGAAATGTACTTTTACTGTTCATTTGCTTAGAAACTGTATCTTTAGAGAAAGTACAGAACTAAACTGCCTCTTGCCTTTACAGCAAATTTAGCATTAGTGGGCTTCATTTAATGAGGAATTAAGGTATAAAGGTAGATTTTCTCTGAGCTAAGCCACTTCCTTATTATAAATTAGACCTCACCAGAAGCTGAACTAATCCTTCTGGTCACAGGAGTAGCATTTAAAATGTTACTTCTCCAGTGTATTGAAGACATCAATAGTTTGGTTTAGGATTAGGTGCCAGGAGAATCTGAGTCACTGGATGTTCCAGTAAGTGGTAATATTCCAACATAATTTATTTATTAAAAAAACCATTTATTTTGGAAATCACATCTCTAGGCACATAAAAACTGAGGAGTCTATCTTTATGCCCGCTTTGGTCATGGTCGATTAGGTTTATCTGAGAGAAATATATCAGCCCTAATTCAATACTGTCATCATAAAACTGTCCAGAACAGGCAATCATCCATCAAAGAAAAAAAAAAGATAAAGAAAAATAAAGGGAATATCAGGGTCTCTATTCTTAAACTATTGGGCAAAGCCATACTTCAGTGTAATCCTTCAAACCCTCCTTAAAATACCTGCAATCTGCAGTGTTATTATGGCAGCCTACTGTGTGGAGGGGAGAGAGTACCTATTAAAAGTTGTTTGGAGATTAAGCCTCAGAGAACAGCTGGGTACCTTTGTTGCAGGAAGGCTGCTGACTCAAATGGATGAAGAAAAAAAATCTTGATGGGAGGAAAGGGGAAGTGGGGAAAACTGCAGAGCTGAGGGAAAAGTAACTGTGGCCTCTGAAAACAGATTTTGCTTGACTGTTCTCTCATGAAATCAGTTGGTTTAGAGGCAAGTCACCATACTCTGCAAACATTGTTTCAGGTTTTCTTCTTTTTTTTTATATAGTATTTTATTTTTTTCCCCAGTTACATGTAAAAATAATTTTGAGCATTTGTTTTTAAAACTCGGAGTTTCAAATTCTCTCCCTTTCTTTCTCCCCACCCCTCCCAATGAGAAGGCAAACAATTTGATATAGTTTATACATGTGTAGTCATGCAAAACATATCCATAATAGCTATGTTGTGAAAGAAAACATAGACAATTTTTTTAAAAAGTTAAAAAAAATGTGCTGCAATCTGTATTCAGACACCACCAGTTCTTTTTCTGAGGATGGATAGCATTTTTCATTATAAGTCCTTCAGAGTTGTATTGCATTGCTGAGAATTGCTAAGTCATTCACAGCTGGACATCTTACAACATTGCTGTTACTTTTTATAAAGCACATTTCACTTTGCATCATCCCATGCAGATCTTTCTGGGTTTTTCTGAGAGCATCCTGTTCATCATTTCTTATAGTACAATAGTATTCCATCGTAATCACATAAGCACAACTTGTTCAGCCATTCCCCAGTTGATGGATGACATCTCAATTTCTAATTTTTTGCCCCCAGAAAAGAGTTGCTATAGGTCTTTTTCCTTTTCTTTTTAAATCTCTGTTGGGATCAAGATCTAGTAGTGATATTGCTAGGTTAAAGGGTATGCATGGTTTTATAGCCCTTTAAGCATAGTTCCAAATTGCTTTACAGAATGGTTGAATTAGTTCACAGCTCCACTAATAGGATATTAAGTCTCATTTTCCCCACATCCCCTCCAACATTTGTCATTTACCCTTTCCATCCTATTAGCCTGTCTTATATGTTATGAGGTAGTACCTCAGAATTGTTTTAATTTGCATTTCTCTAATCAATAGTGTGTTAAAGTTTTTTTTTTTCATATGGCTATAGATAGCTTTGATTACTTCATCTGAAAACTAATCATATCTTTTGATCATTTATCAATTGAGGAATGACTCCCATCCTTATAAATTTGACTAAATTCTCTATATGTTTGAGAAATGAGGCCTTTATTAGAGAAACTTGCTTCAAGAAATTTTTTCACAGTACTTTTTCACTATATTTCCCTCTATTCTATTTCCCCATCCTGTTTATTTTGTTGTCTCTCCTTTCATCCCTCTTCAAAAGTGCTTTGCTTCTGACTACTCCTCCTCGAATCTGCCCTCCCATCTATTACACCCTCTTCTCTTATTTTTCCCTCCTACCTCCCTGTACATTTCTATAACCAATTGAGCATGTATGTGATTCCCTCCTTGAGTCAATTCTGATAAGGTTCACTCACTCCCCCTCACTTCCCCCCATTCCACTCCACTATATAAACTTTTTCTTGCCTCTTTCATGTGAGATAATTTATCCCGTTCTACCTCTCCATTTCTCTTTTTCCCAGTACATTATTCTCACATCCCTTTATTTCATTTTTTAGATATCATATCTCCATATTCAACTCACCCCTGTGTGCTCTCTACATATTCTCCTTCCAACTACCCTAACAATGAGAAAGGTCTTATGGGTTGCAAATGTCATCTTCCCATGTAGGAATGTAAACAGTTTAACCTTATTAAGTCCCTTATGACTTCCCTTTCCTGTTTAACTTTTTATGTTTCTCAAGTCTTGCATTTGAAAGTCAAATTTTTCTATTCAGCTCTGGCCTTTTCATCAAGAATGCTTGAAAGTCCTTTATATCATTAAATACCTATTTTTCCCCTGACTCAGTTTTTCTGGGTAGCTTATTCTTGGTTGTAATCTTAATACCTTTACCCTCCAGAATATCACATCCCAAGTCCTCTGATCCTTCAATGAAGAAACTGCTAAATCTTGTGTTATCCTGACTGTGGCTCCATGATACTTGAATTGTTTCTTTCTGGCTGCTTGCAATGTTTTCTCCTTGTCCTGGGAACTCTGGAATTTGGCTATAATGTTCTTGGATGTTTTAATTTTGGGGTCTCTTTCAAGAGGTGATTGATGAATTCTTTTGATTTGTATTTTACCCTCTGGTTCTAAAATGTCAAGGAAGTTTTCCTGATAACTTCTTGAAAGATGATGTCTGCGATCTTTCTTTGATCATGACTTTCAGAGAGTCCAATGATTTTTAAATTCTCTCCTGTATCTATTTTTCAGCTCAATTGTTTTTCCAATGAGATATTTCACAGTCTTCTATTTTTTTTTCATTCTTTTGGTTTTGCTTGTTTCTTGATTTCTCATAAAGTCATTAGCTTCCATTTGCTCCATTCTAATTTTAAAGAAATTGTTTTCTTCAGTGAGCTTTGGGACCTTCTTTATCATTTGGCCAGTTCTTCTTTTTAAGGCATGCTTCTCCTCATTGACGTTCTGAATCTCTTTTACCCAATCTATTATTTAAACTGTCATTTTCTTCAGTATTTTTTGTGTCTCCTTTACCAAACTGTTGACTCATTTTTCATGATTTTCTTGTATCACTCTCATTTCTCTTCCCAATTTTCCTCTACCTTTTTCACCTGATTTTCAAAATCCTTTTTGAGCTCTTTCATGACCTGAAACCAATTCATATTTTTCTTGGAGACTTTGGATGTAGGAGCTTTGCCTTCATTGTCTTCAGTGTGTGTTTTGATCTTCCTTGTCACCATAGTAACTTTCTATTGCCAGAGGTTTTTTCCTCCATTATTTGCTCATTTCCCCAGCCTATTTTTGGACTTTTAACTCTTTAATAAAGTAGGACTTTTCTGCCAAGGTGAAGGGTGAACTGTCCCAAGTTTCAACAGTTTTGTGCAGCTATTTTCAGAGATACTTCCAGGGACTGTAAGTTGTCAGTTCTTTCAAGGTGGTATGATCTAAGGAGAGGTGTTTACTCCTCTGCTGACCTGTACTCTAGTCTGTGAATGACCACAAGCACTCTTTTCTGCCATGGAGCTCTTAGGAAGGTTCTCCCCTCTATTGTGGCTACAAGCTCTGCTGTGCTAGTGTTCCTCCTAACTCTGGGATTGCCACCCAGGGCTGCAATCTGGATCAGAGTATGGGCAAAGCAACAGGGTCCTGCCTCAATACTAGCAAAAAGGGCTCTGTAATCTCCTTCTAATCAATTATTTGGCCCCCTTACCATCTGTGGGCTGAGTTCCCAAAGCAGCTGCTCTTCTTGCTGTCAGTGCTGATTCAGTCACTCCCAAAGCCAGGTCCTGGTTTGCTGGGCTGGGGGCTGGAGGCTGGTGTGTGTTGGTGGGGCCTCTGCTGGACTGTGCTCTTCTCTTTCCCTGGTGCAAAAGACCTTTCCTGCCAACCTTCCAAGTTGTGTTGAGCTGGAAATTTGTTTTATTACATCTTTTTGTGGGTTCTGCTGCTCTAGATTTTATTCAGGGTAATATTTCAAACATATTTGGAGGGATTTGGGCGAGAGCTCAGGTGAGTCCCTGCTTTTACTCCACTATCTTGGTTCAACCTTCAATTTCAGTTTTTAAAGATGTCAAAGTGGGGGGGGGCGGGGAATCCAGGTTCTGCTCTATGTTATTTTCTCTTATTTTTTTTTGAAGGTGGTATTAGTTGTTCTATTTCCATTATCAAAGAACAAATAGTATTTCTTTCGTTCACTGATAATCAGGAAAGTGTTGCCATTGGAACTGGGGAAAGTTTGCTAATGTCAACAATTAACTTTGATTAAAAAACTACCTCAGTCTCTGTGGTTCTGGACAGTTAAATGTTTGAAGATCTAATTTGGTTTTTAGAGAGACTGATAATGGCAATAATAATGTGTGTGTGTATATACACATACATATATACATATATTCATGCATATGTATATATGTGCATATATATAATAGTTATACTTTTTTAAAGGGCATTCATTGACACTTTATTGTGGTGTCATAACATTCTATAACATGGGTGGGACAAAATATTATTGTTCTTATTTTACAGATGAAGAAAATGAGGATTAGAGAACTTAATTGATCAGGGTCACATATGTAGCGACAGAGTCACAATTTTGAATTGAGGGAGGAGGAGGTTACATGTAGACAGTATACAAAAGCTGCCATGGTCTATTCCCTGAATTTGCTTTTGCCCTGCAAATTTGAACTGAGCATACTAACATGGGGAAAATAAGCCAGGTGAGGCCTTATTGCCACAATGTAGCTCTGGGGAGTCTGGTTGCCAGGGTGGCTTTCCTTTTGTGACTGTTTCTGTCTTTCTTTGAGTTGTTTTGCATCTGTAGGAAAGCTCCTGTGTTTGGCTGTGCTGTATGTGATCTGAGATCATAGATTTGTAGACATGTAGCTGGTAGGGACCATAGAGGGCATTTAGTTCAATTCTTTCATTTTACTACTGGAGAAATTCAGGCCCAGAGAGGTTTTAACCTTGCTCAAATTTTTACACGTAGTAAGTAGAAAACTTAGGATTTTTGAATCCAGATTCTTTGGCTCCAGTACTATTGTAGAGGCCTAACACATACCAAAGGATTCAGTGGTGATTCACTACATCCTTGATAACACTTTCAATTGAATTCAGCCCGCTTTTAACAAAACTGATTATTTAGAAAAGTTTGGGGAAACAAACAGACAAAAATCAAATAAAATGAAAACAGTCCCTGTCCTCAGGGAACTTTACATTCTACTGAGGAAATATAACACATACACAGTTGGTTAAATATAAAGTATATGCAAAATTACACAAAGTACATTTTAAGAAGAGATAAATTCCAACAATAGCAAGGACCAGGAAATGCCCCTGCAGTAAGGACGTGGCCCCTGAAATGTCCTTTAAAGTAAGTTAAAGGTGATAATGAAGCGCTATTATAAGTTAAGTGCTATTCCAGACATGGGGAACCATGCAGGAAAAGGCAGAGAGATGGAATAATGAACATCATGTCTAGGGGTCAGTTGGACTGGAACAGAGCCCATGAAGGAAAATATTATGAAAGAAGACTGAAGAAGCACATGGCAGGTATGCCAAGGAGGGAGTTTGGATTTTATCTCAAATGAGGTAATAGTTGTAAAGCACTTAGTACTGGACCTGACACATAGTAGGTGCTGTTTAAATACTTATTTCCTTCTCTTCTTCCCTTCCCCCTTTATAAGAATAGGCAGCATTTATGTAGAGCTTTATAATTTATAACATTTTTACATATATTATCTCATTTAATTCTCACAACAACTCTATGTGATTGGTGCTCTTATTGTCCTCATTTTATAGATGAAGAAACTTAAGCTGGAAGAGATTAAGTGATCTGTCAGAGGTCACATGAGCTAGTACGTGTCTCACTTTTTCTGACTCCAAGTCTAGTACGCCACCCCTTATGCCATCTAGCTGTCTCTCGTAGGAGTAATAATAGGTAACATTTATGTAATGATTTAATGTTTGCAAAGGATTTTACATATTATATCTCATTTGGTCCTCATAATAACCCTGTTAAGTGGGTGCTCTTCCTACCCATTTTGTTCCCATTTGACAGATGAGAAAACAGAGACTCAGAGGCCTATGTGACTTGTCCAAGGTCATACAGTCAGTCTATATCAGAAGCAAGACTTAAATTCAAGTCTTCCAAGTCCCTGTACACAAGGTACAAATTTCCTCTCTTGTATTTTATACCGGAGGGAAGAGGGAATCAAAAAAAGGTGATTATTCTTTTTGGAAGGGAAGTGCCATGTTTGACTCTTTTAGGAATAACAATCCCCTCATTGATTATATACACATCACCCAGTTCCTGTTTTGCCAGTGTTATATAATGGTATAAGACACTGGTGCTGATATTAGACTCATTAGGAATAGGAATCACAGTTATGTGAAGAATTGAGTGGAAATTGGGAGTTTTATTAGGACATTATTGTGACTGTTTAAACAAGTGGTGATGAAGGCTTGAACTGGGATAGACCTTCTATGAGTAGAGACATGGGAATGGATACTGTAGGTAGAATCAAACCCTTTACTATTTTCTCAGGTGTTCCTGCATCAGATATTGAGATCCATTTTTCCTAGGCATACCATTATTTTGTTCTAACTTGTCACTGTTATACACAGTTACTGATAACCACAGTTATAGAGAGAAAGGTAACAAAAGGATGCGAGATGGCCGATTGTTGAGGAGTGTCGGTAAATTTTAACACTGTGTGAGGCCAAAATTATTGATTCATTGCCTCTATGAACTCTTCTCTGTCTTACAGTCATAGATTATGTCCCAAACCTTAAAGACCTTTTTATTTTGCTGGAGACTAATTAGGATAACGTGGAAGATCAGTGTGCCTCTGTTGTTGGAATAGACTGGCCCTTCTGTGATGATAAACCTTGTAAACCTTGTACTGTAAACCTTGCTACCAGAAAGGCTGAGGCTGGTGGATTGTTTGAGCTCAGAAAAGTGGGAGGGCTAAAACTAATTAGATATTTACACTAAGATCAAAGTTCCCATGCAGATCAGTGGTAGATATCTTGAGATAGAGAAACCCAGTCCTCCATTTTTTTTAAGAGAAAACAAAATATACAACTTAGGTCAGTTGTGTAATTTTCTATGCGAAAGGACACAATATTTTAAAGTTAAGCTAATCTTCTTTCTAAGAAAAGTCTTGGAGGGATTTCAACAACCCAAGTGGAATACACAGGTTTCTTGTGCGTCTCATAGTACAATGAATTGCTTCTAAATTAATCAGCTTCATTCTCCCCATTGCTATACATAACCATGCTAAGGGCTTATGTTTTCCAGGTTCAAGACACACTGAGGCTGCTTCTACTGCTTGAAAACCAGCTGTTATTTTGATCCCCGGTGGAAACCTTGTTTACAAGAATTTTTTAAATTTGTTTTTAGGTTTTCCTGATGTGTGTATGTATATACACATATACACACTTATGCACATAGATATATGTGCACATATATATGTATATCTGTATACATATATTAGTATGCTGTATAGATCTCTCTAAATTACACAAAGACAAGTAGTTGTGAAGGGCAAAATAAAGTTTTTTTTTTTTCCTCATGGGGCTTCAGCTTTGGATTCCTATTCCCACTTAGCATGCTATACAAGAAGCCTATTCCGTTTACATGTATTTCCAATAATCAAATTAACATTATCATTCCTGATTAGGACCCGTAAACTAATTGCCTTGAAATTCTTTTTGGAGAGGGGAAGGTAGGGCAATTGGGGTTAAGTGACTTGCCCAAGGTCACACGGGTAGTTTTGTGTTAAGTGTCTGAAGCCAGATTTGAACGCAGGTCCTCCTGACTCCAGGGCTGGTGCTCGATTCACTGCGCCATCTAGCCACCCTAAATTGCCTTGAAATTTTAATCACTATTCCTCTGGTACCTATTTCAACACCAAGAACCTATATATATATATATATATATATATATATATATATATATATGTTGTCTTCCCCTTGGAAAGGAAGGGTAGAAGAGAAGAAAGGAGGGAGAGAGAAATAAAGAAAGGAAATAAGCATTTAAGTGCCTACTATGTGTCAAGTACTTTACAATTATTATCTCATTTGAGCCTCATGACATCCCTAGGAGATAGTTGATGTTATTACCTTCATATTATAGTTGATAAAACTGATACAAACAGAGGTTAAGTGACTTGCCCAGGGTCATATAGCTAGTAAGTGTCTGAGACTGAATTTGAACTTACATCCTCTTGATTTCAGGACTAGCACTCTATCCTTTGTGCTACCTATTAGAATATTCATTGCAGGCAAAGGTTATCTTACTTGCTCATATTATTCTCTTTTTTCCTCTGCACAGTACCAAAATAAGTGGTTAATAAATGCTTTTTCACTTACTCATTCATTTTGGTAAATATTTGCTGACAATTTTTCAAAACACTCATTTGAAGTTGGTTACCTTATAGAATCACTGACTGCTAGAGCTTAAAGGTAGCTTAGAGATAATTTGTTTTAACTCATTCTTCTTTTACAGAGGAAAAAACAAATAAGAAATGAAAAACCTAAACTCAGTTAGAGAAAGTGACTCACCCCAAACAATTGAGTTATTAAAATGAGAATTCAGTCTTGAACCTAAGTCTTCTGATGCCAAGCCTGACCATCATTTTTTTTTTTTTAATTCCATGAGGTTCAATTCCCTACACTACATTTTTTCATCACAGAGTGCACAAAGTCAAATTACAAGCATATAGTGGGGAGATGCCAGAAAATCTTCCCAATAGAATGTAAAGTCTTTTGTGTTTTGTCTGTATATCTTTTTTGGAGTGAACGAATGAAAACACAGTTTTCAGGGCATACCACTGTTCCTTATGCCTAACTCAATTGTTTTGCAGTTGTGTCCAACCTCTGTGACCTCATTTGGCATTTTCTTGGCAAAGACACTAGAGTGGCTTGCCATTTCCTTCTCTAGATAATTTTGCAGATGAGGAAACTGAGGCAAACAGGGTTAAGTGACATGCCCAGGTGTCTGAGGTCAGATCTGAACACAGGAAGAGGAGTGTTCTTGATTTCAGGCCTGACATTCTGTCCACTGCACCACCTAGCTATCCTTGTGCCTAGCAAGTGCTGTATAAGTAATTGTTGAATTTGATGATGATTTTAAAAACACATATCAAATTTCATGTTCTGTATTGTGATCCTTATATTTGTGGTATGGCAATCTTACAATTCTAGTCATAAAGGAATGCTAATATCTACTACCTCTAAAATTCATGTTCTCAAAACCCTTTCCAGATCAAAGTAAGAGTTTTTCTCTTCAATTCTAATCAATCAGAACTATTAGAGTGACATATTTTCCTTCTCTCCTCAAAACCCTTTTGAAAATTCTCACTTAACTCTGTCACTCTATTGCCTTCCTTTCCTTTCCTTCCTGTTCCAGAAATCCACAAATTTTCTACATGGATTTAATCATTTAATGCAATACCAAACCACAATTTCAGTTGAATAAGTTAGGAAGACTTAAACAAACTTTAGTTTCAGATTTGGAAATGGTAAATAAATGAATTTGAGAATTTTTCTTCTGAGCATTTTGGTTACTAGTGCATGCCTCTTAACAATTCCCTGAGGATATTTGCAAATTGCACAACTGTAAACAACAATTCAGCTCCTTGGCTGATGTGCCTATTTTGATATTTAAATTAAGCAAAACAAAATCTTTTATTTGATTATAGCATCTGTCTTCTTTCTAGAAACTTCAGTCCATGGACTTTTGGCAAAACAATGTAGAATTAACATGGTTTAAAAATCCCCCCCCCTCCCCAGTATATTTCAATTCTTTTTGACACACCTTCCTTTTTTGTTTCATATATATATATTTTATCTCTAAAGGATTTGTGTGGGCACAGTGGACAAAGTTGTAAACTGGTTTACAGGGCACATTTAAGATGCCATTAATTTGGAAGCTGTGTTTTTATTGTTTCAATGCATTTGTTAAAACTTGAGTTAATAAATTATTCAGATGATAGTGACTCAGATGTAAACTGGATTATTACTATGGTTTTATTATATCTACGTACTTATATAGATCTATCTATCTATCTATCTATCTATCTATCTATCTATCTATCTATCTACTATTTTTCTATCACTTTTTTCCTGGCTGTCCTGTAGAGATTAATGTTTGGAAAATTATGTAATTTAAAAAATTGTAATTATTACTATTAAATTCATACACTGGGTCTGAACTGAGACATAATACACTAACCATACAAATCCTACTATTCATTATATATAATACATCATTACTGTATGTAAGAGTGTGTTTTTTCTTTTTCTTCATCTAAATTCAATAAACATTTAGACTTTGGGCATACAAAGAAAGAAATGATTGATGTTCTATTAAGATGCATGAGGGGTTGCGAGAAAGAGCTAACATCTATATAATACTATAAAGTCTGCAAAACATATGATTTCTCATTTGGTCCCCAAAAAAAACCCTGTGAAGTAGGGGTCATTGTTATGCCCATTTTACAAAAGAGGAAATGGAAAATGAGAGAAATTAAGTGACCCATCCAGGGTCACACCACTTAAACTTGTTTCAGTCAGGCTTCAAACTCAGGTTTTCCTGACTCCAAGTTCAGAACTCTTTGCACTGTGTCACTTAACTTCCCCTTACCCCCCATCTTTCTCTGTCTCTTCCCCTGTCTTTCTAGTTCTCTTGAAATATATGTTGTATACAATTTATATTTCCTTGTGTATTCATATTTAAATATATATATATATACATATACATGCAAGTATATATATATATTCATGTTTAGGTGAATATATTATACATGCACATATAATCTATATTTATATAGAAATATGACATACATAAAATATATATGTCCCCCAACATATATATATATATATTTACATTAATGAAAAATACTGAATATGGAATTAGAATCTAAATGTCAATCCTAGTTTTCCAACTTACAGCCAAATTATCTTAACCTTTCTGGGTCTCAGTTTCATCATTTTAAAAATTAAGTAATTGGACAAGATGACTTCTAAGGTCCCTTTGACTTTATTTTTTATGATTCTATTACATTTCCAGAGCCTACTAAATCCTCAGATTCTGTGGGGACAGGGAGAGGGATACAAATAAATTATGATACAAAAGAGTGAGATGAAAACAAATTGGATGTAAAGGTAAGCCTAAGGGTAAGAAATTTGATGAAGAAGATGTTATTTGTCTCAAAGTTGTGGGATAAGGGTGGGAGGGAGAAAGATCAGAGAAGACTTCATGGTGGAAAAAAGAAAATCTTAGGCCTTGAAGGAAGGGAGGGAGGATGAATGTGGAATTGAATTAAAGGATATCACAGAAACCTGCTGTGTTAGGAAGACATCACTTAGGGGAAATAGCATGAGAGAAGACACAGAGACTGGAGAAGAATAGGAGATAGAAAGTGATCCAACTTAGGACAACCATGAAGGTAAAGGGTTTTGAATGTTAGGATCAATAATTTATATTTTACTTCATATGCAATGGGGAGTCAGTAGAGGTTTTTAAAGTAAAGGAATGGATAGAATCATTGCATTTCATTTGAACAATAACTGCAGTAATAGTGTAGAGCAGACAGACAAGGAATAGGAAGGCCAGTAAGCACTTTATTTTGCAGTAGACAAGAGAAATTAAGGGTCTGGATATAGTCATTGCTGTGGAAATAAGGAGGAAGGTAAGATCTAAGAGATATTGCAGACAGGCCTTGACAACGATTATAAGTAGTAGTTAGAAGGAGAGAGAAGATTTCAAAGGTTTTGAGCCTAATGACTTGAATCAGTGTTTTGCAAAACTGGGGACTGGGCCACAAATGGTGTATGATTAGCTAATTAGAGAGTGGGAAGAAGAGTAGCATCCCATCCTCCTCATATAACTGGCTGAGGGGGGTTTGTTTCCAACATAGTCACATTCTGGCCTCAATACTCTCCCACTCCATAGACTCCCTCCATATGTTGTGCAAGTTCCCAATGTCCTACCTTCTGTGCCAGGCTTGGTTCTTATATGGCAGTTTAATAACTCTGCCTAAGCACTATGTAGGCAAACACAGCAACAACTTTGTAAGGAACAGTCCCATTTCCCACCAAAGCACTGATTCTCCCCAGACCATCTGGTGACTGAGAGTGATCTCTGCATTCAAGGGCAGTCACCAGTAAGAACCCCTCCCACCTCTTTTTATGTATGTATGCATATATGTATACATACACATATACATATAGGTATATACACGTGTGTGCATGTGAGTGTGCATACATGCATGTGTGTATGTATATATGCATTCCACCCAAATAAAAGATGGGATATAGGGAACAGAAAAGAAGGCCAGGCCTGGATTTTGAAGTGTGTTCTGGAACTAGCTGCTACTGGCTAGAGAACTGATGATTAAATTTTTGTTATGAGCATTTACACGTCAGAAATTGGAAAATATTACTAATAGGGCTTGATTTATTATTTCCTTGATTGTCTAGAATTAAGAAAGTGGTGGAGGAAGCTAGGTGGTGTAGTGAATAGAGCACCAGCCCTAGAGTCAGGAGGACCCGAGTTCAAATATGGCCTCAGACACTTGACACACTTATTAGTTGTATTACCTTAGGCAAGTCACTTAACCCCAATTGCTTTGCCTTCCCCCCTCTAAAAAAAAAAAAGAAAGAAAGCAATGGAGAAAATATAATGTAGATTAAATTTAAAAGTGTGTTATGGGTTCATTTTTTTTTTTCTCAGAGAGCTAGTTGTTAAACATTTACTGCCATACCACTGCTTGTGATCCACACATTAAATTATCTGCACCTGGGGGCAGCTAGGTGGCGCAGTGAGTAGAGTGTTGGCCCTGGAGTCAGAAGGACCTGAGTTCGGATCCGGCTTCAGGCACTTAACGCACACCCAAACGAAAAAAAAACCTAGCCATGTGACCTCGGGCAAGTTATTTAACCCCAATTGGCCTCCAAAAATCGCAAAAAAAAAAAAATATCTGCACCTATCCAATTCATCCTTCTTATACACTTGCCTATTTCTGTCAAGTGCGGCTCCATCCTTTTAGTTACTTAGGTTTGGAACACATATTGAATCTGTTGCCACTTCCATAACATTTCTTGTAAACTTTTGTCTAATCTAATTGTCTGCCACTGTAATTCAGTCTTTCATCTCAGAATTGCAATCTTCTAATTTTCTGTCTCACATTTCTCCCCTCTCCGATCTATCCTCCACACAGTTGCCAAAGTGATTTTCTTACAGCATAGCTTGTAACTATTTCATTCCCTTACTCAATAAATTTCAGTGATTCTCTATTGACTCTAGGATCAAAAATTCACTTTTTCATTTCACTTTTTTCTTGGCCTTTTAAAATATATATTTTTGTAAGTTTAAAATGCCTATAATTATTAGTAAAGTGATATATGTTTATAATTTATAAATAAGTAAAAATATAGACATATTTGTTAAAAAAAATTTAAGGACAGAGGTGAACAATAAAAAAAAAAAAGTGAAATCATTGACTTTCTGTCTACAGTACCAAAACAGAGCTAGAAAAGACTGGGAAAGGGGGAGATTTAAAGGGGAAGATGATGAATCTTATTTTAGACATAGGGACTTATTTTAGATATATGGAATAACAATAGAACATCTGGATGTAGATATGTACCAGGCAATTGGAAATAGAGAACTGGAGCAGTAAGAAAATTGTGGCAGAATGAAAGATTTGGGCATCAGTTGTGCAGAGGTAATAATTAAAGTCATCTGAATATATGAGATGAGAAAGAGAGAGAGAGAGGCAAGAGAATATAAATAAACGTATGACAGAATCTTGGAGGACAGCTATATCTGAAGCCAAAGAGACTATATATGTCTTTCTTCAGTTTTTGACTTTTATTCCTCTACCCCTTATAGTTGCTTTTGTTTTGGGGAAAATGCAGACAGCTAGGTGGTGCAATGGATAGGGTTCTGGGCCTGGAGTTGGGAAGACTAATTTACCTGAATTGAAATCTGGCCTCAGATACTTGCTAGCTGTGCTGGGATTAACCTCTTAATCCTGTTTGCCTCTCTTTCCTCATCTGCAAAATGAGCTAGAGAAGGAAAGGGCAAACCACTCAGTATCTTTGCCAAGAAAACCCCGAATGGGGTCGTGAAGAGTTGGACATGACTGAAAGCACTCAACAACAACAACTGAGGAGAATCGAATACTCTATATCAATAAAACCTTAAGACACTCATGATAATATTAAGTTTATGTTAAAAACATCGGTAGCTAATATAATTTAATTGTTGTTCAATTTTTCAGTCATGTTGGACTCTATCTGACCCCATTTGGTGTTTTCTTGGCAAAGATACCAGAGTAGTTTGCCATTTCCTTCTCCAACTCATTTTACAGATGAGGAAACTGAGGCACACTGGGTTTAGTGACTTGCCTACTGTCACAATTATTGTCTGATGCCAGATTTGAACTCAGGAAGATGAGCCTTCAAGACTTCAGGCCTGGCACTCTATTCACTGCATCACCTAATTGCCCTCTATCACTCAATAGTCCTCTTCATACTCCCCTACAAGTTTTTTCAGATGCCTCAAGTTACAACTGACTGAAACATCTTCCTTAAACCTCTCCTACGTTTCTGTATTCCTCCTATGTACTCAATGTATTCTACCTAGCCAAGTAATTATCTATGGATGTCTAATCCCCTCTAAAGGATTATAAACTCCTTGAAAGCCAGGGTTGGGCCTTATTTGTTTAATCTTTGCATCTCCCTTTGTTCTCAGCATAGTACTTAGCCACATAGTAGATGATACATACATATTTGTTCAATTTTATTTTGGGTGTATATGTAAAACTGATAATGATCCAAAGATTTTAGATTCTGTTTGAGTCTATACCAAAGGTCTTCTTTTCTTTGGACATAATAAAATAATTTTGGATCGGTGAGCATGTACACATATATGCACACATATAGCAGGAACTATGGGATAATCCTGGTTTGATAATAACTCACTGGGTGCTATATACAGGTCACCTAATTCTTGTTTCATCAGTGGTACACTATTGTATAAAAAATGCTCCAGTATAATTAAAGTTTGCATGTTGATTATTCTTAGAAGATTCAGAAAAATGAACCTATGATTTCATTTTCCTGCAATGTGATAGGGTTTTTAGTCACAGCATACATAATAGAATTAATTCAATGGTATAATAACATACACTGCAGAAATTTGTCATTGTCCATTGGTAGGCTCATTTTCAAGTAGAATGGTTAAAACAGAAGGGAAACTGTTTTAGGATAGGAGGAAAATCTACCTTGAAAATAAGATCAGTTAAGGGATATGAGAAGAATTCCTTGGAAGGTCCTTGGTAGTTTATAAGAAATCACAAAAAAACATGTGATCATCCTTACATAACTGAAACATAATTGAAGGTCCTGTGTACTTTTTTGTACTGCTTAATAAACAATCCCCGCATTCAACTACTAAAATGATATCTGCTTTTCTTAGAGAAAAAGCATGAGAACACAGGTCTCTCTCCTGAAGGTCATAAGACTAAGTAAGTTCTTGAATAGCTTAGCATTTTTATAGTACTTTATGTTTCTTTTAAGTCTTCTGTTTTTCATGAGCAATAACTGTGTAAATTGCTTTACATATATTATTTTCTATCATTTTATAGATGGACAGAAGCAACATATATTTCCCAAGCAAGATGGATTAACAAAAAATGAGACTGCAAGCACCTTTCTCCCTATTTTAAGTTTTGTTCTTGGATACATGTTGCTCACTAAGTCACTTTGTACTCTAGAAAAGGCTCTAGACTTGTGGATATTCTATTTGACATCCTCCTAGTATTCAAAATGAATGTGCATGTTGATAGACCCTGTAGCTATTGGGACACATTTTATCCTCACTTAACTTTCTGATGGGCCAACATTAGAAATATATGCACACATTTACATGCATACATACATACATACATACATTTTTACAGACAGAATAGGTATGATGTGCCATTTATATGTAACTGTAGGTCTGGTCCTTTGACTTCATCAGTGTAGGTAATTCCTTGGTGAGGAAACTCTATCTACCAATATTGATTGCCAATTCCTCTGTAACTAGAAAATTGACTGGAACATTGAGAGGTGAAGTAATCTGTACAGAGACAGAATCTGAAGCCAGGCCTTTCTGAGGATATCCATTCTCTGTGTCTTACTTATTACTTCTCTAGTCCATTCTGAGAACACATTTACACACTACTGAGGATAAATAGCACATTTCAGAGTGCTTTTATATGTATAACGTCATGAAATGGATAATATATATTTACTTCAGTAAGATATGTGTTACCCTTTCTAGATGAAAGACATAATTAGGAGGCAAATGCTACTTTGGCTACAAAAACACTCAATATGACACGTTGAAGAAAAAACGCCATTTCTAATATGGCAAACTAGATTATACATATAAATCTCAGCAATCTACTGAAGATAGAAAAACAGATGAAAATTTTGCCAAAAAAATGGGCATTCTAAGCTTTTGTCAAAACTTAATAGACAATAGCTGTTAAGTCATTTCATAGAATGTCTGGATTTTATTGCATTGCAGGACATAAGGAATGATATTATACAGAATTTATACAAGGTAAGAGAATAATTGATAAAGGCTTAAACAATTAACTTCTTTAGCACCTATAGGCAGAAACATCAATAAACAGGATGATGTACTGCGAAAGTATCGAACATGAAGCCCCATAACCCTTAGGACTGAGGACTAACCAAGATGAAAAGGTAATTTAGAAATATTTAACACAATAAATATACAAAAATTAAAGATATTACATTTTAAAACTAAGTCGATATGCAAACTACAGGGATCTTTATGTATGGTTTAGTGGCTCCCAATTCTTTTTGAGTTTGTACTGGATAGAAACAGTTCAAGAAGATTGGGTTCAGATATTGCCTCAGATACATATTGGCTGTGTGATTCTGGGCAAGTCACTTATAATCTCTCAGTGGTGATTCTCTAAGAATATAAGTCATCTGACGAGTTTCTAGTTAGCATCAGTGGAAGTAATCTGTACTAGGTCTTCCTCTACACTAATGAAATCATAGATTTACAGTCTTAAAACTCTGTCCTTGCCCCACCCTTCTCTATTAATTTTTTAAAAATCTTACATAGGTTATAAGTAAAAAAAAAAAAAGACCTTTTAAAGCCATCAGTATAAAGAGCTTCAGGCACAGATCTTTCTTGGCTAATGCAACTCCTTAGTTAAGATGGTAGATGGGGGATAAGGGTTTTCCCTGTTTATGAGTATGTACCCTCTTAGATATCATAACATCTGTTGGGTTGACCTGACTTCTATGTTACACACCTTAATTTCAATATAAATAGAAAACTAGGCTATATCTTCATTTTGCTGAGAAAGGATAAGACAGTTAACAACTTCAAGAGACACTGCAAAGTGAAGGGACCATCTCAGGACTAGGATGACAAATTTCATACTTTGACCATTCACTGTGCTTCCCCTATCTGAGAAAAATGAATGTACCATTTCTCTTGATGTACTTACTGGATCTTACTCCATTGTGACCAGGCAAATTAAAAGGAGGGCATCTCTGCCATCTTTTCTCTGTTTTAATCCCCACCCCACATCATTGTTCTTGTTCATTCCATTGGGATATTGATTCTTGATGGCAATAAAACAGCTGAAATCAGTGTTCTCCCTCATACAGTCACCTCTCTATTAAAGTAAGTACTTAATTAAAAAGCATGCAGAGGTTGTGTTCTAATCAGCAGGAGATAAGGTGAGCTATTTTATTTTTGTCCAGGGCGGTTTAAAAAATCTATTTTGTACTATCTCATTTATAGTGTAATTCAAATATTGAATGATTACCATAAACCTTTTTAGATACTAACTTTAGTTCCATTTCTTTTTTTTAATTATAAAAGCAGATTGATTTATTCAAAGTTAGCGGAAATCTCTCCAAATTCCCAGTGAAATTTCTACGCTGTGCCACAGTCGTAAAGGATTCTAGTACAGGGTGTAATGAGGATTGGTTGATATATCTTAAGTAACAGAATGATACTAATGTTTGAAAAGTCATAAGATATTTAAGGTGGAATACATTCTTAGAGGAAATTTAGTCATACTTCTTGCCAAATGTCAGGAGTGTCGGTCTCTGACCAAGTGATCATAAAGCCACTGCTTAGATGCTTTCTTTTATTTTTTTTCTTGATATTTTCTGCTTCTTAAATCATCATAGTATCCCATGTATCACCCACTATGCTCCTCCCTGAGAGCCAAACCACATAACAAATAATATATTTTTCAGAGAAAAGAAGCAAACACAACTGACTGACATATTGAAGGAGTTCAAAAACACTTGTAGTGATTAATACCTGAGAACCATGCAGGGATATGTTAGGGGTGATTTCTCCTATCTTTGCATTCAAATTTCACTTTATGTTTATAATTTTGTTATATTTATTTGATTTCTTGGTGTGTCTTTTTTCCATTTCTATCTCTCTAGTTACCACATA
Source organism: Gymnobelideus leadbeateri (assembly GCA_011680675.1). Taxonomy (NCBI): domain Eukaryota; kingdom Metazoa; phylum Chordata; class Mammalia; order Diprotodontia; family Petauridae; genus Gymnobelideus; species Gymnobelideus leadbeateri. The sequence continues at coordinate 501,751 of WOXC01012480.1, forward strand.
TATTGCTTTCTTGGATCTGCTTACTTCACTCTGCCTCAGTTTATAAAGCTCTTTTTATACTTTCTATTTAGTATATTTTCTATATAGTGAAAAGTATATTTATCTGTATGCACACATAGTACAGCACAGTAGTATTTCATTATATTCATGATATACAATTTGTTTAGTTATTTTCCAATTGATTGGATCAACTTTATTTCCAATTCTTAGATATTACAAAAAGTCCTGACAAATACTTTGGACGGGGACATTTCTTATAGATAGCTTATTTCATCAATTAAGTCCAGTAATGGAGTCTCTAGTTCAAAAGGTATGGACATTTGAGTCACTTTATTTGCATAATTCCAAATTGCTTTCCAAAATGATTGTACCACTTCACAGCTAATTTGTTGTATGTCACATAACAATCTAATAGTGTACACATATTTTCATGACCCCTCCAACATAGATTATTGTCATTTTTTGGATATTTTTGTAAATGTGCAGGGTGTGATGTGAAACCAGGGTTGTTTTGATTTTCTTTTCTCTTATTATTAGAATTTTGGAGGATTTTTCATGTGTCGTGAGTGCTTTGCAGTTCTTTTGAGAACAGTTTGTTTATATTGTTTGATCATTTATCTTTTGGGGAATGGCTATTTGTATGTGTATGATAGATATTTATACATAAGTCTCTATTATACACACACAGAGGCAAACACACACATTTACAAACACACATACAAATATAGATTATATATCTTGAATATGAAACTTTCATCAGAAAAATTTGATACAAATATTTTTTTCTCATTTGAACGTTTTCCTGTTTATCTTAGATTCATTAATGTTGTTTGTGCAGAAATTTAGTTTCAAGTAATCAAGGTTATCTATTTTAACTTTGGGAAATACTTCTATCTCTCATTTGGTTAAGAATACATCTCCAGGGGGCGGAGCCAAGATGGCGGAGTAGAAAGAGCTCATCCAAGCCACTCTGCCCCCAGATTCACCCCAAACTATGTAAAAGGGGACTCTGAACAACTTCTGGAGCCCCAGCACCCACAGAACGACAAAGAGAAGCTAACCTCCCACTGAGGACAGCCCAGCAGCCCTGCAGGAAGGACCAGTGCAGCGCTCTGGGAGCCGACAGCGCACAGCACTGGGAGTCGAGCCCATCAAAGCCCAGGTCCTCATGAGCCAAGGTTTTAGCACCAGGGTGGCAGGGCCAGCAGCTGGCTGGAGAGACCCCCAGAACACCAGCCGCTGTGGTGACTCCAGAATTATCAACATAGACATGCCTAGGACAAAATAAGAGGTTAGTGCTCTATGGACTTTGGGACCAGTATTTGGTGAATGCGTCTGCTCCCTGCCCTGGGGGCTAGAAGCCTCTGAGGAGATACACCATTTTGAAGTTTTCAGAGGCAGCTCCCGCTCCCAGCATGCGAATTGTAGGGAGATCCAGCAATCAGTCTTGGGGGGTAATCACACTTGCTTTAACCTCCCTGGATCTGGATTGTGATCTAGGGTGGAAGTCATGGGTGGGTTTACAGCTTGCCAGAAATGGAAGTTGCCCCCCACACGTTTGGGACGAAAATTCCTCTACCTGGCCTTAAAGCCATAGTGTGGCAACAAGAAAAGTCAAGTAATTAAGTGGCAACATGCCAAGGCAAAGGAAACAGAAAAATGCAACCCTAGACTCCTATTTTGGGGGCATAGAGCGGGAAAAGGACTGTGAGGTCAGAAGTTCTGCTCCAAAAGCCCCAGGGGAAAACATGAGCGGGTTGCAGGCCATAGAGGACCTTAAGAAGGACTTTAAAAATCAAATAAGAGAAGTGGAGGAAAATTGGAAAGAGAAATGAGAAGGATGCAGGAAAAGTATGAAATGAGGGTCAACAGCCTGACTGAGGAAAAGAACACCTTAAAAAATAGACTAACTCAAATGGCAAAGGAGGCCCAAAAGGGCAATGAGGAAAAGAATGCCTTAAAAAGTCAAATTTGCCAGATGGAAAAAGAATCTCAAAAGTTCACTGAGGAGATTCATTCCTTCAGAGTTAGACTGGAGCAAATGGAAGCTAATGACTTTATGAAAAATCAAGATACTATTAAACAGATCCAAACAAATGAAAGAATAGAAGGCAATGTGAAATGTCTCATGGGAAAAACCACTGACCTGGAAAATAGATCCAGGAGAGACAATTTAAAAATTATTGGACTACCTGAAAGCCATGATCAAAGAAAGAACCTAGAAATCACCCTTCAAGAAATTCTCAAAGAAAATTGCCCTGATGTTTTAGACCCAGAGGGCAAAATAGAGGTTGAAAGAATCCACCAATCACCTCCTGAAAAAGGTCCCAAAAAGAAAACTCCCAGGAATATTATAGCCAGGTTCCAGAATCCCCAGATCAAGGAGAAAATGCTACAAGCAGCCAGGAAGAAACAATTTCAATATTGTGGAAACACAATCAGAATAGCCCAGGACCTGGCAGCTTCTACACTGAGGGATAGAAGGGCATGGAATATGATATTCCAGAGGCAAAAGAGCTGGGAATGAACCCAAGGGTCACCTACCCAGCAAAACTGAGTATTTTGTTTCAGGGGAAAATATGGTCATTCAGTGGAATAGAGGACTTTCAAGCATTCTTGAGGAAAAAACCAGAATTGAATAGAAAATTTGACATCCAGACACAAGAAAGAAGAGATGCCTGAGAAGGTAATCTGGGAAAAGAAATCAAAAGAACTCATCAAAGTTGAACTATTTACATTCCTATATGGAAAAGCAATAACTTTGACTGATGATATCTTTCTCACTATGAAAATAATGGAAGAAGGGTGTGTGGTTATATGAATACATATGTGAATGTGTGTGTATATGGTTACAGTTATATATGGATAGAGGGCATAGGTTGAATTTGTTGGGAAGGTAGAATACTCAAGGGATGAAATTATGAGGTGAGAGAGGAAAGTGGCAAGAGGAGATGGGGAGAGACGGGGTAGGGTAAACTATCTCATGTAGAAGAAGCAAGGGGAAGTGATTGCAAGGGAGGGGGAGAATAGGAAGGCAAAACCGCATTCTCATTGAATTTCGTCCAGGGAGAGAATGACATACATACTAAATGGGATATCTCAACCTGCAGCAGACTAGGGGGAAGGGGGATGAGAGGAGGGATGATGGATGGGAGGGCATCCTTAGGGGGAGGGGAGGTTGGAAGTACCCACTATAGAAGAGGGACAGGATCATGTAGGGAATGGACCAGGTGCGGGGTGGGATGAGTGGGAGGGAATTGTAAGCAGCCTTGTACAATATATCTACTATGATAATGTTTTGCATAGCTAGACATGTACAACATATACTGAATTACTTATCTGCCCAGAGGGAATGGGTGACAAGGGAGGAAGGAAATGTTTCTGAAATTCGAGGTCTTAACATTAAATGTTTCAAATATATATATAAATGCTATTATTAATAATCTTTTGCTTATAATTGGGAGATAAGATGTGCAGGCATTGGGACACAAAGATTCACCTTCCTCTAATGGAAAAGTCGAAGGGGGTATGGGAGAAGGTATGGGAGAGAGCAGATTGGAGGAAGCGATATCTTGTGGGACTGCTATTCTGGGAGGTTGGGTAGGGGAATAACAGGGGGAAAATGATTGTAACTCAAAATCTGGCGGAAATGAATGATGTAAAACAGAAGTTAATAAAGCATTTGTTTAAAAAAAGAATACATCTCCAATTCATACCTGTGAGAGGAATATAATATGGTTCTCCTCTAATTTTTTTATGTTATGGTTTTTAATGTTAAGGTCTCATAGTTATTCAGAATATATTGTGGAGTATTGTATAAGGTGTTGACCTAAGTCTATTTTCATCCAGACTGGTTTCTAGTTCTCCCAGTACTTTTTTTTTTTAAACCAAATAAGGAGTTTTTTCTCCCTAGGTAACTTGACTTTTCTACTTTATCAAACACTGTATCATTCAGTTCTATTGTTTCTGAATCTACTTTGTCTAGTCTCTCAAGTTGTTCTCTCTCTCTCTCTCTCTCTCTCTCTCTCTCTCTCTCTCCTTTAATCAATACCAGATATTTTTGTTGACTCTTGCTTTGTAATATAGTCTGAGGTCTGGGGGTGCTATTACCTTTTGATACTTCCTTCTTATCATCATTTCCCTTGATATTCTAGACCTTTGTTTTTCCAAATGAATTTTGTTCCTATTTTATCGAGCTCTCTAAAGTATCCTGTTGGTAATTTGATTGGTATAGCATTAAAAGTGTAAACTAGTTTTGTTTGTATTTTCATATTCATAATTTCATGACCTAGCCATGAGCACTGAATATTGCTCTAGTTATTTAGGTTCGTCTTTATTTCTTTAAGGAGTGCTTTGTAATCGAATCCTTTTAAGTCTTTTGAATATTTTTGAAAATTGATCCTGAGATGTTTTATGCATTTTGTAGTTATTTGGAATGTGGTTTTCCCTTCTGTTTTTCTTGATTCAGATCTGTTGTCTTGATTATGGTTTTTGCTGATTTCCTAGGATTTTCCAAAGAAACTATCATATCAACACCAAACAAGGACGGTTTAATTTCCTCATACCTATGTTTATTCCTTTAATTTCTATCTCTTGTGTTATTGATATTGCCAGCACTTTCAGATATATATCTTATATTAATGGGAGAGTGGGACTTCTTCTTAACTCCTGTATTCATTGGAAAAAGTTCTAATGTACTGCCATTAGATATGATTCTTGATTTTGGTTTTAGATAGATGCTTTGTATGATATTAAAAAAGAGTCCTTTGGACTAGCTGTACCAGATTTTAATCTGTTTTATGCAGGAGCAGTCATCAAAACTACTTGGTACTGGCTGAAGAGTGGAGTAGCAGATCAATGGAATAGATTGGATGCATGAGATCCAGCTGTTAATGAGTATAGTAATTTATTGTTTGATAAACCTAAAGACCCAAGTTTTTGGGATAAGAATGCACTATTTGGGGGGACGGAGCCAAGATGGCGGAGTAGAAACAGCACTTCCAAGGTGCTCTGTCCCACACAACTTCCAAATAATGTAAAAGGGGATTCCGAACAACTTCTGGAGCCCCAGCACCCACAGAATGACACAGAGAAGCTAACCTCCTGCTGAGGACAGCCCAGCAGCCCTGCAGGGAGCGGCAAGCACAGCACTCTGAGAGCAGGCAGCACAGCGCACTGGGAACTGAGAGCGCAGTGCAGTGGGAACCAAGAGCGCAGCACTCTGGGAGCTGAGCCCAGGCCTGCTTGAGCCCCGGTTTTAGCCCCACGGTGGCTGAGCCAGCAGCCAGCTGGAAGGACTCCAGAACACCAGCAGCTATGGAGATGCCAGAATTATCAGCACAGATATGCCTAGGACAAAGTGAGAGGTTAGTGCCCTATGGACTTTGGGATCAGTATTTGGGGAACGAGTCTGCTTCCTCCCCTGGGGGCGAAAAGCCGGCGAAGAAACACAGCACAGAAGCCATTTTGCAGCATCAGTGGTGGCTCTAGCTCCTGGTCTGTGAACTGTAGGGAGACTCAGCAATCAGGGGGTTAATCACTCTTGCTTTAAACTACCTGGAACGGGATTGTGGTTTCGGGGGGAAGTTTGGGGTGTGTATCCAATTTGCCAGAGGGGGTGGAGGCTTTACAGAGACCACCCAACCTGCAGAAGTTGTGAAGACCCCACGTTTCTGCGGAAACTCTCCTTTCTGGTGCCAGTCTTACTGTGGCAGCAAGCCCCAAAACCAAGGAATTAAGTGGCAACATGCCTAGGCAAAAGAAACAAAATATACAGAAAAATTCAACATTGGACTCCTATTTTAGGGGCAAAGAGGATCAAAGCATGGAGAAAGACTGTGAGGTCAGAACCCCTGCACCAAAAGCCCCAAATGAAAATACAAGCTGGCTACAGGTCATAGAGGACCTTAAGAAGAAGATAAGAGAGGTGGGGGAAAAATTGGCAAGAGAAATGATAAAAATGCAAAAAAAGTATGAAATGACAGTCAACAGCCTGACTGAGGAAAATAACACCTTAAAAAATAGACTAACTCAAATGGGAAAAGTGTCTCAGAAAGGCAATGAGGAGAAGAATGCCTTAAAAAGCCAAATTTGCCAGATGGAAAAAGAATCTCAAAAGCTCACTGAGGAGATTCATTCCTTCAGAGTTAGACTGGAGCAAATGGAAGCTAATGACTATGAGAAATCAATATGATGTTAAACAGATCCAAACAAATGAAAGAATAGAAGGCAATGTGAAATATCTCATGGGATAAACCACTGACCTGGAACATAGATCCAGGAGAGATAATTTAAAAATTATTGGACCACCTGAAAGCCATGATCAAAAAAAGAACCTAGAAATCATCCTTCAAGAAATTCTCAAGGAAAATTGCCCTGATGTTATAGACCCAGTGGGGGAAATAGAGGTTGAAAGAATCCACTGATCACCTCCTGAAAAAGATCCCAAAAAGAAAACTCCTACGAATATTATAGCCAGGTTCCAGAACTCCCAGATCAAGGAGAAAATACTCCAAGCAGCCAGGAAGAAACAATTTCAGTATTGTGGAAACACAATCAGAATAGCACAGGACCTGGCAGCTTCTACACTGAGGGATCAAAGGGCAGGGAATATGATATTCCAGAGGGCAAAAGAGCTGGGATTGAAGCCAAGGGTCACCTACCCAGCAAAACTGAGTATCTTGTTTCAGGGGAAAATATGGCCATTCAGTGGAATGGAGGACTTTCAAGCATTCTTGAGGGAAAAAAACAGAGTTGAATAGAAAATTTGACATTCAGACACAAGAAGCAAGAGATGCTTGAGAATGTAATCAGGGAAAAGAAATCAAAAGGAACTCATCAAAGTTGAAGTATTTACATTCCTGTATGGACAAACAATAACAGTAACTGATGAAGCCTTTATCAGTATGGAAATAGTTGAAGAAGGGTATATGGCTGTATGAATACACATGTAAATGTGTGTATATATGTTTAAAGGTATACATGGATAGAGGGCATAGGTCAAATTTGGTGGGAAGGGATGATACTTAAGAGGTGAGAAAGGAATGTGGTAACTAGATGGGGAGAGCTGGGAGGGTGGGGGGGTCAACAATCTCATGTAGAAGAGTCAAGGGGAAGTGGTTGCAGGGGAGGGGAAGAACATTAAGGTAAGAAGGAAAAACCATATTCTCATTGAATTTGGCTCAGGGAGAGAATGGCATACATACTAAATGGGATATCTCACCCTGCAGGAGAGTAGGGGGATGAGAGAGAGGATTATGGAGTGGAGGGCATGCTGGGGCAAAAGGAGGTTGGAGGCGCCCATTTTTGATGAGGGACAGGATCAAAGTAGGGAATGGACCAGGTGGGGAGTGGGATGGGTGGAAGGGAAATATAGCCAGCCTTTTACAATATATCTACTATGGTAATGTGTTGCATAGCTAGACATGTACAACATATACTGAATTGCTCATCTTCCCAGTGGGAGTGGCTGACAAGAGATGAAAGTAATGGATCTGGAATTCAAAGTTTTAAAATTAAATCTTTCCACTATAAAAAAAATAATACTGCAAAAGCCAAGTCTGAATAACCATTGCCGGCTGATATGCCAGACATTGTTTGACCTTTTTTTTAGGACATAAACGCAAATGAATTATTTATTTCTGTGTTCTTGTTTTGGGTTTCTATCAAACAATATATATTTTAGATGAACAACAACAAAAAAGGTCCCTTTATGCCTAACTTTGTAGGTTTTTTCTTTTTAGTATAAAAGAGTGATGTAATTTTCAAAGACATTTTCATTGAGATGATCATATGGTTTTACATGTTTCAGTTTTTTTTTTATTAATAGTGTTCACTGTTTTCGTAATATTAAACCATCCTTGAATCCCTGGTATAAATCCAACTTGATCATAATTATTTTTTTAGAGAAATCACTCTAGTCTGCTATTATTATGTAGCTCAAAATCGTTAAATTCTTAATTCTTAGCTCAAAATAGTTAAATCCTTCCTTGCATCCTGTTAAATAAAATTCCATTTTGTATTACTATTTACAATATTCACACTAGTGTTTTCTATTTTGTGACTCAATTTTATATTATAATTTTAATAGGAATTATCACTTTATTATATAGTATAATATAAATGGCTCTATGGGATATTGCTGTAAGTAGTTTTGTAAAGAAATAAAAAAGGTTGGCTCCTTCATAAAACATAACGTTTAACCATGGTGGCATTAGTGGCAAGTGTAAAGTAAAGGGAGCATGAAGCTACAGAAAGATGAGATCTTTGCTCACTTCACAGAGTGCTTCACCATCTGTGAAAAATGAATGGTTGATCTTACTCCATTATGACCAGACAAATTAAAAGGAGGGCATCTCTGCCATCTTTCCTCTGCTCTATCCAAGGAGGGAAGCGATTCTAATATTATAAGTCCTATTTTATAGGTGAAGCTGACAGAGTAGTCATGATTTGTGCTATGTAAGTAGCAGAGTAAAGACTAAACTACAGATCTTTGGACTCTGATTCTTACATTCTTTCTTCTATACCATAAATATAAATGGAACCCCAAATGAGCTTAAACTAGTGGAAGACCTCATCTTTCTGTACCTCCTTCTGCAGTTCTTCTGTTAATAGAAGTGGGGATATTCATTTTCAAGTGACTATTAGTTGAGTCACAGATAGCAACTTATATATTTTGTTGATGTTGGCTATGTTCATAATAAAAATAAAATTAAAAAAATGAAGCCCTAAGTAAAAGAACTGTCCAGGAAGATGGTATGATCAGTAATGTTAAAAGACTCAGGGAAGTCAACATGAATAAAGACCGAGAAAATTGAGGACTAAGAGAAGAGTACTAGATGAAGTAATTAAGAGTTCATTGGCAAAATTTAAGGGAGGAAATTCAGTTGTGCTGGCTAGAAACCAGACTATAAAGGATTCATGGGTGAACGGGAGGAGAGGAAGTAGAAATGGTGAGTATAGATGACTCTTCATCAGAACTTGGGTATTTTTTCCCCTTAGAACCTAGAAGCAGTGTGTGTGACTCAGTGGAGAGACCCCATGTTGTAGGCATGGAAACGAGGATAGCAGCCCTCTCCCTTCCATCACTAGCATCATTATCTATAGGCAGGCACACGGCCTACCCATTCTGATGGTAGATAATGAGGCTCAGCAATAGCCAAGGACAGTAGCAGGCTAGAACCTTCACTGAGATTCAAAGTCAGTAGGGCTGATGATGCCAAGGGGTGGAAGAATAGAGAGATACCCTATTCTTCCTGCTTTTTGGGGAGGCCCACTGGAGGGATAAGCTATGGGATCTTGAGGCAAAAAAAGGGTGGAAATTTATGGGAACTCTCCTCAATGCCAATAGGATTCACTGGTGCCCCTGCTGTGGTTAAATGTTGGGAGTAGAAGGTAGATAGTTTTCCATACCTTGCCTCTCTTCCCAGACCAGCAGTTGCTAGACTGTAAAGAATCCTGTTGCTGCAGGTCTCCCTTTCTCCTCTGTGTTTTGGGTCATTTACAATACTTTCTCCTCCCCCACTGAATGCTCTGACACCCAACTTATCCTTTATGCAAAAATTATATTGTGAGTCATAGCTCTTTTCATCTCTAAGCCCCTCTATGGACCTCAACTTGAGTGGCAGATATCCAGAGTACTGGATCCATAGAAATTCTAGACAAAAGGAGAAACTAGACTCCAGCTTTTCCAGATGTGAAGTCCCATTGAATTTTCAGTAAGGATATGAAGGTACTCCTAGCCCTCTAGACTTCACCTTCCAAGATGTTGACCTGTTACTTTTTCCCAGTTCTTACTACATTGGTTTGATGTCTTATAATTTGATATCAGTAAACAACTCTGTCCCCACATGGATTACAGTGCTATTCTACAGTTCTTGAAAATAGCATTATGTTCTATTCTCAAAAAAACAAAACAAAAAAATACAAAGCAAAAAAATGAAAAGCTTCACCCCAAATCCTTTTACTACCTCAGGCTATCATTCTATATTGCTCTTTCATTGCCAAATTCCTAGGAAAAGTAGAGGACACCCCCTGTCCTTCCCCCATTCCCCATTTCCTTCCCTATATACTCAGATATATGAATTCTGAAAAGTACACAATAATTGCTAAATCTAATAAACTTCCTCAGGACTAACTCACTTTCCACAGTATTGTTCTCAAATACATCAAATCTCAGAGATAGAATCTTTAATCTAAGCTCCAACTCACTTGTCTTCTTAACTTCCTGATTCTGTTATCCAGAGCTCACTTTCCCTAGTTACTAATAAGTTACAGCTTCACTTCACAAGCATATCCACTAACCCTCATTTCCTCTTACTTACAATCCTCTAATTCTAGCTCTCATTTTCCTGCTTTCTTTTTCCCTACTGGCTCTCAGTTCATCTGACTCCTTCACCCCAGAAACCTGAGCAGTGGTTCCTCCTCCCTGAGGTTGTCTGAGGGCTCCATCCTCTTTCTCCCACACTTCCCATACTATCCCAATATCTACTGTTAGATGTCATGATCTTATCCCTCTTTACCTGAAAGTCTTCTTCCTATAGCCAATACCCTCTTGCCTCTCTCCTTGTGCTGTGTTCTCTAGTAGCACACATACATATACCTTTGTCTGCTCCCAGGTTCCCAACTTTGAAGCCCTATCCATCCATTCCAACTTGTTTGATGGTCTTGGCAATCCTTACAGTTACTCAAGAGAAATCCATTCAGAGTTCCAACTCACCTGAGACAACGACTGTGCTGGTATAGGAACTGTGCTGGTGAAGAGAATGGTGGGACAGGACATAAGGTTACTGGGATTTGAAAAGTTGTCATACAGAAGATAAAGCAGAATTGTTTTGTACTCTTGCTGAAGGCTAGTTTAGAACAAATTTTATTAGATAGAATAATATATTACAAAGGTGAAGATTCTGTATGAGCTTGAGGTAGTAGTAATGCAGTAAACATAACGGTTCAATTGTGGCATGTTTTGTTCAATAGATGTTATTTTCCTTTACTAAGTGCATTTAAGTAAGAATAGGGTGGCCAACTCGCACTGAATAGACAAGAACAGAAGGAGTGACTGGAGGAGAACCAGGAGAGAGTAATGTCATAAAACTTTAGAATGAAACGAGTATCTAGAAGAAAGTGAACAATGTCAAATGCTACTCAGAGGTCAAGAAAGAACAGGACTGAGAAAAAGTCCTTAGATTTGGCAATTAAAAAATCAATGGTTACTATGGAAAGTTACAGGTGATTGATGAGGTTGGAAATTACAGTGCAGATGATTCAGAAGTCAGGAGATTAGCCATTAAGGAGAAGTATAGGATGATAATTAATGGGGATGGTTGCATTAAGTGAATTTTTAAGGATGGGGGTGATGTGGACATGTTAGTAGATTGGAATAGAGCCAGGAGAAAGATAAAAGGTGAAGATAAGAGAGTAGGAATCATAGTGGGGCAATTTGTTAGACAAGTTGGGAGCTGATAGGATTAAGAATGCTTGTAGAGGAGTTTGCTTTGGCAAGCAAAAGGGCCACTTTTCATTTGAAATCAGAGGGAAGGGGGAGATGGTGGTGGAATATGTTTAGGTAAAGTGAGATGAGAAGGGGGAACTCTTGGTGAATGATCCTAATTTTTTCATGAAGTATGAGACCTGGTATGAGGGGAGAGGGTTTCATGGGAAGCTTGAGGAGAGATTATGAAATTTGCAATAGGAGTTGTGGAGAATGAATCAGTGAATCAATGAAGGAGGAATAGCATATTTGCCTAGTTGCATTGAGGTCCTAGATGAGACTAGATAACATAAATTTAGAGTGGACTCTTCCTATACATAGGGCAAAAGATTTTTTGTGTTTTTGAAGGACTACAGTCTCTTGAGAAATTTTAACATGTACTGGAAGTTAATGGAAATACATAGAAAGTCTAAATGCAATTTGTTGCTTAAGAAAAAAAAGACGTCAAGATTCAGGCTTTTGAGTTGAACGAAATAATCATGCTGTTATCTACAAGAGATTTTGGAAATGAGATTTCAAGCATATGTTGTTGCCTATCAACAGAGAGTTGATAGGAAACATGCTTTTTCCCAGCTGGAAGGAGGCAATGAAGGGACCTCAGCATTTTGGAGCTATGTAGCACCAGGAAACTCAGGAACATTTGAACTGAGAGAAGATTGTGAGGTACATACATCCTAGTGGTGAGTCAATTGCAAGTGAAGGTGCTGCTACCAGAAAGCAGAGGTATCCAATTCTTAACAGAAGGGTCTCAAGTGATTTACTAAATTTCTGGAGTGAGTCTGAACCAGATTAAATTGTAATTGAGAAATATTTAATAAAATACAATACAACATAGATAATGGTTATTTGTTCTAGGTCAATAAGTGACTGACAAGGATGTTTGTATTTGCATTTGACATCAGTTCTCACTGACCTATTTAAAGAGTAATCCACCTCCACAGAATTTGATCTTTGCTTAAATATATCTTCCTTGCTATGTGGTGAGACCTGGGAAACAGATCTATTCTCTACTGACTTTCCCATGTCTACTTCCTCACTGCCGACTGGCAAACATGGATTTCTTGCTTTCCTGTTTATTTGCTTTCTATACTTTTATAAGAGGTTTTGTTTCCAGATATAAAGATAACACTGATTTTTTTTTTTATGTTCCGAGTCAGTGTTTGCTGTAAAAAAAATCAACACTTTAGGGAGAAGATAAAAGGGATCCCATGAGACCAGTTTTCCTAGATTTAACCATAAGTCTCTTTCTCTGTTAACACAAAAGAGGCTTTATAGGACTTATAGAGCTGGAACAAACAACTTACAAAATTAGAGCTACAGAACCAGATGATAGACTGAAAATGTAGGAAATAAAAATATCTGAGGCTAGGGCCAAAAAGTAGGAAAGCAGGATCTCTGTTAGTGGTCAAGGAATCTCCATTAATAATATAGGGACAGGAGGGGGAAGTGCTGAGAAAGATTGATGTCTTAAGATGAAACAAGCTGACTAATATTATGACTGATGCTAATATTATTTGGAAATAATCCCTTCTGTGTCTTCTTTTCACTTTTAAGATAACAGAATGATCTCAGTTCTTTATGTGCCAATTTTAAATTGACACAGAAGAACCAAGGCATCAGGGAATGACTAGATCAGAAAAGTAAATTGGAAAACTGGAGTTCAATGTGCATACTTATATGTTTCCTGAGTTCTGCCAGTATGATTAGGGAACTTGAGGTTTTGTTTTTTTTTTTTAAACTAGGGATACGACAGGCATACTTTCTCTCCTGTATTTTCACTTTTGCCTATAGTTTCCCAGTTCTTAAAGCTAAAGTTCTCCTTCTTCAATGCCAGCCTTTAACTCTTGATGGCCCAAACTTTCTAACTTTGCTAGTTCAGCTTTCAAGTTCCTGGACCCTCTCTGTTTCTTTGTTTGAGGAACGAATTGACATTGTGCTTTGTGATTAGTTTAAGGTAGAAAAGAGAGTTATCTGTCATGTGACTTTTTCCCAATTAGAGAAAGATCTCCCCTTTCAAAGAGAAATGAAAAACTGAAGACAAAGCTGGGTAAGTTCTCATTGCCTTCCTCTTGACCAATGATAATCAAAAATATTATTCTCTATGCAACAAAATTATAACAAATATCTAAAAGGTTCAGAGCTCCGTACTGGGCCCTGAAATAGAGACAACGCTCAGGTAAGACCCTATACTTACTTATAGGTTACTAGGAAGAAATGCCATGTATATGAAAGAAAAATAATGATAATATAAAGTCATACATATTAAGTATATTAGAGAGGAATAAACAATATGCTATGTGAATGCTGATGGGAAAAAAAATTCTGAGAGGGTCAGGGAAGGTTTCCTGGAACATGTAGCATTTGAAGTTAGTTTTAAAAGATGCATAAGAATTCAACAGGTGAAAAGAGAGAGGAAGGACAAGATATGAATAGTATAATTGGCTTGATTCCCACTTCTCCCAAATTAATTTTTAAAGGAGTCAATACCTTTTTTCTTAAAAACATCAAAAAATACTCATCATAATCTAACATAGACATCCCTTAAATATAGCTAGGAAGCCTTACCTAGAAGAGAAATTGTATTTTCTTTTTAAAAGAAAAAAATAAAAGCTTTAGAAGCAGCACACATGGAATCCTAGATATAATAGTTTGGTACATCTTGGGCATAAAAGCTCTAGGTGAAAAATATAGAAATAAGCATTTGGACATGTGTAAAGGGGATAATCATGGGAGCCCTCCTGATCTGTATTCAGAAATATTAGCTCTGGCTCATTGCTGAAGGACTTTTACATTGGGATGATGCAACTACCTCTTCACTTAAATCCCAGTGAACCTGTCTTTTGGGGTGAAACAATTTCCTTTTTGGTGTCAGCCTTTATAAAGGTATGCCTGTACGTGTGTGTGTGTGTGTGTGTGTGTGTGTGTGTGTGTGTGTGTGTGTAAGAGAGAGAGAGAGAGAGAGAGAGAGAGAGTGTGTCTGTGTGTGTCTATGTATGTGCATGTGTGTGTGTGTCCACATGTGTTGGGGAGGATAGTATTGCAAGGATTCAAGTATTTAATAGGTTAATAAAAGGAGAAAATTTATTCTGTGCTTCTTAATCTTCCCACCAGTCAAGTGCATCAGGACTTTATGAGTCTCTACCTGATTTCCGTGAGGTACTAGAGAAGATATATCTCTGGTCCTAGCAGAAATGACAATGGTTTTCATATCACAATGGGAGCCTGTGCTATCTGGTGTGAACAAGGCTCTGGTGGCCTTTTTTGCTTTGTATTTCTTTCCTTAAACACAGGTGATCCTAAGAGATGGACTTTTTGAGCCTGGTTTGGCACTTCCTTGGTTACTTGGTAGGTGTTTCCTGTAACTACAATTTCTCAGAGAAGAATATGGCTCCTTATAGAATGAGCCACACATAAAAGGCTGATTAGGAATCATAGACCTTGCTTAGACAGTACAATTTCCAGGTGAAAGTAAAATACCTGTTCCATAGTCTAACAAAATGTTTTACAATAATAGCAAGCATATCTATGTCTATGTCTATGTCTGTGTCTATTTATACTATGTACCAGGCACTGTGCTAAGTGCTTTACAAATTTTATCTCCTTTAATCCTCACAACAACTCCGGAAGGTAGGTGCTATTATTATCTTCATTTTCGCTTGAGGAAACAGGCAAAAAAGAGATCATGTTACTTGCCTAAGGTCACAGACCTAGTAAGTTTTTGATGTTGGATTTAAGTTCAGGTCTTCCTGATTCAAAGACTATCGCTTTATCTACTATGCTTAGTGCCTCTTGCTGCTTTTCATGTTTTTAGTATCAATCTCTTGGAGAATATGTAGGAATTTTGAGTTACTATTACATGTTTTGTGTTTTTGTCAAAATGTGCTTATGATTTTTAGGTATTTTAAGCATTTCCTTTGTGGTAGAAGAAATATGAAGCAGCCTTAAACTGGATCTACTTTGATCATCAAGTACTTTTCTAGAAGGCGCTAGTTAATTCCTTTTGGGGAGGCCCTAGTTGTGAGTCAAAACAAAATTTTAAGAGATTTTCTCCTGAAGTTCCTTGTTGTTGTCCAGTAGTGTCTGATTCTTGTGATCCCATTTAGCATTTTCTTGGCAAAGATACCAGAGTAGTTTGCCATTTCATTTTCCAGTTTATTATACAGATGAGGAAACTGAGGTAAATAGAGCTAAGTAACTTGCCCAGAGTCATTGAGCTAATCTGGAGCTAGTGACAGAGACCATATTTAAACTCAGGAAGAGTCTTCCTGATTATAGGCCTGGCAGAGAACCCAAGTTCTTATTTCAGTTCTTCTATTTTCTATCTATTGTGTCACCTAGCTGCTCTTAGATTCTTTGAGGCTCTTAGGCAGGTGCATAATGAACCACACTATGTGAGAAAAGCCTAAGTGCATTCTCAGTGGGCCCATGCTCTCCCAGTACATGAATCTTTTCTGCTTTAATTCAGAGCTGGGTACCTTTAGTGAGAGAACATGACCTGAAGTCTGGGTCAATAGTCTTTACATGGACTGACACAGGAAAGATGGATATTTCAAAAAGATAAGGCCAAGTAATTAATCTTTACCCCTTTCCTGTTTTGGCCAAATTGGACATGCAATTTACTCCTTCCTCATATTTATAAGCCATCATCTCTACCTTTCAGAAGCTTTATCTTCAATCAGCTGATAAAAGTTCAACTCAGGTACTATATTACTTAGTCAAGCAGTGTGACACAATAATATAAGTACTGTATTTGTAGTCAGAGAACCTACCTTCAAATCTCAGTTCTATTTTTTCTCCATCTGACTGGGCAAATTACTTTTCCTCTTAGTGCCTCAGTTTCCTTACAATGAGGGGGCTGTGTAAAATGCTTTCAAAAATTCTCTCTAGCTCTGACCCTGTGGTCCTACTTTCTTGTTCTGCTCAGCTATTATTTATTGATCTCTCTCTCTATCTCCACAAATATTCCTAGAATTTCCTTTGCTCTTTTCACTTCAAACCCTTCATTTATCTATGTTCATATTCTATCTCCTTATAGAATAGAAACTCCTTTAGAGCAAGGAATATAATAATTTTGTTTTTATAATACCAGAGGTTAGAACATTGCTTTGCACAAAGTTGTAACATATTAAATATTCTAGTTTACATAAAGTTTAGTAAAGTTACTAAAGATAGGCTATCAATTTTCAAATAACTTGAATCAAATTTAATAGGAAAACTCAGACCTAAATTAATATGAAGCAAAGTGACTTAAGAGACCTTGGACATATCATTATTGCTAGATAAGCCTCAGTTTCCTTATGAATATGTCTATATCTGTTAAATGAGTACATTTGGCTAGGTATGCTCTAAGGTACTATAATGGAAATACAAATTTAAAGATCTTCCCTGCCCCTAGGCCCTTTGGTGGTCTTAAGAGACTCTGAGAACCTTCCTTGATTTAAAAATATACTCTTCCCCTTAATAGGCTGAATGAGGTCACATGGAGCCTGTGGCAGGAGGCTTGGTTTTCAGGAATGACCACACCTTGATGCTGTGTGATTGGGCAGTGGGTCAAGAGGGTGGTTACATTCTCTGACCCAGGAGAAGGCTATATAATCCCTGATGTGAGGCTTTGCTTTGGGGCTCACTTTGAGAAATGTTGTGTGATGAGACTCTGTGCAACCGTTGAGAGCCCCCTGGCTTTGAAAACCCAGATGTTGATGCTTCCCTCTCTGGTAACTGTGATTTGGTATTGATAATGGTTGGACAGTTTGGAAGCCTATCTGCTCAATCTGTTTGTTTCTCTGTCTTGTAAGTTCTGTCTGTATAATTTGAAGTTCAGGGTGATGACCTTTTTCCCCCTGAACTAGGTAAATGATATATGTTTGATTGATTAAAGTAAGCTTTAACCCATTTTGAGTTGCTTTCCTTTAGAAAAGCAGATCTAAGAGCCTGTGTTGGCAGCCACCCTGGGGATGTTGAGGTGGTTCCTGCTATATGTGCTTTTAAATTCCCTTTCCTGTATTTCTAGGATGATTTAGGAGTCTTCTAGGAGAGATTTTTCTAATACACAAATGAGATCCATCAGTTTTGGAATGCCTCTTCTGAACCAAAAGAACAGCTCTGGAGCTTGATTCTAATATTTTGGGGTAATAAACCCAGCCTTCAGGATGAAGGGAAGGAACATAAGAATACTCATAGAACTTCAGGACACCTGTACCTTAGTGACTGTAATATTTGTGGCCTGATCTTGGAAAACAGCTCTGGCCTTAGGAACAATTGTTTGTGATCCACCTTCCTCCCTCCCTTCCCATTGTGATTTATGTATATAATTTCTGTCTTCACTTCAACAAGGTAGAATTCTGATTCAGGAGAATTCCTGATTTGTAAATCTGCTCCTCATAATGAAACTAATTAATTAAATGGCTACCTGATTTCTGGCACTTTGTCTCTGACCTGCTGTTTCATCATTCTCATGGCTCAGTAAAATCCTGCTAACAGAAGACATTTTTAAGCACATGGTCATATTTAAGAGGTACTTGTTGGTAAATGTCTATAAATTCCCAGTATCCCCCTTTTTTCTTAACCTTGTGAAGACAGGACTCATAAAACAACAATGTAGATGACGACGAAGACAACCCTCACATTCTCACATCTTTTTCATGGCAATTGATCAACCAGTCCGTCAACAAGTATTTATTAACATCCTAATTTGTGCCAGGCACTATTTCAGGAGCAGTTGGATACAAGTACAAGGAATGAGACAATCACTACTCAATGTGGGTTTACAGCCTAATGGGGAAGAAATCAAGTACGTATAAAAGCATATAGCACATATATTCAGCTAACAAATGCATATGTATGTATGCAAAGTAGCTAAAAATAAGGTAGTTTGGGAGTGGGGGCTAGCAGTTAGATAATCAGGAAAGGCTTCATGTGATGATTATAAAATCAGAAAATGAGAATTGGAAGATACTACTAGGTTGGGGATTTTTTGTGTAATGTTTCCATCTGCTCTTTACTTTAATAATCTTGAGCTTCTCTGGAAAATTCTAAATTTATAGCACAGTTGAAAAATTATCTTTCCTCACTACTGAAGTCTCCATTAACACTTCTTACTTCAAGTCTTTGCTTTTTTCCCTCCAGCAGTGAGCAGTCTGTACACCAGTGAATTTTCATCTCAGAAAGACTTGGCAACATAACAAATTAACTTTTGGTAAAAGAGAGATATGAAAAAGTCACTGGTTCTCAATGGGTCTTTGATGTGATATGTCACAGGCTTACTGCCATGTGACTTTCATTAATGAATTGGGCTCTGATATCTCTGCTTTTCAGTTTGCATAGTCCTAGTAGGCCACTGTCTTTTACCCTGAAGCCTAGGATTAGTTTGTAGTTGAACTGAAAGATAAAAATTAAAGTGGAAGGGCTTTTGACCTTTAAATTCCATCTTGTGCCCTATAGAAAAAATTCACCTCTCATCAACATTTCAGTTTCTGCTTTTAGGTTTTCATTACAATCTCAAGATGGTAATATGCTGTCTTTACTTACAGCCTTCCACAATAAATCTCTCTTCTTTCTTCTCTCCTGTTCCCCTTCCTCCACCATTTTTCCTTTTCATCAAGCCTTCATAATTACATGGACAGCTACTTGAACAACACAAAGAAGAGGATACTAATTAAAGAAATATTGCCACCTGTCATTTCAAAGAAGTTGGGTTAGCTAATTACATGGTTCACTAGAACCAAGGAGGTGGAAGAAGGGGACATATTGTGGAAATTTCTACAGAAACAAGCTTATTTTATGTGTCCAACATAATGAGGTTTTGCAGTGCATATTGCACCACTGGAATGAAAACACTGTACAAATATAGGACAGACTGAAGTTGGTGCAATCTGCCCATAGACCTTTGTGCTAATGAGATATTCTGCAGGACAGCCTGGCATAGATTGCCTTCCTGCTTCCCTGGTGCTAAGAGTGGAGGGCATCAGTATGTACCTCCAGGGCATTTGAACCTGGCACTTATTTCTGAATCCCTATCATGCCTGGCAGGGGATACACTTTCTCAGACACATGAAACAACTACAGCACTCTAAGTGGCATAACGAGCATGGCATCGTCTATTTTAGAGGACTGTGGTGCTTTAGCTTAGCAGCTGAATTTACTTAACACAGAATAACAGCCATACATGACTCTAGGGAATTTATGCTTATGGAGGAAGAAGCACTGTACTACCACTAGCATCTAAAAGGAATTTGTCAGATGCATCAGAGTACATAAAAGAGAAATCTGAGTGGGGGAGAGAAGCAAACTATGCAATTTTGGACTGGCTTAATAGCATCGGTAGGAAGAAAATTCTCTATCTTTCTCTCCCTTTCCTCTCCTCTTCCCTTCTCCTTTTTCTCCCTTTCCTCCCCCCTCCCTCCCCTATCATTTTCCCTTTTCCTCTCTTCTTCTGTCGCTCACTCTTTCTTCCCCCCTTTTCCCTCCCCCTTTACATTTTTTCTCTCTTCCTTTCTCCTCCCCCATCAAGTGCCCCAGGAAACTTGCCCTGATTATTACTTCTTTCCCTTTTGAAGTTACTTTCTCATGCTAAGCTTCAGAGACTTGTGCTAGTAATAAATCTGGCTTCAAAAACAATCTCATTACTATTTATCAAATTAATTTAAATTTCTATCGAGCTCATTGTGGGATTGAATTTTCAGACTTTTATTTTTTCTTCACCATTCCTCAGAATTATATTCTGTATGGAGGGACGATATGTATTATGAAAATAAACACATTCTTTCTCAAAATAATAACACATGTATATAGAACAGTTGAAGGAACTACTTCTGTTAGTTTAAAAAATAGTACTACAGATATTTTGGTGCCCCAGAGCAAAGACCCAGTGGCCTCAAGCTAGTTAAGATACTGTATTTTACAATTTTTGCTTAGTCCTCCCTCAACAGTTTCATTTTCTAATTATCCCCATTTCATTCATATGATGCTACTGCTGACTGTTTGTCCTTTGTTCGAGTAGAGGATTATGACTTCAGGGCTCCGATTGGCTCAGAATGAATGTAAAATAATAATTGTTTCTGTTTTGGCCAGAAACCCTGAGGATCTTCCCCTCTCAGAACTATTTTTTTTTTTTTAAGAGGACACTCTTTCCCTCATTTCTTATTGAGTCTTAATCAGTGAACAGGCATTGCCTCAGTCAAACTGAGTCCAGTTAAAGACCTTAGTTTGAAAAGGCCAAGGTGAGGGTGGCTAGGTGGCCCAGTGAATATACAGTACAGGCCCTGGAATCAGGAGGACCTGAGTTCAAGTCCAGCCTGAGATACTTAACACTTACTAGCCCTGTGACCTTGGGCAAGTCACTTAACCTCCATCGCCCTGCTATCCCTCCTCCAAAACACACACACACACACACACACACACACACACACACACACAAAGAAAAGGCCAAGGTCTCCCACTGCATTGTGGTTGTCCAGATCCCTATCTGGTCCCTTGACCCAGGTGACTCCAAAGGAGAAAGTGAGGCTGGTGATTTTGCACAGCCCTCTCTCACTTAAAAATCCAGTTCAAAGGGCGGCTATCAGCTAGGTGGTGCAGTGAATAAGAGCACTGGCCCCTGAGTTGGGAGGACCTGGAATCGTTCCAGCCTCAGTACTTAGCACCCACACATAAATAACTTAATAAGTTATTAATACCATTAATGAATATTAATTAATTAATAATATTAATAAATAATAAGTTAACCCCAATTGCTAAGAAAAAATCCAATTCATATGCTTTATGACAGAGCCATCCCAGATAGTGCTGTCTCAGACTTCCAGGTGAACTAGAACACTGTGGCTCAATTAGCAGAAAATAAATAAATAAATAAAAGGATCATTTATTGTAATCACAACGCAGTTAATTAGCATGTATAGAGCCTGAAGGTATATATTGTTAATTGCATTTTATAAGTGAGAATACCAAAACAGGGAAAGGAAGGAAATAGTTACAGGTGGGGTATTCTGGACAAAAGTTTCACCCTTTTCCAAATTATGCAATATGCCTAAGTATGGAAGAAGCAAAGATTTTCAGTCTGAGATCTTCCTCCACTGAAGTTCTAACCTTTGATCCCCAATGGAATGCTGCATCATATTCTCAGTCCTCTGAAACTTTGTTGCCATATATTCTATCCAGCAGCCCTATATTCCTGAAATTTGCTAACCCTTTTAGAAAATTTAGATGCTTCTGGTTATGTAGAAATTTAACTTCAAATAATGATTGAGATTGGACCTGGTCCGGGGAAGTCCCTGATGAGGAAACTTCCTCTACTAAGGCAGGTTGGCCCTTTCTCAATAATCTAAAGTCATGGAAAGTTGCCTAGGATATCACTAGGGTCCTATGGTTTGCATCAACAGAACATTACTATGAAAGAGAATGCTGGGATTTGAGGTTGTTTGATTGTAATGTTAATGAAGGCAGTATCATGTTTTTAGTGGTATGAAACTCAAATAGAAATGGAGCTAGGGGCAGGGGTGAGGGGAAGGTAGGGTCTCATTACACAAAGATTTCTATAGGTGTACATTGATTTAGAAAACTACACATTCACATTATTTATGTTCTATTCTATTTTTTACTTATTTTGTTAAAATTTTTCCTTACATTTTAATCTAGTTTGGTCACACTTGGGAGTGTTCTGGGCTGCAATGTACTGTAAAGCCCACAAGCCTTATGTTTGTCACTTCTGGTGTAGCGTTTTAAGAGCTAGACTTAGAAGCAGGAAGTCCTGGGTTCAAGTTGAACCTCTGACAAATAAAGAAAGGGTGTGGGACCTCAAGCAAGTCATTCATGTTCTAGGAAGCTTTCTAAGCCTCTAAAGTTGCAGAGAACATTTTCATTATAACGACCCTCTAACATACAGTGACCTATAAGGTATAGTGGAAAAGTACTAGCTTTGTAATCATAAAATATAGGTTCAAGAGAAGGGAAGGGAGGAAGAAAGAAAGCAGGCTAAATGTATTCCCAGGGGATTTGTTTTTTTTTAAAAAATAAATATTGACAAATCTTATGAGATGCTTAATAATGAAAACAAAACAATAATAGAGAATGGAAACTAACATACTAAGTAAAATATTCCTAATCAATGGAGAGATCTGAAAGGGTAATATGCTGCCTTTGGAAGTAACGGGTTTGTCACTGTTGTAGATCAAAGAGAATTTGAGGTATTGTAGAGTGGATTCCTATTCAAACACAGGTTATTCTGGTAAACTTCTTCTTGTGTTCCTTCCCACTCTGAGAATCTCTAGTCTTGTAACACAGACAACTAGTTTATTAGGCTATCATTTAAACTTGGCACACAACACATAACTAGCAAAAGCAACATGCCAATGTTGAAAGACCACAGGATCTAGAGTCAGAAATAGTGGTATATAAATAGCCATTCAGACCATTAGTAGCGGGGTGATCATGGGCAAATCACTTCTCTGACCCTTTGCCTCTAGTTATAACAATCTGCTTTGAATAAAGGAATTCAAAATAAGCAGGACTTTTTTTTTAAGCCAGAAAATTACAGAAACATTTTTGTGACACTTTGTTACTGCCATTACTATGGCAGGTGGTGCAGAAAGTAGAGTGTTTAACTTGAAATCAGGAAGACCCAAATTCATTGGTTATGTGACTCTGGAAAAGTCACATAATTTCTTCAACATCAATTTCCTCATTGCAAAATGGGCTTTATAATAGTATTTGCCTTATAAGGTTGTTGTCAAATAGGACAATATGTGCACAGTGCTTTGCAAGCCTTAAAGTGCTATATACATTCTAGTTACTATCATTTCCATTATTATGATATGGGATCCATGCTAGAATCATAGAGTAAGAAAGACCTGTGAGATCATGAATTGAGCCACTTTCTTTCAGGGAGTTAAGATATAATTATTCACAATTTACAGACAATGAACTGAAACTCAGAGAAATTGATTAGCCTGCTTAAGAACATAGCATTTGTAAGTGATGGTAGGTGAAGTGGTAGAAGATATTCTAGATCTAATGAGCAAAGTTTTAGTCTATAGATTTTTCATTTCTACTATTAGTTATAACTTGTGTCATCATGGTTGTGTTTACACTAAAAGAATAAAATACAGCAAATAATTCAAATCGTTTGTGTAAAAGCTCTGAAACCTTGTTTCTTTGTGTTCTTTGGGCTTAATTACACAGTTTTTCAATGAAAATGGTAGAGCAGTAATTGGGAAGATGGCATGGTTGTTGTGGCAAGACTTTTGACTGCACTAGTGGTCAGAAGACCTCATACAACTGTTGGCTATGATCTATGATACTTGTTATCCAAGTGATCACTCTGAGCCTCAGGTTTTTCATTGATGAAATGACAATATTAATTTTTGTAATTTTGGTAGCTGCTTCAGAGTTTTTTTTAAAGAAAGGTATTCACAAGCAACAGTTGTGTGTGTTTGAGAAAGACAAAGACAAATATTGAGAGAGGGAGTGGGGAAGAGAAGAAGAGAGGAAATAGAGAAAGAGAAAGAAGAGAGACACAGAGACAGAAAGAGACAGACACAAAGAAAAAAATTGGCAGGTGGTTTTGTTGTTGGAATGAGGGAAGGAGAACTGGTGGCAATAGCAGCATCCATGAGGCTCAGATGGCACCCTAGCTGAGACTCATAGGACTAACTGGGATGCAATTATATGCTCTTTGTACTTTGGGCACATATGTATGTTGGCAAGGGTCATATTTTTGTCATCTAAGGGATAAGAATGGGATCAGAAATTTCCTTGCTAGAACTAGGGCTATAGGCTGTAGGGAGAAGGAGTTAAGTAAACAGGAATCATTAGCTTTACTTTCTGGCTCTTTTTCTCTGTTGGTTTCTCCCCCTCCCCCCTTTTTCCCTTGTCCTTCTATTTCTACTACGTATTCTCTCTGTCTCTTCTTTTTTCATGCCATACCCAATGACATCCTCCCCACACACACTTTCTTGCTTCTCTCTTCTACCTTTCCTCTTGTTCCTTTTGCTTCTCTCAACTTTCTCAAAAAAAGTCCCCATTCCTTCTGCAGTCCCTCAACTGATTTGGGGGAGAGGGAATATGTAGGAGAGCCAAGGAGGATGTACCTCAGTGCCCTTGAGAGGTCCCTGGACCCGTGACGGCACTGCCTCCGGGCTTAGGCGATGATGGCAAGGCCTCTCGCCCCCATTAACCCTCTAGGCACTTGAGATACTGCTAGGCGCCCAGCTGACCCCGCCTTGTTCTAAGGAGTGACGCACATCTGGGCCCACAAGGAACATCCTTGCTCCAGGTAGAAATCGCGAGATAAGAGTCCCAGGGGTTAAGGTGTGCTTGACCTTAAAAGGCAAAAAGTGTTGTAATTGGCCAAGAGCCAAAATGGAAAGTGCTTGCGTAGGATAGGCTATATATGTAGAAGAGCAGGAAATAAAGTTGGAGTTGCCCCCTGAGTTGCTGTGTAAGTGTGCTTTGTTCTGCTTGGCTTTCCCCGCCACGTGGCGTCTGGAAGGCCCTGCGAAAGGATCTGACAACAGGAATAGAAGGTTTCAAGTGGGGAGAAAAATTGCCCATCCAGTGTTCATGAAAAACTCTAGGTACAGAGAAAAAATTACCAAAAAAAAACAAAAACAAAAACAAAAAACTATAACACTTAAGCCATCATAAATAAAAGTGGCTATTTAATTAGGGAGGCTGTTCTAAGGAATCTTTCATTTGTGCCTTGACATACCACATTTGGAAAATGAATGCTTCTTATGTATCCAAACCTGATTTCCCAGGCATTTTGAATTTTCCTTTTAAGGGTCATACCATATTTGCTTAAAATTGGAAATTACATGTTCTCTCCTTTAGCCTTCCAAGATCCCACTATTCCTCACATGGGCTATACCAAAATTTGATTTGATTTCTGATTAATCAAATGAAATGCATAGCTTCCCAGAGGGGAGAGATATTTTAATTAGGAAATATTGCCAAGCAGTGTTCCTGGAAACCTTGTTGAATTTTACTTCTGAAAAGTATTTCATATCAAATACACTAACCCTTACCTGGCAATTCATCTTCATGTCAAGAGCTGGCTTGCTTTTGTTATTATTCTAGATTTTATTTCCTTGCAAATGAGTAGGAGAATGTCGATTGGCTTTCTAGGAATGAATCATGAGCTTTTCCCTTCTGGTTGCTATGGTTCCCTAATGCTTTTTCCAAATGGCTAAAAGATATTTCAGCCACTGTCAGCATTTTTAAAAAATACAGTTTTGGATTGCGTCCTTGATTACAAGGTGTTATACTAGTGATCACAACTGTCCCCAAATGTAACAGCATCTAAAGTAAGTCTCTTAAGGACTGAGCTGAAGGGTGGAGAATAATATTATACTTCTCTGGTATGTTTTCTGTGAAGTGCAGTCATTTCAAGTGGTGTGTTCTCCCCTCTGGGCTGTGCTGCAATCTCTCAGGACTGATCAAAAGCCCAGTTGGCTTTGAAACAGAGGGTGAGGAATGCAATCTATTTTCCTAGCATTTAATTCTTTTTGAGACTTTTGGGGCTTAGGCTAGAGAGCTGGAAGGGACATCAAGTGCCAATTAGTCTACTCTCCCTCTATTATTTTACAGATGAGGAAACTGAGGCCCACAGAAACTGAAGTATTATAAGAAGCAGCTTGTTTTTGTTTGTGGATAGGTTTTTCTGGGGATGAACAAAACCAAAGAATTTTATTTAAAGGAGTTGATTTTTCTCAGAGATTTATCTATCTGTCACATTATTATTTTTTTTAAAGTAGCTTTCTTTTAAAGAAATCCATTACAAAAAGTTTATGTGAAAATGTTTTCTTTTAAAAATGAGTCCGGGGCGGCTAGGTGGCGCAGTGAATAGAGCGCCGGCCCTGGAATCAGAAGGACCTGAGTTCGGAGCCGGCCTCCGACACTTAATCCGCACAAACAAAAACCTAGCCGTGTAACCTTGGGCAAGTTACTTAACCCCAATTGCCCTAAAGGGGCGGCTAGGTGGCGCAGTGAGTAAGAGCGCCGGCCTCGGAGTTTGGATGACCGGAGATCAGATCCGGCCTCAGAAAATGAGCACCCACGCATAAATCAAATGACTAGCCCTGTAACCTTGAGCAAGTTACTTAACCCCAATTGCTTAAAAAAAAAAAAAATGAGTCCAAACCCACTTGCCTGGATGCCAGGCAGCTAACAGCACATTATAGGTAAGGGTAAATCAGTTTGGATAACAGAACATTTTAGTAGCTTTCCACATCTTCCATATTGGGCCATTTCTCTTTATTCACAAAGCTACTCCCTTAATTTAAGTACTTACTACCTCTCCACTCAACTCTAATTGGTTTCCCTTCCTTAAGTCTCTACCTGCTGTCCAACCTCCAAACTACTGTTGAAGTGATTTTCCCTAAGTGCAGTTCTGAAAATGCCACTATCCTACTCAATAAACTCCAAGGTGTTTCTATTACTTTAATGATAATATAGTTCCCCTTCAGCTTTTAAAGCCCTTTGTGGTGTGCTGCATGCATCCTTCTAGCCTTATTATATCTTACTCCTTCTCCTCTGCTTGATCCAGCCAAACTGGCCTCCTCTCTACTTCTCACCATGACACTCACCCTTCCACTTTTGTGTCTCCACATTTATAATTCTCATGTCTGGAATTTACTTACTCTTCATATCCATCTTATATACTGCTTCTCTCTCTTCAAACTGACTCAATTGCCATTTTCTACATGAAGCTTTTCTCATCCCTCAGCTACAAGTTTCTTCTGTAAAATACTTATGTTGCAGTTGACTATTAGATATTTATATCTACATCTAGTTTGCCTATACTTATAGGTATTCTTATTGTCTCTCTTGTTAGAATGTAAGCGTCTTAAGATCAGGGAATTTTGTCTTTGTGTGTGTGTGTGTGTGTGTGTGTGTGTATGTGTGTGTGTGTATCCCTAGGAAAAGCACACAGTTCACACAATGGATGCTGACTGGTTGATTGATATAATCTGAGAGGAGAAACTGATCCTTTGGTGCTATGGTCCTGGCTTTGACATTCTAGAAAAACCTGCATGGTGCCATTCATGCTTCTCATGTTACTTATGATCATATGTGGAGGAACAGTGTCAAGCTATTCCCACTGTTGGATTAACAGCTTAAAATATATGCTTTTGAGAGGGTGTAAAAAGGATCATCTTCGTTTATGAATGACTACAGTTTACAGGATTTTACTGATATTCGTTCATTTCATTCATTTATCTATCCTTTAGATTATATTTGTTAATTTGTTTAGGTGATGCTGTAGATAGAGTTCTGGGACTGTTCTTAGGGTTGAGTTTAAATCCAATTTCAGACTAAATCTGGGACTCTGGGCAAGTCACTTAACATCTGTTTACTTCAGTTTCCTCAACTGTAAAATGTGGATTAAATACAAAATTTATCCCAGGCTTGTTGTGAGGATCAAATGTGATAATATTTGCAAAAAGTGCTTAGCATAGTGGTTCACACATAGTAGATGCTATATGTAAGTGCTTGTTCCCACCCTCCCTCATTAAATAAGAGGAAACTAAGTTAGATGACTTGCCCCAAATCAAATAACTGACAGGATTTGAACTCAGTTCTGTTATTTTCAAGTCTAGTGTTCATTTCACTTTCTAGGTCTGGCTTATATTCTGACACATGATTACAATAGTGTATTTTATGATAACAAAATAACTAAGTAATTTAGTTATAGTTCATTTATTAACAGAAGTAAGAATAAATTTAGAGTCAGGAAGATTCAGGTTAAAATTCCTTCTCTGATGCTTATTAGATATTTAATCTTGGGAAACTTATTTAAATTCTCTGGGTCTCTGATTCCTCATTTGTAAAAGAGATAAATAATAGCTGTAGCACCTACCTGCTGAGACCATGAAATTTTTAAGTTTAATGATGTATATAAAGTATCTTTAATACCTTAAAGCTTTACGTAAATATCACCTTTCACTACCACCATCATCATCACTATCATCATCATTTTCTTGTTTTAAAATTTATTTTATTATGACCTTAAGAAATAAAAGAAGCATTTTTATAACATAGTAGAATAGAAAAAAAATTTTCTTTATGGTAAATATGCTCACTGTGCTCATAGTTTCTGGGCCTTGCCTTGGGAAGTCAAAAGGGGTCAAGGAGAAAGTCCTCTGGGCAAGTCACTTACCTCTGTTACTCAGTTTGTTCATTTGTAAATATGGGGACACTGTGGAAGAACTGAAGCCTGGAGAAATGCAGAAGTGAGCATCCTAATAGAAAGTTATGATGTCTACCAGAATATAAATGACTTCACATTAACCCAAGATCACTGTCTTTCTTTTCTTGAATAAATATTTCACATGGTTGAGTGATATCCCTAAAGTACAGATCTTACCATGTTACTTCCTTATTCAATGAACTCTAGAGGTTTCTTAACACTTTTGGAAATAGGGATAGGGACTAGACTTTTGATTTCATTACATATAGAACTCCCAGAGGGAAAAATTTTCTCTAACAATTCAGGTTGACAACTGATATTCTTAGAGAGCTTCCTAAATCACTGAGGGGTTAAGGGAGTTGCCCAGGATTATATGGTCATTATATATCAAAGGTGGGACTTGAACCTAGTTCATTCTGACAAGAGGCAAGCCCTTTAGCCACTAAGGAATATGGCCCACCTCCCCTTTCTCCACCCTATCCTTCTCCCCCTCCTTTTCTCTGTCTCTCTGTCCCTCTCTCTGTCTCTATCTGTCTGTCTGTCTCTCTCTAAGTATATGGAAAATAAATATAAAACAATTTAATACAAGATTACAAGATAGGTAAGGAGTACTCTAGCAATTGGGGGAATTTGGAAAGGTTTCATGTGAAAAATGGTGCTGTTTTTCCAATATTCATATACTTAGACACACACAGAGACACAGACACAGATACACACACACACACACACACACACACACACACACACACACACACACACACCCTCCAAGCACCCTATGATCCTGGAATCCTGATCTAATTATCCTTTCCTAAAACACTCATTTATCTGCTTTTCTTTACACTGGCTTTCTCTTATGTCTGAATACTCTAGTCTCACCCCTCCCCACTGCCTCTCAGCTTCTCTGACTTCCATCAAGATACAGCACAAATCCAGCTTTTGGCAGAAAGCCTTTTCTGATAATTCTTCATGTTCCCCACTTCTCCTCTTGTCCAAGTTCTTTGCCTCTGAGATTATTAGCTTCCATTATGCATAAACCTTGTATGAACATAGTTATTCGCATTTTGTCTGTCCCATTAGAATGTGAGCTTCCTGAGGGTAGGAGTAGTATTTTTGCCTTTCTTTGTATCCTCAGGCCTTAGTGAAGTGTCTGGTTCATAGTAAGCACTTAATAAATGCTACTGACTGATTGGTGCTATAGCTGTACCTTGAAGGAGTCCAGGGATTCTATGAATGAAAGTGAGGAGAGAGTATATTCCAGGCACGGGGGAATAGCCAGTGCAAAGACATGAGAAATGGGAGACAGAATGTATGCAGAGTCCAGAGGTCAGTTTTCCTGAAATACAGTGTGTTTTTAAGGGATAAATATATAATAATGCTGGAAGGGTAGTTTGGGATCAGTCTTGTGAAGGGTTGAAAGCGCCAACGAGGAATGATGAATTTAAGAACAACATTTGTAATACATGTTGATATAGCAAGTACTTAGTCTCTAAACTACATGAAAGGAAAAACTTTCAAAATATAGAGACTTAGCAGAGTGCTTTTCAGTCCTGTTGTCCTATCTGCCATTGAACTTATACAGAGGATGCTTTTAGTCTTTTAGTGGGCCTGGAGAAGATGAGATTATGTCTAAATACTTTTATTTAGCTACCAAAAAGTCCCAGTTATTTTATGTACCTGAATTCAGTACAAAGAACACTAAATATAGAAGAATGACACTAATCTTATAATTGGGTCAGTGTGGCCCAGTGGGAATAACACGAGAGTCAAAAAGACCTAACTTCATATGATTTGGAGTAAAAAAAAATAACTTCATATGCTGGAACTGACTCTTATTAGTTGTGTGACTTTGACCAAATCATTTTACCTCTCTGAGCTTCCATTTCCTTATCTGTACAATGGGAATAATAACATATACATACACACATGGTACCTAACTCAAGGGGTTAAATACTACCTGTCTCTGAAATCCCAGTGCAGTTTTAAGCTATTAAAGCTTTAAAAAATTAAATAGGTAATTATATTATTACATAATAATTAAAGCTTTAATGGCTTAAAACTGTACTAAGACTTTTGGGACTGTGTATACACACACGTGTGTGTGTGTGTGTGTGTATATATATATAAAACATTTGTATATATAATTAAACACACACATACACACATATACATATATACAAGTGTATACATACATACATACATACACACATATATATATATATATATATACATATAGTACTATGCTAAGCATTGAGCACATAACTCTTGCCTCATTAGGGTTCGTAATCCACGCACTTAATCAGTAATGTTTCACTTGATCTGTGTAACCCTTTGAGCTAGATACTGCAGACATTCTCATCACCGTTTTACAGAAGAGGAAAATGAGAGATTCGGTGATTTGCTCACAGCTACACAGAGTGATACCATTATCTGAGGTGAGATTCACAGTTGCCTGCTTCCCCATCCAGAACTATTTCCACTGCATAGTGTTACCATTCCAAATTAGTAATTTGATGTATGTGCAGAAGACATATAGCAGAGAAATGATTAAGCCAATATGTGAATCCTAATAAAATGTTAATATAAAGGATAGATTAAAGTAAACATTCAAAAAGTTATGGGGCAACATAACATGAACTGTTGCAGAGTGAAAAAAATAGAACAACTAAAATATACACAGGTATCACAAGAATGTAAATAGAAAGAACAACCAGAAAACAACAAAACATGAGCACTGAACAATTACAAAGAACAAGGCTGGCCTCAAAGAAGACCTATGAGAAAACACTTTCCCCTACTTCTTTGCGGGGGGGGGGGGTCTATAGGTATGAAACTTTATATATATTTTCAGATTTCTTGCAATAGCTTGATTGTTTTTACTTACTATTTTCCTCTTTCTTTTCCAAAATTCTTTGTTATATGGGGATTGCTAGAGGATCTAAAAACAAAACATGTTAATGAAATTTATTTTTAAAAAGAATTATGGGAAAGGCTGAATGTCTCAGTGAACCCAGATAGAACTTCACTTTCCATAATGTCTGGGTGAAGTATATCATGGCTGAAAACTCTAATGAATAATAAAAATAATCATTATGATGAATTCATCTTGGTGGTACTATACACATATTAGGTACAATAAGATGAAAGAATTCTGACTCTAGGTTTGACTCTTAGAACCCATCTCCAGGAGAATGGGATGCAGTTATGAGGGAAATAAGTACTTTGTTGCTTTTTGGAACTTTTGTGTTTTGTCTCATGGTGTAATGGAAATGCAAATTTAAAGATCTTCCCTGCCCCTAGCTTAAGTGCACCTGGAGCCTGTGGTGGCAGGCTTGTTTTTCAGGAAAGCCCACACCTTGATACTTTGTGATTGGGCAGTGGGTCAAGGAGGTTGTTACATTCTCTGAGCCAAGAGAAGGCTATATAAGCCCTGAGGAGAGGCTTTGCTTTTGGGCTCACTTTGAGAAGTGTTGTGTGATTTGACCAGATGAGACTCTGGGAAGCTGTTGTTGAGAGCCCCCCAGCTTTGAAAACCCAGATGTTGATGCTTCGCTCTCTGGTAACTGTGATTTGGTATTGATGTAATGGTTGGACAGTTTGGAAGCCTGTCTGATCTGTAAGTTCTGTCACTGAAGTTTGGGGTGTTGACCTTCTCCCCCTGAACTAGGTAATGTATGTTTGTTTGATTAAAGTAAGCTTGTTAACCCAATTTGAGTTGCTTTCCTTTTGAAAAGCAGATCTTAGAACCTGTGTTGGCTGTCACCCTGGGGATATTGGGGTGCCTGCTGCTACACATGGCTATTGGAAGACAGTAAATCAAGTCAAATAAAGATGAAGGGGCAGTAACAGGTCCACAGAAGTTGTCAGTAGGGTAAAGAGAAAATTAATGCTTTGCATGATGAAATGTGCTCATACCATTGTACCTGAACTATTAGCCTTGACTTGAAACAAGTGGAAGAGATAGTTGACCTTGACATAGTCAAAGTGCTAATGCAATTCATCAATCAGGAGAAAAGTAAAGAATCCAAGTCTAGGGGGAGTATCAGAAAGCTGCATAGTGATATAGTAATGACACCCACATGTCTCCACAGAAAAAGAAACAGCTTCGGAGAGACAGATGAAAATACCCTGCAATAGGTCTTATGTAGGGCCTGCCCTGTCATTACTTCTTGCTTTTATCAAATTGGTAATTTTTCCTTTTCAATTGGGACCATCACCATCTCATTTCTGCTCCAGAATTCAACATCCTTTAATTCATAGATATGCATTGAAATCTTGAACATCAATGTCATATCATAGGTCAATTGAATTACTCAGAATTTTCTTAATTTAGGACAGTGGTTCCCAATGTTTTCTAGTAGGGGTATCAATTTTTATCACTCTAATGGAAATGCAGATTTAAAGATCTTCCCTGCCCCTAGGCCCTTTGATTGGCTTAAGAGACTTGGAGAACCTTCCTTGATTTGAAAATATACTCTGCGCTCTAATAGGCTGAATGTGGTCACATGGAGCCTATGGCAGGAGGCTTGGTTTTCAGGAATGCCCACACCTTGTTGCTTTGTGATTGGACAGTGGGTCAAGAGGGCTGTGACATTCTCTGAGCCAGGAGAAGGCAATATAATCCCTGATGTGAGGCTTTGCTTTGGGGCTCACTTTGAGAAGTGTTGTGTGATTTGACCAGATGAGACTCTGTGCAACCATTGAGAGCCCCCTCTCCACCCCCCGCCCCCCGGCTTTGAAAACCCATATGTTGATGCTTCCCTCTCTGGCAACTGTGATTTTGGTGTTAATAATGGTTGGACAGTTTGGAAGCCTGTCTGTTTGATCTGTCTGTATACTCTGAAGTTCGGGGTGCTGACCTTTTCCTCCTGAACTAGGTATATATGTTTGATTGATTAAAGTGAGATTGTTAACTGATTTTGAGTTGCTTTCCTTTAGAAAAGCAGATCTAAGAACCTGTGTTGGCAGCCACTCTGGGGATGCTGGGGTGCTTCCTGCTACAATCATCAAAAAGTTTCATCATTCTTCCTTCCCACTCCACACAAAAGTGGTAGGATTAAGAAAATATATGACTGCATATGATCCCCTTATATTGCTTTCATGACTCCTCTGGGATCTATATATAGCTTGTAGACTGGGGACCACTGGTTTAGAACTTTGTTTCCTACCATGTTTTACTTTCTATTCAACCTGCATCCCAAGTTTTCTATCTAGTTTCAGCTGAAGAGAATTAATTTAAGTGCCTGTATAAAACTAACCTGGCATCACTTACTTAAGGGGGTATTTCTAGTTCCCCTATGTTTGCTGAAGGAGGGCATAGCTAAGCAATGCAAAAGGTCATCCAAAGGAGAGTAGTTGCTAGAGAACATGTCATTTTTGTAATGGAAAATGTAGTAGAGTAGCAAAATGTAATCCGTACACTTCAAATTTCTTTTTTATTATTGTCTACAGTTCTGGAAACGTCTCAGTACTGTTTTTTAGGTACAACGATCTACCAATGAATGAATTATTTAAATTATCTGAATTCTCATGGGTTGTCTTCTAAATTTGACCTGTAATTGCATTTCAAGACATTCTTCCCCTGAAACATGTGTTATACGGAATTGATATTATAGACATTAGTTAAATAAAACCAATGTAGAAAACTCCTTTTCCCTTGCCTTTTGGGTCTTCTGCATGCCACTCCTAATAGTCCCAAGACCAAAACTCCTCTGATATTAAAGCCATGGGGCTTAACTTCACCTCTTTCATGTCATACTACATGATGCCCTGCTTTGTAAATCATACCCCAATGGACTTGCTTAAAAAAACAAACAGTAAAAGACTTCTCAATACCAGTATGATAACACAATCAGTTTGCACAGGGAACCTAAGCTGGAGGATCAATGCAAAAGAGAAAAAGAGAATAAAGTTTAAAAGTGGCATATTACAAGGTCAGACAATAGCAGTGGCAATAACAACGTCAGAGAAAAGTTTAAGCACCTTACCAATCATTCTGGTCTCTTGCTGTGTTTAGTACACTGCAGTATAGATGGAAGTTATCCTACGTTTTGAATGCTTCCTCGTTGCAGGCCCAGACATTTTCATTCGGGCTAGACATTTAACCTGGTGCAGGAATCATCTTCTGCAGAAAATAAGTCTGCCTAAGTGAGACTTAGTCTCCTGGAGTTCATTGGCTGAGATCCTCTGTGAGCAGGAATGGAGCCAACCCATGGAGGAATGCATTCGTGGATCACCCTGGATTATTTTGATACATAGCCTCATAAAATCCAAAAGCAAAAGACTCCACTGGTGCTGAGAAACTCAACTGTTCATAGTAACAATAGTTTCTTTGGTACAGTTGGAGAAAAAATTCAAATGATCCTGTCTGTTAGCAATATCCGGGCACTACCTCATCCATTTAATTAACCCCCAGAGAACTAGCCAAGTAGCTGCTCTGATTATAAACTAATGGGTCCATCAGGCACAATTAGTACCCGAATGAAACATGGCAGCTTACACGAAAAGGATTGAAGTAAACAATTCCTGGCCCTGAAGGGGGCTCTCTTCCTAATTAACCCTTAGAGGACTAATCTGTGTGCTTGCACAAAAGCAAACTGATTGTACTTACCAATGAAAAGTGTTAGTGGAAATTATATGTATGCATGTATGTATATTTGAGCCAATATTATAATAAAATCTGGCAATGGTTTAAGAAGTGACTATTTTCTAATGGGGCCTATCACATAATCATTAGAAAGCATGCAAGGTCCTATCAAATAACTTTATAATTCTATTTATGAAAAATTCTGGGAAGTGGGCACTAGAAAGTTTTGAGGGGCTTTGTTTTTTTGTTTTGTATTAGAGCATTTTAATGAGTATTAAAGGCTGACTATATCTTTCATATACCTCTTTGTTTCCTAGTGGTGCCTTGCAAAATGCATTTTATATAATAAGTACTTAATAAATATTTTAAAATTAGACTGAGGGAAGGGAAGTCATTGTGAGCTGCCCTCAAGGAGCTTACAATTTACTAAAAGAACTTTTGGCTATGAATGTGGGTGAGGTATAAGTCATTCAATTAAAAAAATGTTTATGCCTGGAACTGACCTAACATTTTAAATAACACATAGTCTCTGTCCTCATGTAATTTACATGATGGGGAAAAAGAGAGAGGGGGTGGGGGGAGGCACATTATGAAATAAGGCAGAATGATCAATAAATGGCTCTGAAAAATTTGAAAGGGAAGAAATAACTTCTAACTGGGGAGGGGTGCAAAAGGGGGGAATTAAGGGGAACCTTCCTAGAGGTGGTATTAACTGTTTTAAACCTTTAAGGAAGGGAAAATTTTTACAGAAGAAAGGGTGTTTTAGGAGAATAGGGTCATAGGTTTAGGACTGATTAGTAGAATAGGATCATACATAAGTTTAGAACTGAAAGGGAATTTAAAGGTCATCTAGTCCTACTGCATTCACCTCACATTATAGATGAAAAACTGAAGGGTTGAGTACTTAAAGGATTTGCCCATATCACCTAGATAAGTTCTTTGGTTCCAAATCTGTTACTTTCTCTTGTACCACACTGGCTTTCCTATAGGCATGAGGAAGAATTTTAGCAAAGCCATGGGCATCCAAGAAAGGAACAATAGAAGAACAGAGGTTCAATTGCAAAGGGAAATAAGCAAAAATCATCTTTAAACTTTATAACTATGCATCTGTTCACACTTATGTAAATAAAGAGAATTGATTTACCCTTGGTAGAATGTAAGCTATGTAAAGGCAGGTATTATTTTGTTTTTGTCTCAGTATCCCCTGCATCTAGCACTATGCCTTGAATATAATAGTTATTTAATATACTGTGCAAAATTGAACTGAATTCTTATGAGTGTGTCCTGAGATCACTGTAAAACTAGAGAATCTGGTTTTAAAAGTCACTTGTTGACTCTTAACATTCTAAATGATTTATATATCAGGAAATAATAATTTTCCCTTACCTTGTCTAGCATGAGAACATAGAGTTGGAAGGAACTTCAGAGGCTGACCAGCTAGCCCCACTTTCTTATTTTGCACATGAGAAAACTGAGGTCCCTAAGGTTCAGTGACTTACAGAAGGTCTGAGTTATAAAGTGTCAAAGGCACCAACTCCTGAGCCCAGTCATTGTTATAATGTATGATCAGAGTTGTAAGTATAGGCATGAAACACTCGAATTTGTTCAGTGACCCATGAATGCCCTCAATAAGGAGGCACAGGTATTAAACCAAATCACATTGACTGCTCTATCTTTAAGAATTAAGTAAAAAAAATCTTTATTATGCACAGTAGTGAAAAAACAGGAAATACTTTAGTGATTTCTTAGTGATTATTGCTGGAAGGAGAAAAAATTGGGAGAAAGGCTAATAAGATACTATAGGCTTTGCTGATTTTGTGTAAAAAAAGGGTCCTTGACTGCTCTGGTTTTAATTAACTTCTTCATATAGGATGTGGAACATATTTCTTTGGAGCATATTTTAGAATATATTTGTAACATAATTTTTTGGAGTAGTTCAGGGACTACACCATGACAATAAATGTGATATCACATGATACCACAACTGAAGAGAAACAAGTTCTCAACTGGGCTCCTCCTGGTCCTGAAATAATACTATGACATCAGCCTCTCTTGGGTTTCTAAGGTAGAAACTTGCTTGGGAGAATAGCAAACCTACTGAGACCCTGGTCAGATCTATATATCATACTAGGATTGAGATCCCTGTCCTCTGCATAGATACCATTAAATATTTGTAATGGAAATGCAAATTTAAAAATCTTCCCTGCCTCTAGACCCTTTGATAGGCTTAAGAGACTCTGAGAACCTTCCTTGATTTGAAAATATACTCTGCTCCCTAATAGGCTAAATGTGGTCACATGGAGCCTGTGGCAGGAGGCTTGGGTTTCAGGAATGCCTACACCTTGATGCTGTGTGATTGGGCAGTGGGTGGTTACATTCCCTGACCCAGGATAAGGCTATATAGTCCCTGATGTGAGGCTTTGCTTTGGGGCTCACTTTGAGAAGTGTTGTGTGGTGAGACTCTGTGCAACCGTTGAGAGCCCCCTGGCTTTGAAAACCCAGATGTTGATGCTTCCCTCTCTGGTAACTGATTTGGTATTGATAATGGTTGGGCAGTTTGGAAGCCTATCTGCTCAATCTGTTTGTTTCTCTGTCTTATAAGTTCTGTCTGTATACTTTGAAGTTCAGGGTGTTGACCTTTTCCCCCTGAACTAGGTAAATGATATATGTTTGATTGATTAAAGTAAGCTTGTTAACCCATTTTGAGTTGCTTTCCTTTAGAAAAGCAGATCTAAGAACATGTGTTGGCAGCCACCCTGGGGATGATGGGGTGGTTGCTGCTACAATGTTATATGATATTTTCTTTGTAAAAGATTGTACTTCATCCTAGAGCATTTTAAAGCCTATGCTCTCTGAGAACACAGAAGGGTAGCGGAAATGTAGGATCTTTTAGAATTCTAGCTTTGGGTGCATAGGTCATAGATTTATAGTTGGAAGGTACCTTCATGGCTACATGAACTCAACACCAGTTTTAAAAGATAAAGACACTAAAGCTCAGATGGGGTGCAGTGATTTGTCCCAGGTCACCAAGGAAATAAGTGATGGAAGCAGTATTTGAACCCAGGTCCTTTGACTTCAGAACTCTTTACATTTCTGTCGATGTTATTTGAGCAGTGAATGTGGTATTATTCACATTGCCTTGATATCATCAATATTTCCATTATTCTCCATGAATAATGACATTCAATGAAACCATTTATCCTCATCTTCTGCAGTATATGGAATAATCTTTGTTGTTGTTTCAGTTGTGTTGAACTCTTTGTGACCCCATTTAGAGTTTTCTTGGCAAAGATACAGTAGTGGTTTGCCATTTCCTTCTCCAGTTCATATTACAGATGAGGGTTAGATGACTTGCACAGGGCAACACAGCTAGTAAGTGTCTGAGGGCAGATCTGAATTCAGGGCTTCCTGACTCCAGGCATGTGCCTTACATACTGGGTGTCCCAAAAGTTTGAGTTCAGTTTTAAGCTTTTAATGCCTTAAAACTGCACTAAATCTTTTTATCTTTTTTTTTTAATTCCTCTGAGCACCCAACATAGGATCTAGAAGCTATCTGTCTATCTATCTATCTCTGTGCATGTGTATGCATATATATACACATGCATATATGTATGAATATATACATATATTTATGTGTGTGTATGCACACACATACATATGTTGCTTTATCCACTGTGCTATCTAGACTATCTAGACTCTTAAAAAATTCCTACTTCTAATTAGCACC
The DNA here is from genome assembly GCA_011680675.1 of Gymnobelideus leadbeateri. Classification (NCBI taxonomy): domain Eukaryota; kingdom Metazoa; phylum Chordata; class Mammalia; order Diprotodontia; family Petauridae; genus Gymnobelideus; species Gymnobelideus leadbeateri. The sequence continues at coordinate 540,731 of WOXC01012480.1, forward strand.
CTTTCCTTCAGAACTTTACATTTAGTACTAATATCTCTGCATACTCTAAGTTATTTACTTCCAAAATAGAAGAGATTTAAAAGATATTTTGCTTCTGGTTCTTAGTTTTGAGTGAAAATAAATTTCTAAGAAACATAATGCTTATTTCATAGAATTTAAATTAGGGGTAGGGAAGGTATTACTATGGGTTAAAACTTCAAAAACAGTAAAGCATTATGCCAGCATACAATGTTATCTTCCTCTTACCATCATCACCATCACCACCACCACCACCATCATCATTAATAGTAGTAGTAGTAGTAGTAGTAGTAGTAGTAGTAGTAGTAGTAGTAGTAGTAGTAGCAGTAGTAAATATAATCAGAAGGAAAATGTAGACGTTTGTAGGGAGAAATTATGGTGCTTCAAAACTATTGCTGAAAGATATAGAATCTTAAATATAAATTTAAGGAACCCAAGAAATTCTGGGTAATATCTAAATCATAAGGAAACTCTCCCATTTTTTACCTAAAAGGTAAATCTTGGGCAACCTATTTCATCTTCTTTGACTACCATTCTTTATCTTCAAAATGAGGGAATTGGACTGGCTTCACTCTAAGGTCCCTTTCAACTCTTAAATTCTATATTGTTAATCAACAACAATCACTTCGTACCTGTGTGACCTTGAACTAGTCAACTAATTTCACCATATCTCATTTTCTTATCTGTAAAATAATTGGACTAGAAAGCTTTAAATTATGCCCTAAGGCATTGTGACATTATAGTAGGGATAATAGAATCATCCTTCACCTGTTTAAATGATGTGTCAAACTGACCTAAGTAAGGTAAGAAAAACACTGGACTCATTTGAGAACAGAATCTGCCTCTTTTTATATCTAATGAGAATGGGAATTTGAAGATCTTCCCTGCCCCTTAATAGACATAAGAGGGAGTTTGAAGACCTCTCCTGCTTTGAAAGTAAACTCTGCCCCCTAATAGGCTGAATGTAATCACATGGAGCCTGTGATTGAGGGGATTTGCTGAAGGGAAGCAGAGCCCAAAGCAAGCTGGTTCAGAGATAGCCAGACATTGGGGGGAAAGATGCTCATTAAGGAGATAGAGAGTTTTAAATATTGATCTTGTATTGGTTTGTGGGAAGGCTAAAGGATGGCTCTCAGTGTTATTGTGGCTTCTGAATAACTTTGGTACTATGATGGAATCAGCTTAATGGTTTTGGGATATAGTTTTCTAGTGTCTAAATAAATCCTTCAGTTCTATTCTCTATCTGGAGAATCTGGTATATTTTGAGATCAAACGTCATGCCCTACTTATAGTCATGGTCTTTATCATGTCATGGGTGCTGTAAATATTGCATTGGTGCTACACTATAAAAGCTAGTTCAGTAGTGCCAAAAAGTGATTCTCACTTGATAAAGTCTTGATCTAGGAAATGATGGGAGAAAGAATTATAAACATTTCTGCATGATGTATGCTACTGATTTGGTGCAGTTATGGAAGAGCTGGCCACTAACCCATTAGGCATTGAAGTAGAGACCATATGGTGCTGGTACAAGTGTGCTGCTCATTCAGTAGCTAAGTTTTGTGTAAGTGAGAGCCAGAGGGATCACTGAGTACTTTATCACAGTCTGCCATCTGATAGCTTTCTATTTTGACTAATTGTTCTTGCTAACTTGGTACGAAGCTCTGTGGTTTCTACATTGCTGTCAGTAAGAAAAAAATTCTACACCTTGGGGCAAAGTCCCAGTTTCATTAAGCCAGTGACAAATCTTCTGGGAATGCTATGTGGAGTCACTTCAAACAAGCAGAAGTCCCTCAAACCTTGTCAAACAGTGTTGTTACTTAAACTATTGAATACATATTTATTAAGGCCTGTGTGTGTATGTGTGTGTATTCTATATGTGTGCTATAGACACATATACATTTACATACATCCATATACATATAAACACACACACACACACACACATATATATATATATATATATATATATATACATGCATATGCATACAAGGTCATCTATCTATCTATCTATCTATCTATCTATCTATCTATCTATCATCTATCTATCTACCTATCTATCTACCAACAGATAGCTTAGATATTGTGTCAGGTGCTTAGAGGAACTAAAAAAGACAGTGTTTAAAAGATTTAGTGCAGTTTTAAGGCATTAAAAGCATAAAATTACACTAAAGCTTTTGGGACTTCCTATTTGCAAGACGCAGTCCCTCTAGGGACTAATATTCTAAGGGTAAGATGGTGCATAAATACAAGGCAGAATGTGCTAAGTTCCATAAAAATGGTGCTGACATGAAGCACATGTACTATAGAGCGTGTATCTAGAGAAGGTAGTGATATTACGTACTCTATAGTAGCATGTGTACTACATGAAGGATATCTAGAGAAGGAAGTGATCACTTTGGGCTGGGCTAACTGTGCAAGTCACATCGACAGGGTCTGAGCTGGCCTGGAAGGATGGTGAGGGTTTCAATAGATTCACAGTCAGAAGAGCAGAGAGGCAAGTAGGAAGCTACAATTGTGGAACAGGAATGACAGAAGCAAAGGCAAGGAGTCTCAACTAATGCCATGTCTTTAAGGGAAATATGAGAAATATGAAGACTGTTTTTTTTTTTTAACCAATTTGCTTAGACTTCATGAAGAATTCTTTGTTTAGTTAGGAAAGAGCCTCAAGTTATGTTATTTGCTTTGTGTTGGACAACTTATTTGATCTTTTTTGGCTTCCATTCCTTATGTTCAAAATGGGGGAATTAGACTAGCTTTTCTCTAAGGTCCATCTCAACTCTAAAATTCTATATTGTTAATCAGCAACAGACACTTAGTACCTCCATGATCTGGGGCTAGTCACCTAATTTCCCCAGGCCTCATTTTCTCATCTGTAAAAATAATATTGGACAAGATGACTTCTCAGGTATCTTCAAGTTCTGTCTATGGTGTTATCTTTTTTTTTTTTTTGCTTTTTGGAGGGGGGAAGGCAGGGCAATTGGGGTTAAGTGACTTGTCCAACGTCACACACCTAGTAAGTATTAAGTGTCTAATGCCGGATTTGAACTCAGGTCCTTGTGACTCCAGGGCCAGTGTTCTATTCACTGTGCTACCTAGCCGCCCCTGTCTATGGTGTTATGACATTATAGCAAAGATAGTGGAATCACCCATGAACTGTTCTAATGATGTGTTAAATTACATGCTATGTAAATTACATGCTATTACAATGCTTGGTATAGTGTCCATTTTGTATTTTAGCAGTAGAACTCAAAATGTGTGATATTATACTCAGTTGCATATTTGTGTTTTGCAAGGATTTATTTTGGATTCAGTCTTGTCCAACTCTTGATGACCCCTTTTGGGGTTTTCCTTGGCAAAGATACTAGAGTGTTTGCCATTTCCTCCTCCAGTTCATTTTATAGATATGGAACTGAGTTAAGTAACTTGCCCAGCATCACACAGCTAGTAAGTGTTTGAAGTCATATTTTAACTCAAGAAGATGAGTCTTCCTGACCCCAGGTTTGGCATACTACCCATTTCACCACCTAGCTTCCCAAGTCTTCCATGTCTTTTTGGAAATTCATAGTTTCCTCATACCCCCAGGCTATCCAGAGAACATACTAACAACTCAAATATGTTTTTATGGGTAGGGTGAGTTATACATGGATGGCAAATCCTAGTCCTCAGCTCTCTGCTTCAAACTGTAAAGAGCATGCCTAAGTAAATTTTTTTTTTTGTTTTTTTGTAAGGCAGTTGGGGTTAAGTGATTTGCCCAAGGCCCAAGCTAGTAAGTGTTAAGTGTCTGAGGCCAGATTTGACCTCAGGTCCTCCTGACTCCAGGGCCGGGGCTCTATTCACTGTGTCACCTAGCTGCCCCCTAAGTAAAATTCTTAATACCTACATAACACAGTGATTGTTGGACCATATTCATTGGCTTTCACTATTCCTCTTCTATTTATGAAAATGAAAATAATGGTAATAGTTACCGTCATGGTAATTCAAGTTTATCCGTCATTTTAAAGCTTATGAAGCAAAGGTCTAACATGTTTTCTTATAAATGACAGTTTTGCTTCTCTACTACTTTATTCTTTATTCTACCCTTTTAGGTCTCCATATATAAACACAAGCCTTTAAATTGATTTGTTATGTTTGCTTGGGTAGGGGAGGCACCTAGATGACTCAGTGGACACAGTGGACCCGAGTTCAAATTTGGCCTCAGACACTAGCTGTATGACCTTGGGCAAATAATTTGCCCTCTGTCTGCCTTAATCCACTGGAAAAGGTAATGGCAAACAGCTCTAGTATCTTTGCCAAGAAAACCCCATGAACGGTATTGGTGTGCTGTGGTTCCCAGGGTTACAGTGAGGTAGGATATGACTAAGCAACAACACATTTAATTTATGTGGCTGTAGTCAAATCTTTTCACACATCCACACCCATACCCACACCATTGCTTATATTTTCTTCTTCTAGGAAATACATTCATATTTTAAGGTATAAAGTATAGTAAAAAAAAAAGAGGATGAGGCCAAAGCAACTGGCTATTAACATGTAAAGTATATATAACCAGAGCATATTGTCTTCATTAAAGGAAATGTGAAAGTATCACCTTGAAGCCAGGAAGACCTGGGCTTAAGTCTTTCCTCTAGCACATACTACATGTGGGATTCAAGTCACTTAATCATTCAATGCCCTAGTCAACTCTCACATACAGTAAGCTGCAAAGAAGGTTTTGATTTGCATTTGAAGAAATTGCCTCTTATGAGAATTCTTTATACCAATTGGATCAGAGCTCTATATCTTATCTGTATCTCTAGAAAATACGGGGGGAAAAAAGCTCCAGATAGAAACAAGGATTTCCTTATAAAATGTAAGGAAAATTACTTTCACCGTCATTGTATATTCTAGTATTCATTCATTCATACATGCATTTTTATGTGATTACTGTATGGGTCTGGGAGAATAACAAAGTTCAGATGAAATTGCTTTCATAGTTTAGACTCTAGTGTGGGGATGACATGAATATACACCCAAAATCCTATAATATACAGTATTACATGATAAACCAAGAAAAAAGAGGCATAACAATGTTACTTAAGATCCTCAGGGGACGATAGCTCCTGAAATCTTATATAGGGCTTCACAGTTTATCAAAATCTTTTACCTAGTTCTTATGGAAACAGCCTTAGTTTCACTCTTTCAGAATAAGTAAGAAAGAACACTGACTTCAGCTAAGAATTAAAAATAAAGTAGATGCCCATCGATTGGGGAATGACTAAACAAATTGTGGTACATTAATATAATGGAGTATTAGAGGCTTATAAGAAATGTTGAATGGAATGAGTACAGAGAAGCATGGAAAGAAATATATGAACTGATACAGAATGAAGTAAGTAGAGCAAAGGAAACAATATACACAGTAACTAAAACAATAAATTCAATGAACAATGACATACTAAAAAATAAGAAGTGAATGTAACAAAAGTATAAAAATCCTGTAGGACTTGAATGAAGAAATATGAGAGGGTAACGTCAACTTACCTCTTCATGGAGGTGGGAAGTCTACAGGTATTATATATTGCAAGTGTTTTTGGACTTCTTTCAATATACTGATTAGTTCTGATTTTTTCTCCTCTCTAAAAGATACTATTTGTTATACGAAATGACTTTCTGGGAGATGAAGAGGAAGGAATAATTGCAATTACTATTGTGATATAATAAATAGAAAATGTCATGAAAAACCTATATAGAGAATCTTTTAAAAAGGACCATTGACTTCATTTCTTTTAATAAGTGCTTTCCTTCTGGGAGATACAGAAAAAAAAAGTTTGTACTGATTTGAATAGCTGATATTGTGTGTACCCACCTTGGGCAGAGCAGAACAGGAAAAAAAAGTTGCATATATATATATATATATATATATATATATATATTTAGCTTTACTTTTTTGTGGTTTTCCAGGAAGAGGTCACAGAGAACTATTAAGTGGGGTTTTTTTATTCATTTTTTAAAATCTTTCTGTTTCCAGGATTCATGCTTCAAAACTTCCAATCCACATTCATTACTTGGTTACATGGCCTCTGACTGAAAAAAAACTGAGTTCTGAAAACAGAAAGCAATGCTTCACCTAGACTATCTTGTTGAGCTAAAGTGTTTCCATGGCTGATTTTCTGAAGTGGAGGACAATATATTGTTGGAGAAATATATAAAACCTGTACTTGGGCTTCTAAACAAAAGACCATTTATAAATATTTATTTCTCTTCTTCCCTCCCTTTTTCCCCCATTTCTAGAACGTACAAAACTGAGTTAATTATCTGTCTCTCCAGACCCTTTTCCTTTCAAACTCTCTTATTTCTGGCAAAGGTACCATCATTCTTCCAGTCACCAAAGTTTACAAGCTTAGAGTTATTTTTGACTACAGCTGGTTGCCAAGTCTTATCATTTTTACTTCCACCTTATCTCCAACATATGTCCTCTTCTCTACACTCATAGAGATACCTTCCTGATTCAGTCCCTTGACAACTCTAAACTCTCCTGCTACAATAGTCTCCTAATTGGTTCTCTTGACTCAAATCTCTTTCCTGTTAAATACATCCTCTATACAGCTGTCAAAGTGATTTTCCTAAAGTGCATGGCTCATCATGTCATCCTCTTACTCAGTAAGATTCCAGTGGCACCTTATTTTATCTAGGATCAAATAAAAGTTCCTCATGTTAGCTTTTAAAGTCTTTCATGACCTACTCCCATTTACCTTTCTAGTATTCTCATATATTACTCTCCCTCCTAGACTCTAAAGTCCTGCTAACAAGAACTTATTGCTGGTATTTACAAGTGATAATCCACTCCATCTCTACAGCTTTGCAGTATCTATTTCACATTCCTGGAATGTACTACTAACTCACTCCCACCTCTCAGAATCCTTCATTTTCTTAAAAAATTTTCCAACAATGCTTTCAACATGAAGTCCTTTCTGACCCCTCCCCTTTCTAGCTCCTTTTTCATCAGAATAAAACTCATTCACTCCTCAAGATCCTGGGACTAAGCCACTGACCTCCTGGTCCATTATTTTCAGAAGAACAAGGGGTAAAGGTCATTAACCATCACTTCTGTATATTCTTTCCTATCTCAATTCACCCTCTCTCCCTCCTTCCCCTTTCTATATTCCTTTTCCCTCTCCCTCTTTCTACATCTAAACAAACATACATAAATACACATATACAAATACAAATACCCCTCCTCATGTAGGGTTATCTGGACGTTTGGATTTCTCACTGTGAGAATGTGGGGTACTCCAGTCTCAAATACTTTCCAATGAATAAATGAACAAAAAAGAACTTATTAAATGGTCATTAAATACCAAATCCCGGACTACATTCTAGGGATACAAATAGAAAAGTAAAAGCAGTTCCTGATCTCAAGAAATTTATATTGTAAGAGAAGGAAATAATACATATAGGGGAATAGTAGCCAGGGAGGAGCATTTTGGTTTGGAAAGTTATAAAGATGGAACCATGGGGGTAAAAACTGATATAAATTAAGTAAATAATATATGAATAAATATATTATATTAAATATATTAACTTATGTAGATTATAAGTATGAATAAATAAATATAAAATTTAATGGTAATGGCAGCATCATTTTTATTATATATCTAGAACTGGAAAATGAGAGACAGAGAGTAAGGACAGAATATGCAGTGTTATGAGAAGATGGATAGGTAGGAAAATAAATCATAACTGAAGCGGGACTAGATATGGTAGACCTTGTGAGACACTCACCAATCAGGGCAGTGGGGGCTCCCAGGTACAATGCATCCTCAATGATATCGATTAATAACTCCTCTGTAATTTACAATTATAAAGGGTTGTATGGACCAATGAGAAGTTCAGTGACTTGCACATGATACACAGCCAATATGTGTTAATGTATGTGTGTGTATACAAAATTATAATATTATACCATAGTAGCAGCCTACAGACAGGAAGATGTAGAGAATGCCTTTGTTATTGACAGGCAAATAGAATGCTACAGGAGTTAAGTACCAATTAAGGCACTTCTTTCTGATTACAGGTTCAACTTGTTGGAGAGAAGAATATATTTAATTAGAGCTTGTATCTATGCAGGACACATGCACACTGGGAGCCCTTACCATCAGCTTCTGATTTAATGATTTCATTTTGTTGAGTTATCTCTTTCTGTCAGAAACAGGTGGGGGTAGTCATAGGTCACCTTGGTATTGGAAAAACACCAAAGACAAATAAAACAGGAAATTACAACTAAAATATTATTGAGGCCCATGAAATTTTGGGGCTATTGCCTTCATCTGTTGGTTTGGAAAGACCATATCCCCAACCTGTAATCTATCTTAAATAGAATCACAAGAGCACAAGTACTGGTGCTTCTTTCTCCACAGCATAAATAGCAGATCTGGATTATTATTACAAAAGGGAAGATTAAAAAAAATTCTTGTGCTTGATTGTGGGATTAAGGGTCTAACATATAGGGATAGCTCAGCATAAAAATGAGTCATATATTCTCAGTAAAACCCTTCCTCTACACATAGCCTCCAGATAGTCCAGCGTGGAAAGAGACTTTGACTTTAAAATAAAATATTCTGAAAACTGCAGCAGATCAAAGTGAAAATAATCTTCCCTTGGAGAAGCTTACATTTCCAAATGTTACTTGTCTAGGAGCTCTAGTATCACCTTCGTGTTGGAAAACAATAGTATCCCAAGTGAAGAAAACTACCATGGCAGAGTGGAAAGGACATATGAAGAATCAGGGGACCTAAGTTTGAGCCCCAACTCTGCCATTATTTGACCATGGTTAAATCACCAAACCATTCTGTACCTCAATTTTCTCATTTATTCCCACTTAATTCTTTTCATGGGTGATGGAATCCCATTCTCTTCTGCTTTCTATCCAACAAGGGGATTGGGTCATTCTAAATTCAACACAATTCTATGCCTTCATTATATAACTTCTATTTAAAGAATGGAGAGAATGTACTTTGGTTATATTTTTAATGCATGGGAGCCATCTTGCCATGATACTGTGAGAACTAGGTCTCCTAGGAATTCTGCTATTGAAAGGTGGTAAGAGCTTCCTGCTCTATCAGTTTTTTTCTTCTCTGAGCTTGAGGTAACAGGTGAGGGGTACTTTGGCAACCAGTAATCATAAAAAAATCCCACACTAAATTCAAGATTATATTCCATTATAATAATTTTATACTTTTAATAAGGCTATCAAATATGCTGAAATCCATAGAAATAACTTCTCTAGAAAATGATAACCATAAATGCCCTGATCTAGGTGAGTATGAGGGAGGGGATAAAGTAGACCTAAGATGACAAATGTATTTGGGAAATTCACATAATGACTCATTATGCATTATATGTCATTTCAAGATTGCAGTTCATTTTTTAAATTAACTAAAATGATTGTCATTTTCCTATCTTGTGCATATCTTCATAGACTATATGATCTTAGAATACAGCTTGACCAATATTAATTAAAATGGAAATTGTGCTTATCAGGAAGAAAATGAAGGAAGTGGAAAACAGAGAATCTAATACCATAGCTATATAATCTGTTACCCCTAACAGTAATAGTAATAAGGAATTTGACATTATCTATTTGAGTATCTATTATATTGTTTTAACATGAAGTTTGAGGTTGAATTTGAATTGTTCTAATTATTTTAGTTGCAATCATTGGCCTGTTTAAAAATGTCTTCCAAGTCCCATTTCATTTGGTCCTGAGGTGAGCCTGGGTTACCAATGACAATGCAAGTGGGGCCTAAGCTCTGGCATTTTTTAGCCAACATGGAGAGGTTAAATTTAGGCCTGGCAATAAATTTAATGATAGTTCATTTTGAACCATTCCATTTAAGTTATGTAAGGCTGCTTGTCAGAAGGTTGGACAACAAATGATTTATTTTCTGGGTCAGAAATTCGTGAAGCAACCTCCACTAAGGCATGGGGCGGGGGGTGATCTGCTTCAGAGGAAGTAGCACCAGCTTTGATTGCTAAGAGATTGCCTGCTTAGCTATCCTTGAAAATATCATCATTAACAACTCATACCTCATTACCTTCTACCTGTTTGTAATAAGGAGCATAATAACTCATCTCTTTCTAATTCAGTCAAAACAACAGGTCTCAGTAAAAAAAAGTGCAGCAGTAAGACTTAAGGTAGCAGCCTTTTGTTGTCAGGGTTGGTCCTCCTTGATTCCAAACTGTCTTGTCCCTTGTAATGGGACAACCCTGTCTCCCTTCCCCAAACAATTTCACCTAATAGTCTTCAAAATTGGCATATAAAATTTAGACTTCAGAAGATGCAATATTACATGCAATCTCTGCAGGTGGTGAGTACATAAAAGCCTCCTAACCTGACAACTGTAACAAGGTCAAGTGACTTGTACAGAAGTAGTGGGAGGAAATTAAGGCAAGGATTCCTTACCTGGGGTTCATGAACTTGTTTATTTTTTAAATTCCTTAATGTAATTGGTTTCCTTTGTGTTTTATACATTTCATGCATTTAAAAACATCATTCTGATAAGGGACCCATAAGCTTCACTAGATTTCCAAAGGTTTCCATGATACAGAAAAGGTTCAGAATCTCTGACTTGTTCTTTCTGGATTCTTTCTCTTCCAGGTAGAAGAGTAACAGCCAACACTATTCTTTCCTTCAGCAGCTGTCTGTCTGTCTATCTCTTTGCCCTCCTTCCCCTCATACCTTTATCAGCCTCCTTCGTGGTTTTATGTCCTTAGGCCTATTGGCATCTAGAAAGAGTATTTAATTCATTGACATTTGTGAGAATGCTTGTGTGACCATATCTTTAAGGTTACTGTTAAGCATTATATCTCTCATTTATAGAAGTTGCTTTTAATGGATTTGGGGTCAAAAGACCTGAGTTCTAATCAGTCACACTGTGTAAGGCTCTGGAGAAATCATTTCTGTTCTGTGGGATTCATTTTTCTGATTTAAAGGAAGAGACTAGATTAGATGATCTGATTCCTTTCAGTTCTAAAATTATTTGTTTTCTATTTGCATAGTGCACAAAAATATTAACCTGTAATCAAGAAGGCTGAGTTTGTGTCCCACCTCTGCCACTAACAAACTGAGTCACAATTGGCATGTTAGGTAACCTCCCCAGGTCTCAGGTTCCTCAATCATAAGGTGAAGTGTTGTACGAGGTTGTCTCTAAGTTCCCTTCAAGCTATGGTTAGATGATTTTAACAAAGTAATCAGTCAACTCCTCTTATCATATTTGAAAGATGATAATATGATTAAGTTCGCAAACATTTGGTTTATACAGAATTTTTCACATGTAACTACTGAATACTCATAGTAACAAAACCACAAATCTTTAAAATATGAAATATTGAAATGCCACAAAAATTATGTACATAAAGAATTGGTGTTTTATATAAATGAGAGAATAAGTTCATAGGATTTGAGCTAGAAGGTACCTTAGAGTTGAACAAGTTCATTCCTTTCTTTGGATTTTAGTTTCTTTAACTGAGAATGAGAAGGTTGGAAAATGGGAAAGTTGGGCAGCTGAATGGGTCAGAGATAGAATGTTGCATCTAGAGTCAGGAAGGCCCAACTTCAAAACTAGCACCAGACACTCACTAGCTATTTGACCCTTGGCAAGTCACTTAATCACTGTCTGCCTCAGTTTCCTCATCTGATAAATGAGGATAACAATGGCACCCACCTCTTAAAGTTGTTTTGAAGATGAAATAAGATTTTTTTGTAAAATATTTGCAAACCTTAAAGCACTATATAAATGCTAGCTACTATTTTTATTATTTTTTTGCTTCAGAGGTTCCTTCTAGCTCTTGATGCTATGAAAAAAACTAAGGATCCAGAGAGGTTGACTAACTTCAAGTAATGCTTCACTGCTAAGAAATAAACCAAGATGATCTAAATTCAAGCCAAATGCTGTTTTTAACTTGACTGTACTCCCTCAAATACTGCATGCATGAGAGAATCACTGACGTACTGATTATTTCCTCACCCATTCAATCTTGGTCAAAATTATAGGGAAAGGAGGCATTTATTACTATAACTATCAGATAGATCCCTGAATATATAATACAAAATTTTATTGAGAAAGAAATGACTGGAGACAAGTAATTTATGCTAAAGAGATCATCATACAGTGGTCAGAAGGTAAAGACTTTTAAGTCCTTCAGTGTAGTCTCAGGTACAAAACAATAATTCTCTGAATGTTAATTGCATGATGCAAGACCAATCTGTTCCATATATCTAGGTTTAATGCATATTTAGGCCTACCTACCATTAGCACTTTGAAATGCAAAGTAATGAATGAGTGAAAAAAAGGTGTAGTCTGTAATTTGTAAGGGGCCTCTATCTCTGCAGACCAGAAGAGCTCTAAGCAGCTGTTGCCCTGATAATAATAGCTGGCATTTATACAGTTCATTTCTTCCTCAGGGATTAAAAGGGCTTAGAACTAAGAGACTCATTTCACTTGCCACTAAAATGGAGCCACCTCCAAGGGGAAAAACATCAGGTCTGCCTATGTGATTGGCACTTTGTATCAGTTTCCAAAGTAAACTTCTTTGTTCTATTTATACTTTTAAATTTTATCTTTTTTCCCCCAAATGAACAAGTATATTTTTTCTGCCACCTCCCAACCCCCCTCCCCATTAAAAAATAAAGAAAATAAAGAAGTGTTTTAAAAGATATGCAGGGTGAAACAAAACAAATATCTATATTGGCCGTGTCTAAAACCATGTCTTCTGAGTCCATCCCTATCAGGAGGTAGATTCTATTTAAAATTAAGATGGAAGCTTGATGAGATAGTACTCAATCCTATAAAAACCTGAGGTAATAAAACTCACTTGTGACTTTTCTTGTTTCCCTACTATCACTGAAATTTTCTCAAATAACTAGCAAAGGTATAACATTATCTCAATATTCTTAAAACCCAGAAAAAAGCTTTGTTCCTCAAAAGTGCTATATAAAGTGGTCTCCTTTTCAACTGAGGTTTGTCTAATGCAAAATTCAGTGTTAGCTTTCATGATTATTTTTTTTAACAAATGCTTTATTAACTTCTGTTTTACATCATTCATTTCCACCAGATTTTGAGTTACAATCATTTTCCCCCCATTATTCCCCTACCCAACCTCCCAGAATAGTAATCCCACAAGATATCGCTTCCTCCAATCTGCTCTCTCCCATACCTTCTCCCATACCCCCATCAAATTTTCCATTAGAGGAAGGTGAGTCTTTGCATCCCAATGCCTGCACATCTCATCTCCCTATTACAAGCAAAAGAGTATTAATAATAGTATTTATATATATTTGAAACATTTAATGTTAAGACCTCGAATTTCAGATCCATTTCCTTCTTTCATGATTATTTCCATTTAGGACTTCTACATCAAATGTGAACAATAGTATTCTCAAGGACAACTGTGATAATACTTATATCCCAAGGGATGAGATAGAACATCCTCGCATCTTTTATATCGTCATTTCCAGTTCATGAACATACTTGGCATTCTCAGTATCCACACATTTATTTTTTACTCTTTATAGCCAGACAAAGTTTTAGACCCATTTAGAGTCCAGTCAGATATGACTGAAAGGCAAAGTAGGTAGATAAAGATTTGACATAAAGGTATCTTTTAGAATACCTAGCATGAAATAGCTTATGAAAAATGATAACATTTCAAGAGAATATGGCATGGTTGGTGGTGCCTGATAAAGGAAGAGAAAGTAACTGCAATGCAAGGAAGTAATTATTAGAGGTAGAAGAGTCAAATAGCTTTGTTGATAAAGTGCTTTAAAGCTAACAAAGCACTTTACATCTATTATCTCATCTGATCCTTAAAGCATCCGTAATCATATGAGTGCTATTATTATTCCCATCTAACTGATGAGTAAATTAGATCTCAGAGAAAGCAAGTGATTTGTGCAAGGTCAAATATCTGGTAAACATATCTGGGGAAAGATTTGAGTTTAGTTCTTTCTTTGAAATCAAGTTCAGAACTAACCTCCAGACTCCAAGTCTGTTAACTAGATCTGTTAACTATATGTTATCTCTATTAATTAAAGATCAACCTATACAAAATATATATTGTATTTTGTTGTTAGTGTGATTGATTAATCAAGAAAAAGGAACAAATGAGATTCTGGAATTTTTTTTCCCTTGATACTATACAGTACACTTATTATGGAATGAGAACGATATTATAGGTTACAAAGGTTGATTATGTTTTCTTTTCATTAAGGGCAACTCAGTAGACTGCTTAATTTAAGCTTGGGCTCACTTCCACATTCTTTACTAATTGTATTAGACATAACAATATCTAAAGGTAAGACTGTACTGTATTCCAGGAGAAAGCCTCTTTCCAATTCTATCAGTCCCTGAACATTAACTGTGAGGATCTTATGAGGTAATGAAAGCTGAGGTCATCTCATTCAAATTACAAGAGTGGTTTAGGAGCCTAGTATACCCTAGGTGGTTTCTCTAAAGGGAAGATGGAGGTGGATATTTATTGTACAAGATCCACATCAGAAGTAATTAGAAAAGAACTAGATATATCTGTGAACATAAAATGAAAATTTAAAAATTAACAATAAACTAATTAGAGTGTCACAACTAACTTTAAATCTATGCCTGGACCCTATAATTTTCTTGTTCATGTTTTAATAGAAATATTTTAGTGAAAAAGAGGCCATAGAGGTAGAGGTCTGGTCTTAGAGGCAGAAAAACTTGAGTATTTTCTAACACAATGTTATCATAATGAAGCCACTTATCCTCTTTGTTCCATGTGATTCTATAAGACTATGTGTCATATGCCAGCCATTGATCTGGATTCGGGGAGAGAGTTCCTTAAACTGAGAAAATCAGTCAGGTCCAAAACAAACCACTTGTAACCAGAAGACCAACAAAATAATAAATTCTCCTAATAGGCAGGGGGTAATAGTTTCTCTGTTATTTCTATGCATTGTCGAAATACTATAGCTCAAATGAGATTAGGGAACATGCAATTACAAAAAATAACTTCAATTTAATAATTACAAAAATGGTTTTAAAACCCTAATAAAAGCTCACAGAACTGAATTCTGTTCTTTTTAGTAAAAACCATTTGATGACATTTATCAGAATAATGGTCTAATGAATTGGCTTTACAAAAAGTCACTCTGCCATTTGTTTTCAATTTATTTTAAAGTCACAGAATACTATAATAATAGTGATCGTAATAATCACAATGACAGAAATACATATCTTGTTCTTGTACCTTATAATTTATCACAAAATTAATCAGAGAATTACACAGTTTGATACTTGGAAAGGACCTTAGAAGCCATCTATTCCTACTATTTTACAAAGAAACACTTTCTATAACATACTATACAGATGGTCATCTAGCCTCTACTTGAAGACCTCCAGGCAAAAGAAACCCAAAATTTCTTAAGACAGCTCATTCAACTTTGGGAGTGAGCTAATTATGAGGAAGTTTTCTCCTAACATTAAGCCTGAATTTGCTTCTTTGCAACTCTCTCCCATTTTTCCTTGTCCTGTTCTTTGGGGCCAAACAGAATAAGTCTAATCTTCCCCCACAGGACAGTCCTTCAAATGCTCAAGACAGCTATCATGTTGTATATCAGATTTCTTTTCTCCAGGCCAAACACACTTAGCTTCTTTAACCAACAAGAAAGCATTCTGTAATGACAGTGACAGTTACTGTGTCAGGTTCCTTTTCAGATGTTTCACTAATTGTGATAAATCTATATACTCTAGCTGGAAGAGACAAAACAAATGCAGAAAAGTATACACAGTAAATACAAAATATGAAAAATACAAGATAAAGTTTGGGGAAAGACTATCAAACAGGGGTTTCATGAAAGATTTCATGTAGAAGGAAATGCTTGAACTGAGCCTTTTCTAAGATTATCCTAAGAGGCAGAGATACAGAGGAAGAACATTCCAAGTCTGGGGAAAAAGTTAATGTGGGGAAATAAAGATGGGAGATAGAGTGTGATTTGTGAGAAATATCAAGTAAGTCAATATGACAGGACTGTTGAGTGCATGGAAGAAAGGAAATCATTGAAAATTAGAAACAGCAAGGGGCCAGGCTATAAATGCTAAACAGAGAACTTTATATTTGATCCTGAAGGTCATAAGAGCCATTGGAGTTAACTGACTTTGGAGAGAGATATAAGATCTCTGCTTCAGGAAAAAGGGCAGAAACTTAAGGGACTATTGAAATAGTTCAGGGTAGTCAGTAAAAACTAATGAATCAACCCTTTGGTATATGGATGCTCCATAAGGTAGAAACAAAATCCTGGAATAATTTATTTTCACATTAAGTGATACCAATACTTCCACAAATAGTTTTCCATAAAAATACTTCCAATACTTCAAAATGATGAATTCATCATAAAAGTAAGCAATATTCAGATTGCTTTCACATGACTTTCAAACCCTGCATAGTTCTTTCCAACAAACTTCTCATGCTTCTTAGAATGGTGAGCCTATAAGCAAATATTACCCTTTTCAAACGCTTTGTTTGGACCAAGCTTGGCAGTGAGTGATGTTGCCTCTTTAGAATTCAAAAGATTTTAGTAATAGCTAATATTTATATAGTACTTTAAGGTTTGCACAGCACTTTAATGTACTTTCTCAGTGTATCCTTGCAATAACCCTGAGAGAGAGGCACTATTATTATCCTCATTTAATAGATGAGATAACTGAAGCTGAAAGAGTTTAATAAATTTGCCCAGGGTCACACAACTATGTAAGGACCTGAGGCAGGATTTGAATTTAGGGCTTCGTCAAACACTCCATCTATTGTGTCACTTAACTACCTATTTTCATTCTGCTAAATGTTTCCATTCAGTTTGTGAAACATTTTTCTTTTTGACATTTTTGCCAATGAGTCTAAGACCAGTCAGGGTACAATGCACTGGTATGTTGAGGCATAAATACCTTGTAAAAGAAGCTCATTTTCAGTTTTTATTCTAAAGTTCTCCAAATGCTGCATTTCTATTAATATAACAAACAAGCATCAGTCTGTATATCACAAAGAAAAATATATTTAAAAATAAATCCTCAACTCTGAATCTCACTTCATATGTTGTTGGTTCTACTTGTACAACATTTCTTATGTGTATTTCCTTTTCTTAACTCACACAACTGCCACCCTCTCTCATACCTTTATGACTTGTTTCCTAAACTATTGGAGCAGTCTCTTTATTGGCCTTTCTATCTCCATCCTTATCGCTCTCCTTAGCTCAAGTCTTTGCCCTCTCCAATCCATTCTCCACACAGCTGGCAGAATAAGGATTTCCCTACAGCACTAGTCTGACCACATTGTTCCTCTATTCAATAAATACCAGTTACTTCCTAGGATCTATAAGATCAAATACAAACTACTCAGTTTTAACAACTAAGACATTATTGATAATTGTGGAGAGAATAGTTTCAGTTAAGTTATGAGGTCAGAAATCAGAGTGCAAAGGTTGAAGAATGAGAGAAGAGAGAGTGGAGGTAGTGAATATTGGCAATTCCCCCAACCCCCCCCCCAATTTATTTGTCTGAGCAAGGGAGAAAAGATATAAGATTATAGTTTGAGGGAGATGATATGGTCTAGTAAAGTTTTTTTTTTCTTAAGACTGGGGGTGGGTTGGGCATATTTGAAAGTAGCAGCAAAAGAATAAGAATGTGGGAAAGGGAATATTATGTAATAAATTTGTAAACATAGTCTGGGCCCTGATTGTGAGGGGCATGGCTTCTTGACCTATAGATTTCAGGTGGTGTGGCAACTTGGATGGGAAAAAAATTAAAAATTGATGTTCTCTGTCTTCTAACTCTGGGATTATTATATGTGTGTGTGTGTGTGTGTGTGTGTGTGTGTGTGTACACACTTATTGTTTTGTTTTTTTCACATGTCTTTTTTGTTACCTGGAGTGCTCACTATGGATGGTGGTAAAAAATGACCAAATTAAAGGACATATACACATTCATATGCCAACTATACAAATATACATACACATGTACCTGCATTTCTTATACATGTTCCTTGGATCCATAGGTTTCACAAGACTGGAAAAGGGACACAGAAAAAGGTTAAGAAGTCCTCATCTATAAAATCTTGTGAACTTTTTGAGCATGGGTGGCATGGTCAGACTTGTGCTTCAGTGACATCACTTTAGTAACTCTAATAGATAAAAACAGTTATGTGGGAAATTAGTTTTAAATATTTTTAAATGAATATCAATTCTAGCTGCAAATTTAAAGAAGAGATGGAACTTTTTAGCTTCTAGGAAGCAGGTATGAGAGGAATCTATTCCAGAAATATCCAGTAAAATAAGATAACCAGTTGTAAAATTCTGAAGATGGGAGGTTAGGTCAATATGTTGTATGTGTTTAATTAGTTCCAAAACAGGGATTAGGGTGACATTACAGCTGGGATGGCAAATGGAAAATGATTTTTAAGAACATGGAAATATGTTCTCTTTGGATTTGCTGCTTTGTATTCTAAAGAATATCAGGGAGAACTGAGCGTATTACACTTTAAAGAGGCTCACAACTCTAATCTCTTTGAAGGCTCAGGAAGATGGAGAGTGTTCAGTAGCAAGTTTTCTCAAGCTTTTACTCACTTTTGAAGTCTGACTTGTACCTACTGTGGCTGTGTAACACATTGTACTTTGGGGGAAATAAATGAAGTGACTAAGACGTCTTTCTACATAAGTCTGAGGTCAGAGCACACACTGAGTGGGTTAAACTTTCAAATCTGGAGTCCTGCACAACTTGGAGACTTGAGAGTGGCCATTCTGATAACCTATCCATGAAATACCAAGTTTGCTCATTAACTTCTGGGGACACAGCATTGTGACACCAGGGTTTGCATCAAGAGAATACAAACTTTGCCACTGAATTGTGAACTTCTTTAAAATTAAACTATTCTTTCCTTAGTCCTTGAAATTAAATTTATATCACATATTTATATTAGTATGCACTCAGGTTTTGTTTACTTTCATACTTTAGAGTGAATTGGTTTGGTTAGTTTGATTTATGTTAGTTTATAGATCTTTTGTATTTAGATTCAACAGCAATCATTCATATAAAAGAGAGGGGACATGTTATAGGATACAGATATCAAGAAGACTTAGGTTCAAATACTAGCCTTTGATATATATATATACACATCTTCTATGTGACCACATAACTCCTCAGGGCCCCAGACTGCTGCCTAAGAGTTTAAGATGCTTAGCTATTTGATGGGGACAGCTTCCACAGTGGAAATTCTTTAGACACTGGAAAGCCCAGACTAGATACACATATTCTGACTTAAGTATGTACACACACACATACAGATTAAAACATTGCAAAAGCATCATTAAAGTATTTGTCGATCACAGTACATACTTTTGACACAAAGAGGGTTACTTTCAAATCTATGTGGTGGCATGGCTAGCATTCTAGTTTTTGCATTAGAAAGAAATGGATTTGCATCTTGACTCAAATATTTACTGTTTGTTCCTGGTCAAGACATTTAACATTTCAGAATCCCAGTTTCACCATGTGTAAAATGGGAGTGATAATATTATCTGCCTCACAGAGTTGTTGTGAGGATCATAGGATCATAAGATCATACATTTAGAACTGGAAGAATCCTTCTTCTTCTTGTTCCTATTGAGTTGTTTTAGTCATGTCCAACTCTTTATGACCTCATTTTAGGATTTTCTTGGTAAAGATACTCACGTGGTTTGCCATTTCCTTTTCTAGCCCATTTTACAGATGAGAAACTAAAGCAATTAAGTCACTTGCCCAGGGTCAGACAATTAGTAAATGTCTGAGACTAGATTTGAAATCATGAAGGTGGGTCTTCTTGATTCCAAGCCCAGTGCTCTATTCAATGAGCTCATTTTATAGATAAGGAACCTGGGGTCTAGAGAGATTAAGTAGTTTACAGAAGTTTACATAGGTAACAAATGACAGATGTAAGATGGAAACTTGGGCCCTTTGACTTTAAAGCCAGTGCTTTTGTCCCTGCCTCAAGTAATCTAATATGATGATGATGATGACATTTATATAGCACTTATTATGTGTCAGACACTGTGTTATGTGCTTTTAAAATATTATCTCATTTGACCCTCACAACAACCCTAGGAAGCAAGTACTATTATTATTCTCACTTTATAGCCGAGGGAACTGAGGCAGACAGAGGTGAAATGACTTGCCCAGAGTCACAAAAGTATTAAATGTAAGAGACCAATTTGAATTCAGGCTGCAGGCCCAGATCTCTATCCACTGGGCTGCCTAGCTGCCCCTAACATATGAAAATGTGTACAAAATTTAATGTGCCATATGATTATCTATTATTATTAACATAATGATGCTAATTTAGAAGTAAAACATTTTTTTCTCTGAGAAAGTGAAGATATGAACTTGAGATGAGGCAACATGGTATAATGGGACAAAATACACATTGGAATTGGGATCAGAAGAACTGAATTTGAATTACTGCTCTAACAGTGAATAGTTGTATGGCCACAGGCAAGTTACCTCATGTCTCTGACCATCAATTTCTTCATCTATAAAATGGTTTTTTACTTGAAAAATCAATCTTAATCATTTGGTCATTGTGGGGCAAGTGTTTCAGAAATCATAAGTGACAAAGGAAATAAAGGATAGATTCAGTGTGGATCATTCTGTTTTGGCCCATGTTACGCCATCATCTAGTTACATTGAATTGCAATTTTGTTTGTTATTCCAATCCCTCTTCAAATGCTCTTATGAACTACTCTTCATAATTTCTTTCTACTCTGAGAAAAAAATATAAAAAGATTCTTCATTAATCAATTTATAAAGTAGAAATGAAAACGACAGAAAAAAGCTAAAATTATCCATGCTTTTGATAATGGAAATGTTTTTGTATAACCAGAAGGTGAAGTATAATGTATAAGTGTAAATATAGGGGAAAACACTAAAAACCCGAAAGAAAAAAGAAACAAAATGTGTGGCATGTATTTTGTTTTGCCATTTTTTGCCTCCATTTGTTGCATGAACTTGTCAGAAAATATGCTATAGGAAAGAGACATGGATCCAGAATCAGTGATCACTTAAACATGATTGCAATTAGAGTTATGAAGCAGGATTAGAACACTTTCTTCCCAGGATGTGAAATAATGGAGACTGAGAGAGAATTTGAGAATATGCATGCATGGCTGGTGGCAAAAATACATGACATCTCTTTTCCTCTTTAAGAGATGTGTTGAAACATTAGGGGATGGCTTGTCTTACACTGATGAGAAGTCAATCTTGAAGAAAACTGAAAATCACCTTTTACACTAGTAAAACCCTTAAAATAATAGAAATCCAACCAAATCTGATAAAGAAATGTTTAGCTCACAAAAATAGTTAGTGAGGAAGATTTAGAAAATCTGTTTCATTCCCATCTCTACTTTCACAAAGGCAGCTGTTCTTCAGTCTGACAAAGAACTTTAGTGTAAAAATAGAGCATTTTGATTGATCATTTCTCACTGGTTGCAGTTTAGTAATGACAATTGGTGAAGACACAAAGTTTCATATTGCCCTCTTTTTTCATTGAGAAATTAGTTTTAGAGGATGCGAGTTGTTAAATGGAATTGATACATGGCCATAAGGTTAGGCACGAGTTATGGTTCCTTTGACCACATCTTTAGTAACAACAATAGCAACAAGAACATATGTGGATATGTGTGGATGTATACATTAACACACGCATAGTATGAGAGGCTAGTGGAAAGAAGCATGACCTTGGAGGTAGGAAGACCTGGGTGCAAGTCCTTCCTTCGGCACATACTGACTTATGAACAAATAGCTCATACTCTCAAAAGGTTTACATTCAGCTGCAGCAAGGAGGGAACATAGCAAGTATGCTGATAAGCAAATTCAAGGAAGAATGAGGAGGGAAGGAAATACTAGCAATTAAAGGGATAAGGAAAGCTATCATGGAGGAAGTGATACTATAGTCTTAAAACTAATGTTTTTAGGAGGCAGAGGTGAAGAGGGAGTGCATACAAATCAGGAGAGATGGCCAATGCAAAAGCACAGAGATGAGATACAGACGTGTTTTAGGAGGAACTATTATGTTGGTTTGACTGGAGTATGGAGTACATAAATGAATGAAAAAATACTCAGCACTTACTACATGCCAGTTATATCAAGGGCATGATGAAACAGATAATAAGATGGTATGATATGACACTTATTTCACACATTATTAGTTTCTGGAATTAGTTGTAGATAGATTGGGAAAGGCTTTAAATGCTGGGCTGAAGAGCTTATGTTTTATTCTACAGGCAATAGGGAACCACTAAGTCCTTTGAGTAGGGAAGTAACATGGTCAGATCTAGTTCTAGGAAATTTTATTTGGAAGGGGGATGGGAGAGGGGAGAGACTGGGAGAAGAGAGATCACTTACATTTCAGGTGAGAGGTAATGGCCCTGATTTATTATTTATGGCAATATCTGACTGAGTCTAATATTTGTTATGGTTGTAAAATGGATACTACTTGGTTACTGAATGAGAGTCAAAGGTGATTCCAAGGTCATGAAATTGGGTTACAGGAAAGATTTTTGCCCTCAATAAAATAGGGACATTTGGAGAAGGGATAGATAGGTTTAGGGGGAAGATGGGTTCCATCCTTTTTGTAGAAGTGCTGAGTGTGAGTTGTGGATGTAACTGCAAAACAGATAGCTGGTGATGTGGGGATAGAGTTCCAGAGACAGATTATGAGTGGTTTCGTTAGACACAGAGATAAGAAGTTAATCTAGGGGAGCTTCTGATATCACCATGGAGAGTATAGAAAAGAGAAAAGACTCCTGGACAGAGTTTTGGAGGATATTTATTTTTAATGGATGATCCAATAAAGTAGACAAAGAAGTAGTATAGTCAAACATGTAGGAGAGGAAATGGGAGAGAAGAGTGCCAAAGAAACTAAAGGAGGAGAGACGATGAATGGGAGGGGTGGTTGGCAGTTTCAAAAATTGCTAATAGGTTTAGCATGATGAGAACTGAGAAAAGACCAATGGACTTCACAGTTATGGTCAGTGGTTATTTTACAGAAAATAGTTTCGGTCACGTGATGAAATCAGAAAATAAATTACCAAAGGCTGAGAAGTGAGTAGGAGATAACACTGCATATAAAGCACTCTAAGCCTTAAAGTATTATAAATATCAGTCATGACTATCCTGAAAGCTGTACAATTCAAACAGAGCCTTAACATCAAAGAATTTTTGAGCTAGAAGGGATTACAGATTTCTTTGCATATATAAATTTACATAGACAAAAAAAAAAAAACAATCCTTGGAGATTGAACACAACTTTAAACACATGACTAATAAAGTTTTGACTTGTGATGTTATCAGAATGATGTGTTATTGCGGAGAAACTTCTCCCAATGCAAGTAAAAACTCTGCTCCTGAACTTAGAGAGAATTGTGTGGAGCACTGAGAGGTTGTGACTTGGTCAGTATGTGGTAGAGATAGTACTACTTGAACTCAGGTCTTCCTGGCCACAGTACCACTTCTCTATCCATTAGGCAAAGGTTTCTCTCCCATAATTCAAATGATACGTAAATGTAACCACAAATAATTTAGCGCTCTATAAATAAAAGGTACTTAATGTTGAAAGAATGAATAATTGGGGTGGCTAGGTGGCAGTGAATAAAGCACTGGCGCTGGAGTCAGGAGCACCTGAGTTCGAATATGGCCTCAGACACTTAACACTAGGCATGTGACCTTGGACAAATCATTTAACTCCAATTGCTCTGCCTTCCCTCCCTCCAAAAAAACAAAAACAAAAATGAAAAAGGAATGCTTATTGGATGAAAGTAATGAAATAATAAATTCAGTATGTTCAGTTGTTTAGTCATGTTCAACTCTACATGACCCCATGGACTTTTTGCGCGTGGAGTTTTCTTGGCAAAGATACCAGAGTAGTTTGCTATTTCCTTATCCAGAATGTCTGCATTTTTATAGAGGAACTGAGGCAAATAGGGGATAAATGACTTGCCCAGGGTGAAACAGATAGGGAGTTCCTGAGGCTGAATATGAACTCAGATTTTCCTGATTCCAAACCTACTCTGTCCACTGCACTATCTAGGTGTCCCTAATTTAGAATAATGGGGATTTAGTCTAGAAAAAAAAAACAAATTATTTTCAGAATAACAACATAGAATTCACCTCCAATTTATTATTACTAAACTAAGGAAATTTCATTGACCAGTTAACAGAATTTGAGTTAATGAAGGGAATCTGGTTAGTGCAGTTGGTCTCATTGGTTCTAGAACAAGATTTGTAGTGCAAATTTATATTTAGCATCCTATGTTTTGTGCTGATGCTTAATTATTTTTAGATATTAGTATTTTAAATGTTTTTCTTTTTCATTAATTATATATATGAACCACCTACCCCAGCATAAGCTCCCACTATTACCAACCCTTTGAAAGGGGTTTTGCAGAGAATAGACTAGGAAGAAAACAACTGTTATAAGATAGGAAAAATATGTATAGTTTGATATAGATTTTCTACATGACATTATACAGATTTTGGGGGCTAGATGTATGAATTTTTAGATGTATTGGAAGTATTCTAGTTCATATTTTCCTACAAAGAATTAGTTCCTGGAGATGAGCTTAATTCCCCAAAATCTGAAATGACCAAACTTCAAAACTATTTTTTAAAAGGCTATGTAAATCAGCGGATCTCATGTAAATGGGATTGTGGTAATGTTATATTAAAAAGAGAAACAAACAAACATATTAACACAGGACAAGTAAAGAGACTTGAATTGTGGTTCCAGTTGTGTCACTAATTAGTGGCTATGACATTATGATTTCCTTCAACTTCCTCATATTTACCAGAGAGTTGGAACAGTTTATTTCTAAGGTTCTTCAAGCTATAAATTTATTTGATGCTATCTGCCTTATATAATTCTCAAGCTTTTATCTCATGTACTCATTTAAATTATTCCTGCTATTTTATAACTTTCCCTGTTGGCTTGCTCTCCACGGTCCATATTTTAGTCAAAAACTGAGTTTCCTAATGGTATTGTTGAAAGCAAAACAACCTAAAATTGTGCCAAGCCCTAATAGCTGAGAGGAAGATATGCAGTAGGCATAGTAAAAAAAAATCAATTCAATACCCATTCACAAAGTCAGCCTCAGGCACAAATCAGAGCTTACAAGGCCACCACATTTATACTCAGTAACCAAGTGATTTTTTTTTAAAGCATGAGCTTCTCTATATAACTAGCCATTCTCAAATATACTTTCTCATTAAAACCTGATTTGTAGAACTATTGATGTTTTTATGTATTTATCTGCTATAAGAACGTGACTTCAGAGACCCACTTTATATTTTAAAATCTACCATGGAATGAAATAACATAGTCCATAGGAATATTCTATTATCCTTCCAGTTCTGATATTTCTTTTTTATTTTAATTTTATTCTAAACTTAAAAATAGAAGAAAAACAGTTTTTCCATATATATAGTAAAAGAAAAAAGATAATATATGAATCTTTGAATCTGTATTATAAACAATTTGCTTTTTAAAATATGAAAGTTTTAAAGCTGTCCTGCTTGTCTTTATTTCATTCTGGATTTCCTTTTCTATTCTCTGCAATAAACATATTTCAGTGAGACTTATGATGAAAAATGCTATCTATCCCCCTCCAGAGAACTGAGGGAGTGTGAATGCAGATGGAATCATAATATTTTTTACCTTTTTTTATATGTCTTTTCTTTCACAACATGACTGATATGGAAATATGTTTTGCAGACCTGCACATTTATAATCTATATTAAATTGTTTGTTTTTTCAATGAAGGGAAAGGGAGGGAGAGAATTTGGAATTCAAAATAAAAATATTAAATATTCTTTTACATGTAATTAGAAAAAATATTTTAAAATGTTTCAATGACCCTTTTTTCCTTTTTATTTTTGAGGGGAGGATGTTAACTTCCTCTCCAACCCATGTCAAGTTCCTTTTCACAAATGAAAGAGATAAAACTCTTGTGATAAATAAGCCCTATTTAGGCAAAACTTTGACCATTTCTGACCATGGTTTTCTGCATCTGCATTCACCACCCCTCTCTCCGGAGGAAAGAAAGCCCTGTCATTTCTAATAATCTTCGGAGTGCAAATCTAGAGCAGAAATAACGGGCATGCTTATGCAAAAATGCAAAGGAAAATCCAGATGCTATTTCACATAGTGTAGACATCTAGTTTTACCTTAAAGAACTGAATTCTGAAAGCAGTCCTAAAATAAGAAATGGCTCTTGCAAGAAATTTTTGTGAAAGGAAAATGGTTGCTTCCATCCCTTTAAGATTATAATCCAAATGTTCTCCCAAGAGAATAGTGGGTGGTGGAAACAGCCTTTTGGTCAAGGTGAATTCCAAAAGGACTGGGGTAGGGTGGTATAAGCTGTCTCTCCATAATGAAAATTATCTTCAGAGAGTCTTTAGGCAGCCTCATAAGCTCAAACTACTAAAGACTATCACACCTGATATCATGATTGAATACACTGAGCCTTTATAAGAAATTCAGTGTGGAAATTCGCTCTCTCCTTGCCCAGACGTACTGATCACATATGCTCAGTCCATGTTTCAGTATTTTTACTTTGAAAAAAAGTGAGAAACATTAATTTCATGGAAAATAGAAACACCTCACTTAGCAATTTATGTTTCAGAACATTTCTCTTCTGGGGCACTGCTTTTCTTGTCCAAAACGTGTATATTAGAAATAAAATTCTAATGACATCAACTAAGTCTAAGTTAACTTTCTCACTCAGAGAAGACACTATAAGCTAACATATTTTTTTCCTGCTCTAGAGTGGGCCAGCTACTTTGTAAATCATTGGACTCATCTCCAACTGATGAAGTCAATATGGTTGAGGAAAAAGAGGGTCAGATTTTTAGTAAGAGAAGGAGGGAATAGGAATTTATAAAGCTCTTACTATATTCCAGGCACTGTGCTAAGTGAAATGTTTTGTAAAATGTGGACATTTGCAACAGGGGTTCTATCACACCTCTGTTGCCAATATGAGTGTGTTATGGGAATGGAAATCTGAAATTCTTCCCTTCCCCTAAGCCCTTTAATAGGCTTCAGTGACTCTGAGAACCTTCCTTGATTTGAAAATATACTCTGCTCCCTAACAGGCTGAATGTGGCCACATGGAGCTTGTGGTGGGAGGCTTGTTTTTCAGGAATGCCCACACCTTGCTGCTTTGTGATTGGGTAGTGGGGCAAGAGGGTTGTAACATTATCTGAGCCAGGAGAAGGCTATATATACCCTAAGATTTTGCTTTGGGCCTCACTTTGAGAAGAGTTGTGTGATTTGACCAGTTGAGACTCTGGGCAGCCATTGAGGCCCCCGGTTTTGAAAACCCAGATGTTGGTGCTTCCCTCTCTGGTAACTGACTAGGTATGGATATAATGGTCAGACAGCTGGAAGCCTGTCTTCTAATGTTTCTCTGTATTTGTTGTCTGCTTGTAACCTCTGTTTATATTCTCTGAAGTTCGGTGCTGACCTTTTCCCCCTGAACTAGGTAAATGATATATGTTTGATTAAAGTAAGATTGTTAACCCATTTTGAATTGCTTTTCTTTAGAAGAGCAGATCTAAGAACCTGTGCTAGCAGCCATCCTGGGTATGCTAGAGTTCTTGCGGCTACAGAGTCTCTGAGACTCAATTACCTCATCAGTTAAAGGAAGAGGCTAGAATAACTGATCTCCAAGGTTTCTTTCAACTCCAAACTGGTTTTAAGTTCTAATGATATTACTCACAATTTGTGACCTTACAGAAGCTACTTAACCACTGAGTTTCAATTTCTTCTATTGTAAAATGCAAATAATATTATCTGCCCTGTCTAACTCATAAGGTTGTTATGAAGATAAAATAACACAATGCATATGCATACTGTATAATCATAAAGCACTACATATATGTTAAAGGTTGCAGTTTGTTACAAAGAGACTAAACTCAATGACAAAATGTCTTTCAGGTGATAGGTGAGGAAAAGTGGGTTTAGGGACCACATAGCTTGGGAGGAGTTCTTATGGGAAGTAGCTTCCCATAAGTTTCCACTGTTTTGTCTTGATGAATTAACAGATTCAATTTTTGTAAGTGGGGTAATTACAAGAAAATTAGGACAATTTGTTACCTTAACACACTTACAAAGGTATGTGTGAAATTATTGATTTTATGTGAATTCCTGTATCTTTCATAATGCTTCTTAGAAATTAATCCTGTAATGCCTCTCCTCTCCCACTATTTATATGAATCTCTTTAGAAAAAACGGAGCCAAAGAACCAAACCTTTCAAGACAGAAAATTAACATTTGATTTCATCCTTATGTACTGTCAAATGTTGAGTCAACATTCATGCCTGAGAATTTCAGTACTCTGGACAACAATGTATAGATACTTGATTAGAGCTGAGATCTGATCATTGTGGGTACATATTCCATAGACACAGATCAAAATCCCCCCATGCTTTCTTGTCCTGTGGCATTTTCTTCCACAAATCATCCTTAAAAACCTTACCCAATGCACTGGTGGCCATCTTCAAATTCAGTTAATATAAAGTGAGTACTAGGGTACACTTTGGGTGTCCACTTTACTTTTACTATCACTATTCCACTTCCCTTTCCCATTACATATGTTCTTTTTTTTTTGGAGGGCAATTGGGTTTAAGTAATTTTCCCAAGGTCACACGGCTAGGTTTTTGTTTGTGTGGGTTAAGTGTCTGAGGCCGGATCTGAACTCAGGTCCTTCTGACTCCAGGGCAGGCGCTCTACTCACTGCGCCACCTAGCCGCCCCTACATATGTTCTTAATGTTGTCTTTTATGCTATTTTTCACCCAAAAGCCACTGGCTGTAATATGATTTAAGCTACTTATATGTGGTATGCTTATTACTACTAACTATTAAATATGCAATTTTGAGTCTTCTGATATATCACCATAAACTATCACTGAGGAAATATTTATTCTATAATTATTTGCTGTTGTCACTAAATTGTATATGTCCTTTTGTTCAGTGATAAAATTATTATGTATATGTCCCAAACAGGTAAAGGGGAGAGGGAAAGGATCAATATATTATATATATATATATATGTAAGAATATTTATAACTGTGCTTTTTTATTATGGCAAAGGACTAGAAACAAAATAGGTGCCCATCAATTAAGAGAACAACTGGAAAAGTTGTGGCATATTAATGAAATAGAATTTTTTTGTACCATAAGAAATGTGAAATATAATAGCTTCAGAGGAAAAAAGATAGGCTTGTATAAATTGATATAAGATGGAGTGAACAGAACCAGGAGAAGATTTTATGAGAACACAATGATATTAAAGGAAAATAAAACTATTAAAAATCTCAGAATTTTCACTGAAGCAGCAACCAGTCCTGCCTTTAAAAGACTGATGATAAAGTATATCTTGGACTTCATGGTAGAGAGGTGATGGACTAGAGGCAGAGAATTAGACACATATTATCAAGTATGGCCAATATCTTGAATTGTTTTCTTCAACTATACATATGGGGGGAGGGGCCTCTAACTGAGGGAGGGAGAAGAGGATTGGGATAGTGACAGAAATTTTAAAAAGGTATATAAACAAAACATATTAAAGATTAAAAAATTCTTCTTGCAAATTAAAAAAAAAAAACTACTTGGTGAAAACATTCTGATTCCTAAAGATCAAATAATAGTAGCATTTTAGAAATCTCTAATATATAGATGGGATTATTTCACTTAAATATAAATAATAGCAAGGCAATTTAATTTGTTGGATTGGTGTGTAATTATAAATTTATACTGCCATTTAAAATATTAAAATGCCATGAAAATTCAACAAACAATAAAAGTTTGTGATGATAAAAAACCTGCAGGAAAGCAGGAAGGATAATTGCAATTGAGCTGCATATTTGCAAATGTGAACCAGCCAATTAGGAAGGAAATCACTTACACACACACACACACACACACACTCACACTCACACGTACACAAACAACTATATATTTGTGGACTACCTGACCAAATGAATGCCATTATCTGAGTAATATACTTTTAAATTCCACTTCATTTTTCAAGCATAACTATTTTGAATAGTCTTTTTCTAATGAATATGGATTTCGTTAAAGAAGCCTTGAGTGCTTCAGGACTCAATGATATTAATGCAATGTCATCTACCAAAAGGAATATTAGAGAAGTATTGTCATTAATAAGGAATTCTTCTAATTGGACTTCGGACATGACATCCACTGGTGAATGACAAGGGAGGGTATATCCATATTATATGGAACTTCATGTTACTGATGCGAATCAGATCATTTAAGAGTTATCTCCGCTCCTATTTTATTTCCTTCCTCTGCTATTGCTACTGCCATTCTAAACTCCCAATTGAACTACCAGAGATCATTCCTGGGAGTAGCTAGGCCATTGTGCTTAGCACTCCTCAATACCACATTTTCACCTCGGTTATTTTTTACCTCATCTTTCCCTATTTTCTACCTCTACCACTTAGAAGTATAATCCAACAACATTGCTCCAACAATCCATTGCTTCTGGAAAGGGTGTCAATTGCCTGTCCTATTGTTCTACTCATAATCTTTGTGACTTCAGAGATCATAAATCCCTGCTCAAACTCCCCTACATATGTTGTCTCTGCCATGAACATGTAAGCTCCTAGATGGCAGGGGCTAAAAAGCCCCTGATTTTATGTTCCTAGTACTTAACACAGTGCTTGGCATATAATAAAGACGTGTTTAAAATTCATTCATTCACGCATCATCTTCATGGTTTCACCTGTTATAGAATCCTGTGTGATTTTTATGTATGTATGGTGGATACTTTGCTTGGTAAAATCTTTTAGGCTAAATTTTATTTTAAATGAACAAAAAAAGGGTGCGATCTTATGTTTTTTTGTTTTTGTTTTTAATATACCTTTCAAGCAGTTGTGAGACTATGAAGAAACAATCTGCTGTAGAAAATTTTCTAATAAGGTCTAAATGTTCTTTTCTCATATTTTGACCAAAGATACCCTTGATACAGGCATAGATTATTCTCATAAAGATTTTATAGAGATAAGAAAGTAGACATATGGGTACTGAATTGCTGGACTATTGAATTACTATGGCAGATGTCTGAATACTTGAAATCCCCCATCATACCTATATCCTGCATCTGTCATAGCTTTGTGATCTGAATGAGGAACTAATGATTCATTTATTCCACATATAAGTAACCTTTCAAAGCACACTTTCTCCCTCTGCCCCTCTCCACTCCAGTACTGCTATTTCTCTCTCCTTTGATTCTCATCTACATTTGTTGCCACCATCTCTCCTTCCTTGGGCTGCTAGATTTAAAAAGTGCATGACTTATGGTTGTAAACAATAACCAAATAAAAAGAGTCACATACCTTCTTGATATACAGTGATACTTTGCTACTCTTTTTTATCTGGTTTATAATTTTTGGATAAGATATACATTTCTCTTGCCAAATCAAATTCATAAGTCCAAACTCCAAGCATCTAAGTGATGCTCATGAGCTAGGTTTTTTTTTCTTTTGTATTAAGGTCTGTAGTTTATTTGAAAAAAAAATTAGTCATACACTTTGCCTTCTGATGAAGACATAAGAACTGAAGTCCTGAGGAGCTAAAGTGACTGGAAGTCATATAGTTTCTGATTGGCAGATGTGGGTTAGAACTCAGGGTACATCTCCCAGTCTAACATTCATGCTATAATGCTACCTGTAAATGATTGAATGGTAAACATCTATCTATCTATCTATCTATCTATCTATCTATCTATCTATCTATCTATCTATCCATCTATCTATCTATCTACAAACACAAAAACACACACACGCCAAAGACTATGCTAGGTGCTCAGTAAATATTTGTTGATGAATAAATGTTGGAATATTAGACTTTTTGCATAGGTTTACATACATAGGTTTAGAACTAAAATGGACTTTAAAGGGCATTGAATCTGCTCCCTTATTTTACAGATAAGGGAACTGAGGCTTAATAAGGTTAATTGACTTTACCCAGGGCCACATAGTTAGTAAAAATCTGAGGCAAGATTGAAAAACCAGTCTTCTTGATAACATGCTACCATATATAACATGTTCTCTCTTTTATTACTCAAATAACTTTTGCATAACTTTCTTATTTTATCTTCTGCTGGTCTATCTAAAAGTTTTCTAGCACCTCAGAACTGAAGCAAAGTTTGAGGTACTGTGAAATTCATCCATTTTACTTCAACCAATGTGCAATATTGTTTGTATTAAAGTCTATGAATTTAAAATTTTATACTAGGAATATTTTGGGTTCTCAGTTTTTTTAAACAACTTTTTTGTCTTTTTTTTTTTGGATGGGGGAAGGCAGGGTAATTAGGGTTAAGTGACTTGTCCAAGGTCACAGAGCTAGTAAGTTTTAAGTCTCTGAGGCCAGATTTGAACTCAGGTCCTCCTGACTCCAGAAACATTGCTCTATTCACTGTGCCACCTAATTGCCCCCTGGGTACTCAGTTTTAAGCCCATATGAGTGTTAGGTTTCATTTGTCCTTTGTTTATAACCATAAGTCAAGCTGGTTGTCTCTCAGTTGTGTATAATTTGTCTCAAGTGGAATTGTCAGAGAGAATATAGTCAAATCAGCGGATTCCCACCACTAGATGATTAAATAATAATAATTGGATCAGTAGCATCATTTTCATATATAAAGGTCAACACAATACATACTGTAGGAGAATAGATGTAGTAGTATTTTTAGATTGAACATTGAAAAGGCCGTCCTTATTGTCAGAAAGACCTAGGTTTATAACTGTTAGTTGAATGGCCTTAGGTATGTCATGCAGCCTCTCAGTGCTCCAGACAACAACACTCTTAACACTGTAAATTACAGATATGTTATTAATTTGTATCCATGAAAGAAATTTTTACACTGGGAGTTCCCTAATGCTAAAGAAATCACTTGTCACTGCCAAAAAGGAAAAGACAAGAACAAAACTTACATAGCAGATGTAAGCTCTAGTAAATAAATCCTATTTCTGTATGATCTAACCAGCACTGGTGAAAAAAAGCTATTAAATGGCTTTATTAAATTACATTAAACTCCTAATCTTTTTTCTGCAAATGTTTATCAATCAGCCTGTAGTCCTAATAAAAATAACCATCTCCTTTTCCCCCCACAGAGGGATTGGTAAATAGGTTGTAGTAAATTAAGAACCGCCAGATCTCTAATCAAATTTACACCTTGTCCAATCCCAATTAGTTTCCTTTGAGGGTCATCCCACAGGTTAAACTAATTTCTTCCCTTTTATTCCTACTTTTTCAGGAACATCACCAGAGAAGGCTGAAGAAATAGGTATAAATACAAAGGTTAAGCATGATTTTGTACATTTTAAAATTCTGCTTAACTTTTAGTTCAGGATATTTTCCAAAAAGGAAGTAAAGCAACTTTGGTAAATAAATCTTTAAGAAAAAACAAACAAATAAACAAACAAACAAGCAAACAAACCCCAAAAGGATGCAATTAAGAGTGGTACTACTAGAAGGAAATGAGAGAAAGTAAATGGAATGATAGCTTGAACTACTGAAAATAGCAGAGAAAGCCAGGCAAACCAATTGAAGGTAATTATTCAGCTCATCACAAAAAACTACATTGTCCAATTGTAGGTACTGTGAATAATATACCCTTCTACCTATTACAATAGATTGGGATGGTCATTCTTTTATTTAGAGGCAACCTTTTTGTGAAACTTTATTTGTATAGCTAACAATTTGAATGAGGGAAGCCTTGCAAGGGCTTTTGCTCTATTATTGTTACCCAGGAAACTGGTTCTTAATTTCCAGTGACTGAATGCTGAACGATACAGGCTTCAAAGAAATTCAAAGAGATTGTGAAGACTGAATTTGTTTGAAATGTTCAGTTTTCTGAAATGTTCAGTTAATAAAGTAAGAGGATCCCTTCTTGGGTTTGCAATTTAAATAATCCTATAGGCTGATGTCCTTTTCTCACATCTCCTTAAAACAAAATGGTACTACAAACAGCAATTATGGTGTTGGATGATTTTAAGAATTCATAATAAATATAGCAATTATAAATCACAGTATTTTAAAGATTCAAATGGGGAAAATTTTTATAATGAGGACATTTATTTGTTCATGTCCAACACAAAATAAGTGCAATTATCTATCTGATAGCTCAAAGGAGTTGCTGATAGCCCATTTCCATTTAGAAATGTTCACTTTGCTAGAGTTATTTTGTATGGTATTGTCTTATGGCTAACACTCATTTCCTGGAATAAAATGATACGAGAAGCAAGACTGACATGATAAAAGCTTTCCATCATCATAATTATCAACATCCATCCTATATAATTTTGTCAAGTGCCTGTTTTCCCTCTAGTTGAGAAATTATTTCATTTGATCTCTTTTGAAATTGGGTTCTACTTATACTGTTAACAGAATTATGTGTCTACAGGACAAAGGTGAATATGGAGTACCATGGAATAAGACAAAAATTTAATGAGAAGAGAGAAAAAGGAAGACTGCTAAAGATGGTGGATAATAGTTTGGATAGAGCACTGGTCATGCAGTCAGAAAAACCTGAATTGGAATTTAGCATCTGATAGCTTTTTATGGGTGACTCTGAGCAAGTTAGAACATATCTGTGTCTCAATTTCTTCATTTGTAAAATGGGTATAATAACTTTGTCATGGGATTGCTATAAATATCAAATAAGATAATGTAATTAAAGTGGCATACAAAAGAATTTTACAGATTATCATTATTTATCTTTGCACTCCAGAATCTGTTTCAGCACATTGAATTCCCCAATATTTTAAAATAAGTAACCAGAAAGAAGAGAATCATCATATACAGTAAAGGATCAACCCAAAGGCAATGGAAAGAAACCTGGGCCTCTATAATATTCAGGAAAACTGGGAAAAGCCCCCAAAGTTCTTCATAAAGTCAGCCAGCAAGAAGGTTAAATATAGCGCAAAAGGTTAACTGACCCAGGACAGAGTTCTAAGCCAGGATTTGATTTTGAAATAAATTGACTTTCTTTTTCTTTCAAAGAATGAGACAGGTATACTTGTATCTTCCTATTAACAAAATTAATAAAATGACTAACTACATAGAATATAATATTTTTCAAAATGTTATAAATTTTCTTATTTGTTGGTTCACACATATGATGGAAGTACACTGAATCCACATTTTGTTTTGGGCTTATCTTCCATTCTTACCATTCTAAAGAAATTCCCCCTCCCCAAAGTTCAGATTCTTTATTTTTGATTATACAACTCCTTACTTCTTGCTGCTTCCTGTTGTTCTGCTGCATGTGACTGCCTTCCCTGGGAACCCTCAGGAAAACAAAGAAACAAAGTCTTCTTTGTGCTTGGAGGTACTGCAGCCAATAGATAGACAATCTAAATGAAATCAGTTGGGTCTCTTGACACAGCCAAGAAAGACAATAGGACAAAAGAAATGTCCCTGACAAGAATATCCTTCTGTGAAAAATTCAAAGATTCATGAAATATATCATTTTGATTCATTTCTCTAGGAAAATAAAAGGTTTCCCTTAGCCCAATGAATAAATGGAGGGGGGTTGTGTGAAGCTAGGTGCTTTAAAAATAATAATAAAAGTATCCTACTTCAGATCATTACTATACAAGAATATAAATTAATGGTAATTTGCATGAAGTCTTTTGGAATATTGAATTATAGAGTGAAACTTTGTGGTGTTTTAAGTAAAATTTAAATATCTTAAGAATGAAATATTTTGTATTTTTAGAAATGAAATCATCTCACCTACCCCAAATGCAAACATCATTTTCTTTTTCTGTATTAGGGTGAAAGGAGGTAAAGGATGAAATGTCTTACCCTAATAGACAATACTAGAGCTGAGATGAAGAAAAGACCAAATTTTCTTATCTTCATATGAATTTTCAAATGATGCTTCTCCTTACTTAGACAAATTTCCTAAATTCAATCTCCTGAGATATTATCTTAAGAAGCTTCATTTGTAATACATAATAAAGAATATGTTGGTGATATCCTTGGGTAATACCCAAGTCTCTGATCTTGGGTAACCTGGTTGTAAAGCCATTGCTCTAAATCAGTTTTTAGGCTGTATATAAGTTAGGATCATAAATGTAGTGTTAGAAAAGATCTTAGCTTCTGTCTAGTTTAGTCTTCTCAGACAAGGAAATTAAATTTTTTAAACTAGATTTTTAAACAAAGTTTGAAGATTTACCCAAGGACTTAAAAGTAGAGAGGAAGAGAGTTGGAATTTGAACCTATATTTTCTGTCTGAATAAAATCCAATGCTTTGTGACTGCCCTAAAGGAGTTAAGGGGATCTCTTAGGAAATATATTTATATAAGTATACATGTGCAGATATGTATATGCATGTTGTATAAGGATAGAGATACCCCATATTGAGAGGGGTTCATTTCTCAAACGATCTATTATAAAACATGGAATCTCATAGTAGGAAGGGACCTAGGAGGTCATATAGCCCAACCTGTATCTGGCCAAGAATTCTATGAAATCCTTCATCTAAAGCCATCTAACATCTTCATAAAAGGTGTACTCTTTGGGCCTTTTGTTTTGGAATCAAGAAGAAAGATAACCAGCTTCATGGGGGTGGAGTGAAGATGGTGGAGTAGAAACAGGACTTCTGGGAAGCTCCGGCTCCCAAATCCTTCAATTCATGTAAAAGGTGACTTTGAACAAACTTTGGAGCTACAGAACCCACAAAATGACACAGAGAAGCTAACCTCCTGCTGAGGACATCCCGGCAGGCCGACAGCAAGTGGCCAGTGAAGCACTTTGGGAGCTGACCCCAGCCCGGACAAGCTGGAGGTTTTAGCCTCAGGGCAGGCTGACCAGCCACCAGCTTGAGGGACTTCAGATCACCACCAGCTATGGCAGTTTCCAGAATTATCAACACATAGATGTGAAGGACAAAGTGAGAGGTCAGTGCAGAGTGGACTTTGGGATCCAGTAGTTTGGGATTACATTGGTCTTTATTCCCTGAAGGAAGAAGCCACTGAGGCACAGCCACTGCCATGTGTCAGCTTCAGCTCCAGGCTTGAAGACTGCAGGGGGACCAAGTGACCAGTTGTTTCAACCTGCTTGCATCTGGATTGCAGTATATGGTGGAAGGCCTGGGGTGTGTTACCAGCTTTCCAGAGTGTGTGGAAGCTTCAGAGAGGGCACCCAACTAATACCTTCGGCAGCTAACAAAACCCATATTGTTTGGGATGAAGCTCCCTGGTCTGATAGCAGAGTCCTACTGTGGCAAAAAGGTCAAAAGTCAAGAGATTGAGTGGCAACGTGAGCAGGCAAAGGAAGCAAAGCAAGCAGAGCAATCCAAATTTACACTCCTATTTGGGGGACAAAACAGATCAAAGCATGGAACAGGAGAAAGACAATGAAGTCAGAACTCCTACACCAAAAGCTTCCAAGAAAAATACGAGCTAGTTATAAGCCATAAAGGAACTTAAAAAGGATTTTGAAAACCAAATAAGAGAATTGGAGGAAAAAATGGGGAAGAGAAATGAGGATGACGCAAGAAATATATGAGTCAATAACCTGAATGAAGAAAATAACACCTTAAAAAATAGACTAACTCAAATGGCAAAAGAGGCTCAAAAAGGAAATGAGAAGAAGAATGCCTTAAAAAGCCAAATTTCCCAGATGGAAAAAGAATCTCAAAAGCTCAGTAAAGAGAATCATTCCTTCAGAATTAGATTGGAGCAAATGGAAGCTAGTGACTTTATAAGAAATCAAGATACTATTAAATGGATACAAACAAATGAAAAAATAGAAGGCAATGTGAAATATCTCATTGGGAAAACCACTGACCTGGAAAATAGATCCAGGAGAAATAATTTAAAAAGTATTGGACAACCTGAAGGCCATGATCAGAAAAAGAACCTAGAAATTATCCTTCAAAAAATTTCAAGGAAAATTGCTCTGATGTTTTCGAATGAGAGGGCAAAATAGAGATTGAAAGAATCCACTGATCTCCTGAAAAAAGATCCACAAAAGAAAACTCTGAGGAATATTATAGGTAGGACCAGGAATTGCCATATCAAGGAGAAAATATTACAAGCAGCCAGGAAAAATAATTTGAATATTGTGGAAACACAATCAGGATAACGCAGAATCTGGCAGCTGAGGGATCAAAGGGCTTGGAATATGATATTCCAGAGGTCAAAGGAGCTGAGATTACAACCAAGAATCACCTACCCAGCAAAACTGAGTATCATGTCTCTGGGGAAAATATGGTCATTCAGTGGAATAGAGGACTTTCAAGCATTCTTGATGAAAAACCCAGAGATGAATAGAAAATTTGACATTCAGATACAAGAAGCAAGAGCAGCATGAGAAGGTAAACAGGGAAAAGAAATCATAAGGAACTTATGAAAGTTGAACTATTTATATTCCTACATGGAAAAATGATAATTGTAACTTATGAAACTTTTCTCAGTATTGAGAATAATTGAAGGGAATAGAAATGTATATATGTATATACACACACACATATATATATATATATATATATATATATATATATATATGTCTATATAGGAGGGTATATGGGCATATGAATACATATGTGAGTGAGTGTATATATGTGTACAGGTATACATAGATAGAGGGCACAGGACCAATTTAATAGGAAGTGATGATACTTAAAAGGTGAAATTAAGAGGTGATAATGGAATATAATGAGAGGAGATGGGGAGAGACAGAATGGGGTAAACTATCTCATATAGAAGAGGCAAGGGTAAACTATTACAATGAGGGGAAGAACAAGAAGATAAAAGGGAATAGATCAATCTTATTCTCATTGAATTTGGCTTAGGGAGGGAATGACATACACACTAAATAAGGTATCTCACCCTACAGGAGAATAGGGGGCCAGGGTATAAGAGGGGAGATGATGGAAGAGAGGGCAGGCTGGGGGGAGGGAAGTTTGAAGCACCCACTTTTGAAAAGGGACATGATCAAAGTAGAGAACAGAACAAGTGGGAGGTGGGATAGGAGGGAGGGAAATATAGTCAGTCTTTCACAATATATCTGCTATGGAAATGTTTTTCATAGCTCCACATGTACAACCTATATTGAATTGCTTATCTTCCCAATAATGGTGGATGACAAGGGAGGAAGGGAATGAATCTGGAATTCAAAGTTTTAAAATCAAATGTTTAAAAAAAAATATATATATATATATACATACATATATACTATTATTAATATTATTTTACATGTAATTGGCAAATAAGATATATAAGCACTGGGGTATAGAGATGCACCATGCCCTACTGGAAAGTGGAAGGGGAATGGGAAAAGATATGAGAGAGGGCAGACTGGAGGAGGAGATAGATATTCAATGGGATCACTATTTTGGGGTGGTGGGTAGGGAAAAATGGGGACAAAATTTGTAACAATATCTTGCAGAAATGAATGATGCGCGGCGGGGGGGGGGGGGGCGGCTAGGTGGCGCAGTGAGTAGAGCACCTGGCCTGGAGTCAGAAGGACCTGACTTCGGATCCGGCATCAGACACTTAACCCACACAAACAAAAACCTAGCCGTGTGACCTTGGGCAAGTTACTTAACCCCAATTGCCCCAAAAGGGGCGGCTAGGTGGCGCAGTGAGTAAGAGTGCCGGCCTCGGAGTTGGGATGACCCGAGATCGAATCCGGCCTCAGAAAATGAGCACCCACACACAAATAATGACTAGCCGTGTAACCTTGAGCAAGTTACTTAACCCCAATTGCTTAAAAAAAAAAAAAAAGAAATGAATGATGCAAACCACAAGTTAATAAAGCATTTGAAAAAGTGATAAAACATTCAGGAGTTAAAAGTTTTGCTCAACAGTTCTCTGAGATAACCCATTTGGCTCTTGAATACTTCTAATTGTAAGAAAAATTTTCCTTAATTGAAACCTGAAATCTGTTCCTCTGTTTCCACCTTTTGCTCTTTGCTGTGTGAGATGAAAAACCCATTCAAAATTCAACCACAAACACGGAGATTTCTCAGGATAAAAACAGGACTTTTATTCTCTACCCCCAGGAGAAGAGGGTGGTCTTCTTCATGAGGCATCAGTGTGAGGAGGGACCTGTGATATGGGGCAAGGAGGGGTTTTTAAACCCTACTACAGGAGGGTCAGATTTCTCACTGTCCCTCTCCTCCCCCTTCTTTTCCCATTAGTTGAGGGGAGGACTCACAATCTAAAGGCGGGAACACTAAAAAGAAAGAGGAGAAAAGACCAGGGCTGTCCCTGCCTCCCATTGGTTGGGGAAGCGGGGCTAGTATTTTGGCCCTAGTTGAACAAGGACTCAGAATACATTTTTATGGCTTCTATTCCTTTCTCCCATTGGCTGAGAGATGAGCTCACAGTCGGGACTATCCTTCATTCCCATTGGTTGGGGAGGCGGGGCTAGCAGAGGGGCTGTCCCTCCCTCTTGTTACCTGGGAGATGAACCTAGTCTTCTGTGAAGCTCCGTCTGGGCTACCCCCTGTTCTCATTGCCTGAGAGCCGAACTTCTTTTCAAGAGAGCAGGGTGAAAATCCAGCAAGTCATTCCATCTATTATTACTGACAGAAGTGGGGGGCAGGGGGGTGGTGAATGAAAAAATCTGAAGTACAAAGTAAGGTCCTGGGAAAAAGAAGAAGGGGGAGGGGAGGGGAAGGGCCCCAAGTTCTGTACTTCTCCCAAAGGAACCCAGGACTCCCATTTCCTGCTCTGGGAAGTCCTCACAGAAGATCTGCACCATACAGTGGTAAGACCTTGGGGGTCAAATAAAACAAGTTAACTCTATTTTCAGTCATATAAGATTATAGACCTAGAGATGGAAGGTGCCTCAGAATCTGCCTAGTCCAACTTCCTTATTTTACCTATGAGAAAACTGGCTGGCCCTGGGCGATTTAGTGGTTTTTCCTAAGTTGTACAGGTAGTAAAGATTGGAGGTTTGATTTGAATCTGGGTTCACTGACGTGAGATGCAATGCTTTTTCTGCCTGGAGCTGTCTTCTGCCTACTCTTTGATGCTTTACTTCTATTCTTTATATGGTACTTTAATCAAACTATTCAAAACTAAATATAGAGTCAAAGTTGTAGTGCATGTTAAAGACTGATGGGATTTTTTAAAATCTCGCTTCAGAAAACCTATGCTTCCTTTTAAAATTTCCCGACCTAGCTTTTAAGGATGACATCTCGTTTGAACATCAGATTTAAGTAATTTCTGGTGTTGCATGTGATGGAGAGAGTACTAAATTTAGAATAAAATTAGAAAAAAATAAAATGGGTTCTAATCCAGGCTTCACAACTCATAGGGTTGTTGTGTGAATAGCAAGTTGTAAACCTTAAACCACTTTCCAAACACAATCTGTTATTATTTAATATTTGTCTACTTTGGTCAACTGTAATGGCAAACAGAAGTAGTTCACACCTTGTTTCAGCTATTGAGTTAACACCTTGTTTCAGTTCAAGTTTCTTTTGAACCTTGTATCAAGTCTATTAAGAAACAGAATGTGTGAACCCCACAACTTGTGAACCCTAGTACTCATGAGCTCCTGAAACAGGAAGGGGAGGAGCTAATGACCATATATAAGGAGAGGCCCAGTCTAGAGACAGCAGAACTGAGGACTCTTGTGGTGGCAGAGTCAAGAAGGACAAAACTTGTGGTATCCTAGCACTCTTTTTGTTTGCTCTGTGTTGATCTTTGTTTGTGATACTTTGTACAGAAGCCCTGGGACCTTACTGGAAGATCTGGAAAAGGATTTTCTGGTTCTCTGTTTATTGAAGTCCTAGAAGAGGGTTTTGGAGGTCCAGGGACTTTACTGATGACTTGTGCTGACCTCCTGGACCTTGTTTGTGGGTCTGTGTTGATTTCTATGTTGATGATTTGCGTTGAGTTCTCAGACCTTGTTGGTGGATCTGAGATGATTTCACAGGCAGAAAATGAATTGAAAATGGTGCCTGGCAATGTGCATGAATATTATTGTGGCTCTGTTAAGCTTTGTCTTCCCAGAAATAGGAACTGTGAAGGACTTGAGGTGGACTGGACACTGAACTTCAATATGGAATGGGAACTGGATGAATTACTAGACAAGGAGCTAGACAAGGACCTGGGAGCTGCTCCCTGCCTTTGAACCCAGTTGACATTTGGAGCTGGGACCATGGAAGAAGAACCATGGAAGCTGAGAGCCATCCTTGAGTCAAGCTGAAAGAAGACTTTGCTTGGATACTGTGTACTGACTGAGAATATTATGATTTACTCTGACCTAGGGGTAGAGAACTTTTGACTTTTGTACTTTGTGATTGAATTAAGGATTTTGTGATTGACTAAATGAATGTACTTTGTTCAAAACTATGTTACTATTTTGGTGAAAACTATGTGGCCATTTTAGTGATAAGTTGTTGAATTGTGACATGGTGAATGCTGTATTTTGATTTTCTGTGATAAGTTGTAACATTCTGAATGCTGTACCTTGGTTTTCTGTTTTTTCCTCTGATTAGTTATTGAATAAATAGTTTGCAGAACCTTGAAAGCTGTTCACTGCAGCAGTCCTCTGGAAAACTGCTCATGATTAGCATCAACTCACTTAATCTTTAGTTTTCTCATCTGCAAGACTTAATAACCTCTAAGGCTTCTTCTCTCTTTGAAGCCTATGATTCTATAAACTTGTAGGTAGATTTAAGAGAAGAATTTGGTCCTTATAATCAGAACAAAACTGAGATCACCTTGTTACACAGTTGGAGACTCACATTTCAATTGTTTTCCATCACTGGTAATTTTGAAATCAAATCATAGTAAAAGCAGGAAGGTTTTCTTGAGCATAGACAGATCAACTTTGTAATAGTGTATATTATGCCATGTGTACACTTCTTCTAAAAGAACCTCTGGGGCATTCTTGATTTATCTTATTCCCTTTCTTTAAAAAAATAGACAATTTCACCTCATGGTGAGGAGACTTGAGTTTTTGTCTAGATTTGATGATTAAGAAAAAAAAAAAAGCCTTAAAGCAAGCAGAATCTGGCTATGCTACAGAATTGAAAGCCTCTCTTTGTGAGAGGTAAGAAGTTATTTCTATTGATGCTACCCTATTGGATGACTGATAAATAGGATTACCATAGAGACAGCTGTTTGCATTCATTAGCAGCTGGAGAAAATGTGAATTGGGAAATATGCCAGCTGCTGGAAGTAGGTGGACTCTCTATTTACCCCACTCCCTAAGTGGGGGTAAACTAAAAGAGTAATACATCACTCTTTACTATTCCTCTTTTCTGGCATGTATTGTATAATTTCTCTTTTAATTCAATTATTGCTTGACCAAATATCCTGAAGTGTATAAATAATATATGCAGTATTTGATAGCAATACTATATGGGGAAAATCCTTTTAAAAAGATTGTGTGTTATGTGAGAAAACAGTGCTGTTTATTATTTATACTCTAAGTGCAATAGATGAAATATATTCAAGTACTGTAAATTATAGATCTATATATCATCATAGATATGGATGTTTGAATTGAAGTCTGTTATTCCATTAGAGCAGGGAACTCCTTGGAGCAAAATTCCCTCAGGCAAAGTTTAAACCCAGATATGACTGATGCTATGGCTAGTTCTGTATCCATTGTGCCACATTGCCACATACATAATACATAATACATATACATATGATATTCCTTGGCTACCTCCATCTTAACTTGAAGTTAAAGTTTGCGTTCCCCATAATCACCCACAAGTTCAGTGGTATACTCTGTGCATCTATACTCCTAAAGTTAAAAGTCTGCAAGTGACCATCAATGTACTTACCTTAAGCAGTCAGTGAATAGATAGAATTTTTTCAATATTATAAAAACAATAATGACAAAACATTCCCACCTAAAACCTGGAGTGTATTTTACCTCAAATACACACAGTGTCAGTAGGGAAAATGGACACATATATAGAGTAAACTATCAGAAAGTACATACATACTGAACCTGTGGTCAAGGTAACTCATATTCCTAGCACTAAGGGCCCTGATATCCTTTCTCTTCTTGTAGCATTCTCTTGCTTCTCCCTATAGATACATTGTTTGTGCTGTGAAGATCATTAAGTTGGACTCTCTGGGTCTGTTCCTCTCCACAATTCAACTTCTGAGAGCCAGGCTTTTTAACTCACAGTGTTTGCAAAATATCACGCCTTTACTCAGTGGGCCTTCTATGTGTTTGGTTCAGTGTTCCTACTGGGTGGATAGGTA
Organism: Gymnobelideus leadbeateri; assembly: GCA_011680675.1. Taxonomy (NCBI): domain Eukaryota; kingdom Metazoa; phylum Chordata; class Mammalia; order Diprotodontia; family Petauridae; genus Gymnobelideus; species Gymnobelideus leadbeateri. The sequence continues at coordinate 585,050 of WOXC01012480.1, forward strand.
CTATGTAAGACCCCATGACTTATGAAGGTAGGGTGGGCAGAAAGAAATCCTATGTTCTCTCCAATGGATGAGTGGTGATTTTCTCTCATTTGATTCTTATGCCATAGTTCTAGACTGCCAGAATTCACTTTCCTATTACCTCCTGCAACTGACTCTTAAGAGAATGTCTCGTTTTTTTTATAACCTTTTTTTCTTCTTTTTTTTTTGGAGGGCAATTGGGGTTAAGTAACTTGCCCAAAGTCACACGGCTAGGTTTTTGTTTTATGTGTGCTAAGTGTCTGAGGTTGGATCCGAACTCAGGTCCTTCTGACTCCAGGGCCAATGCTCTACTTGATGTGCCACCTAGCCGCCCCCAATGTCTCATTTTTTAAAGGTCCACAAGGGATGTGATCACTCTTTTGTCAGTCATTGGCTACCTGTCTTCTAATTTCATCAAGAATTATGAATGACTTCATTTTGCATAAAGGGATAATAGGGTGTTGACATATCTTTATACATTGTTGAACACTTAAATGAAAACTTTTAATTTCTCAGTTATCTGCCCCTCATCTTCTGTGATTTCATCAACTGAGTTGGGAGAAAATCAATTGATTATATGTGACTTGACGAACTCCTCCCCATTCCTCTTTACTTTCTTACCAGTTAAACATTTGTTGTTCCCAGCAAATCTGCTGGGGTGCTTTCGGTGAATTTGCCCATAGGCCAATTTTTAAAGCTCTTTAGTAACTTGGTGGGGGAGGGGAACTCAATAATTATTTTACCAAATGCCTTAGATCAGAGATCTACATTAAAAAGGTTCAGTAACATCTATCAGGCAGAATTCTTAGATAATTAATTCTTCCATGGGGATCTAGGACTTCAAAAACTTGGTTATATAATTCAACAAATTTTTTTTTTTTTGCTTTTTGGAGAGAGGAAAGTAGGGCAATTGGGGTTAAGTGACTTGCCCGTGATCATAGGACTAGTTTTGTGTTGTCTGAGGCTAGATTTGAACTCAGGTCCTCCTGACTCCAGGGCTGGTGCTCTATTCACTGCACCACCTAACTGCCCCCAACAAACATTTTATAAAATTTCTTTGTAGATTATTACATATCTTGGTGATTTTTGCCTATGTTTTATAGATTAGTGCCTGTTTTGGGACCTCCCCTGAACTAAAGACAATAAAGGGGTATTAGGCTGGCCCCAAAATAATTAACTACAAACTTCCAGCAGGTTATAAGGATATTAGAAAAGTTGTCTAGACTCATATTAAGTTGAACAGTGTAGATCTTCTCCACACTAAAAATTGCCAGAAAAACAACAGCCATGGATGAACTAGCAGTTCCTTTTGAGTTTTTCAATTGGCATTTCTAGGCACAAGTAATCTAAGCATGGAATATTCATATTGCTCCTATCAACTTCTATACCAAAAGAAAAGTCAAGCAAGAGATATTAGTACAAAAACATGCAATTATTCAAAATGATGTCAAAACAACTAGACTGAAAACACAGTGGATAATTGTCTAATCATAGTCTTGAGATAAAAGAAGAAAAGAATGCCTTCCCATCTCCCCACCTTAACCCTAGTAGATCCCTGTGAAATTAAATCATCACAGCTGGAAATCTTAGAAATCTCCACTGATGGAAAACATTACCACTATAAACTGAGTGTGTGCTTTTCTATGCCATAAAGCATTTAAGTGGGAGAAATGGGCAAAAACATAGATAACACAAATTGAGATTGTATACTCAAAAAATAACAATATAGAACAACATTTCTAGTGGGTTCCCTGAAGCACAATTTGTTGTTCAGTTGTCTCCAACTCAATGTAACCCTGTGGACTCTACTGTCCATGTAGTTTTCTTGGCAAGGATGAGTACTTTGCCATTTCTTTCTCCAGTGGATTAAGGCAAACAAGGTTAATTGACTTGCACAGGGTCACCCAGCTACTAAATGTCTGAGGTTTGTATTTGCACTTAGGTCTTCCTGGCCCCAGACCTAGTATTCTATCCCCTGAGTCATAAAACTGCCCTTCTAAAACACGTTGTCATCTCAAATTTCCCCAGTGAATACCTGCTGTACATAAGGAATTCAAAGTGGAGGTAAAGGCAACTCATACTTCTGACCCCGAAGAGTCCTAGTGACCTTTTCCCCTCCCCCCCCTTTTTTTATCTCATGCTGCTTCTTAGGCATGCTACATATCTCCTGGGAAGGTCATGTGGCTAGGATTCATGGTCCTGTTTTCCGTAGCTCAGTTCCTGATAGTAAGGGTTAATTTTCTCTCAACTCATATAGTTTCTTCAATCTGATGCTCTGCTTTGTGGGTTTAGTTCCCTGATGAACAAAGTCTCCTCTCAAGGAATAGTTTTGCTCTGCAAGATGCCATGGTTGATCAGGATAAAGTGGAAGAAATCTCCTCCCCCTAAGAGGAGTGACTCTCAAGAGCGAAGTTCTTCCTTAACTGGCTTTCTACTAGATTTTAAGTTCTCATGTTCAGAGCCATACCTTGCCTTGTAGAATGACTGACTGATTGATTAAAGGAAACTGGGGGCATGGGCATAATTTATTAGGCAATGGCTAGCTGCCTCCTAGTTAGATCAATCTGATCAGGAAAGTTCTTCACATAATTCTGTAACACATTAATAGGGGGCAAAAATAGAGATAAGCTTTTTCATTTTAAAACTTTGAGAGATTATTATATCTCTTAGTTGCTACTTATCTTCTGTGATTTCATTTATACTAAGTTAGGGAAAAATGAATTGATTAGGGGGTGTACTGTTGAACTTCCTACAGATTTTCCCTTTCTCTCTTTTTCCCTCATGTATATGTATGAAGTTATATATACTCATATATGTATACTGGGCACAGTTATCTATAATTTGTTCATAATCATATGATAGGGAATGACCTATGCTTTCAATAGTGTAATGAATTCTATAGTTGGAACTTGACCTTGGTCTCTTTTTTCATGTTAAATATATTTATTTGGTATTTTCCTCCAGCTACATGTAAACACAATTTTAAACTTTAATTTTAAAAACTTTGAGTTCCAAATTCTCTCCCTTCCTCTCCCCCCCTACACTGAGAAAGGAAGCAATTCAATATAGGTTATACGTGTATAATCATGCAAAATATTTCCATATTAGTCATGTTGTGAAACAAAACAGACACTCCTCCAAAAAAAAACCTCAAGAAAAATAACAAAGTACACTTCGATCTGTATTCAGTTGAATTAAATACAATTCTACAAATTGTATTTAATCTGATGCAATCTCTATCACCTAGGAGATACATCCTCCATTATCCTGACTGTGGCTTCTCTAGTTCTTTTTTGGGGGATGGATAGCATTTTTCATTTTAATTCTTTCAGAGATGTCTTGGATTATAGTATTGTTGAGAATAGCTAAGTTATTTACAGCTGATAATTTTACAATATTGCTGTTACTTTGTACATAGCATGTTTCACTTTGCATCAGCTCATGTAAGCCTTTCCAGTTTTTTCTGAGATCATCCTGCTCATCAGTCCTTATAACTAGTAGTATTCCATCATAATCACATACTGCCCTTTGTTCAGCCATTCCACAGTTGATGGGTATCCTCTCAGTTTCCAATTCTTTGCTACCAGAAAAGGGCTACTATAACTACCTTTGTACATATAAATCTACCTCCCCTCCCTTCTTTAATGTCTTTTTTAATATAAGCCCAGAAGTGGCATCACTAGGTCACAGGGCATGCACAGCCCTACAGCCCCTTGGACATAGCTCCAAAATGCTCTACAGAATGGATAAATCAGTTCTCAACTCAACTTACCAATATCCCATCCCCTCGAAGACTTGTCATTTACCTTTTCTGTCCTATTAGACAACCTAATAGGTATGAAATAGTATCTCAAAATTGTTTAAATTTGAAATTTTCTAATCAATAGTGAGTTAGAGTATAGCTTTGATTAATTCATCTGAAAACTGCTCATATCTTTTTATCATTTATCAATTGGTGAATGACTCTTACTTTTATAAATTTGATTCAGTTCTCTATATGTTTGAGAAATAAGACCTTTATTAGAGAAACTTGCTTCAAAATTTTTTTGTAGTTACTATTACTGTATTTCCCTTTATACTTTCCCCCCAATCATTTATTATATTTTCTCTCTCCTTTTAACCTCTCCCTCTTCAAAAATGTTTTGTTTCTTACTACCTTCTCCTATAATATTCCCTGCTTTCTATCACCACCGCACTCCTTCTCTTATCCCTTTCCCCTCCTATTATCCTGTAGGGTAAAATAGATTTCTATACCAAATAGAGTATGCATGTGATAACTCTCTAAGCCAATTCTGATTAGAGTAAGGTTCACTTATTTCCCCTCATGTACCCATTTTTCCCCTCCACTGTAACAGCTTTTTCTTCCCTCTTTACCACATTTGACCTTTCCTTTCCATTTCTATCAGCACATTCTTTTCTCAACCAATAATTTTAATTTTAAAAATTTTTAGATAGCATCCCTTCATATTCAACTCATATATGTGCCTTCTGCCTTTATATACACCATCTGACTGCCCTAATAATGAGAAACTTCTTATGAGTTAGAAGAATAATCTTCCCAAGTAGGAAAATAAACACTTTAATTTCATTAAGTCCCTTATGATTTATCTTTCCTATTTACCCTTTTTGTAAAATGCTCCTCTTGAGTCTTGTATGTGAAAGTTACATTTTCTCTTCAGTTCTGGTCTATTCATCAAGAATTCTTGAGAGTCCTCTATGACATTGAATGTTCATTTCCCTCCTGAAATATTATTCTCAGTTTTACTGGGTAGTTATTTGTTTTAAATTCTTGGATGTAATTCTACCCCATTTGCCTTCCAGGATGTTGCATTCCAAACTCTCTGATTCTTTTATCAAGAAGGTGATACATCCTCCATTATCCTGACTGTGGCTCCACTGTACTGGAATTATTTCTTTCTGTCTTCCTACAATATTTTCTCCTTGACCTGGGAGTTCTGGAATTTGGCAGTAATATTCCTGGGAGTTTATACTTGGGTTCTTCTCAAGAAGTGATCATTGAGGGGGTAGAGTCAAGATGATGGAGTAGAAATAGTATTTCTGTGGAGCTCCGGCCCACACCACTTCAAATTTATGTAAAAGGGGAACTCTGAACAACCTCTGGAGCTCCAGAACCCACAAAATGACACAGAGAAGCAAACCTCCCACTGAGGACAGTCTGGCAGCCCTGCAGGGAGCAGCCAGCTCAGCACTCTGGGAGCTGAACCCAGGCCCCAGTGAGTTTGAGGTTTTAGCCCCAGGGTGGCCTGACCAGAAGCCAGCTGGAGGGACCCCAGAACACCAGCAGCTGTGGCGTTTCCAGAATTATCAACAAATAGATGCCTAGGACAAAGTGAGAGGTTAATGCCCTATGGATTTTGGGACTGGTTGGGAAAGTATGTCGGCCTCTTTCCCCTGGGGGTGAGAAGCTGCTCAGGAGCTGAAGCTTGCACCACATTGCCACATTGCAGCTTCAACTCCTGGCCTGAAAAATGTAGGGGGATCCGGTGATCAGTCTGGGGGTTAATCGCTCTTGCTTTACCTTTCTTGGATCTGGATTGTGGTCTGGGGTGGAGGTCTTGGTGTGTGTGACCAGCTTGCCAGAGTGTGTAGGGGCTTCAGCGAGTCCACTCAACTAACACCTCTGGTAGTTGGGAAAACCCCAGCATTTGGGATGGAAGCTCCCCTGGCTGGTGGCAGAGTCCTACTGTGACAATAAGCCCAAAAGTTGAGTAATTGACTGCAACATGCCTAGGCAAAGGAAACAAAATAAAGAGAAAAATTCAACATTAGACTCCTATTTGGGGGGCAAAGAGGATCAAAGCATGGAAGAGGAAGAGGACTGTGATGTCAGAAACCCTGCACCAAAAGCCCCAAAGAAAAATACAAGCTGGTTACAGGCCATAGAGGACCTTAAGAAGCAGATAAGAGGGGGCGGAGCCAAGATGGCGGAGTAGAAACAGCTCATCCAAGCCACTCTGCCCCCAGATTCCCCCCAAACTATGTAAAAGGGGACTCTGAACAACTTCTGGAGCCCCAGCACCCACAGAATGACACAGAGAAGCTAACCTCCTGCTGAGGACAGTCCAGTAGCCCTGCAGGAAGGACCAGCGCAGTGGTCTGGGAGCCAGCAGCGTGCAGTGCGCAGAGCTGAGCCGAGAAGAGCCCAGGTCCTCGTGAGCCAAGGTTTTAGCCCCAGGGCGGCAGGGCCAGCAGCCACCTGGAGAGACCCCAGAACACCAGGAGCTGTGGAGACTCCAGAATTATCAACATAGACATGCCTAGGACAAAGTAAGAGGTTAGTGCCCTATGGACTATGGGACCAGTATTTGGGGAATGCGTTGGCTTCCTCCCCTGGGGGCTAGAAGCCGCTGAGGAGACACGCCATTTTGTAGTTTTCAGAGGCAGCTCCAGCTCCTGGCCTGTGAACTGTAGGGAGATCCAGCAATCAGTCTTGGGGGGTAATCACTCTTGCTTTAACCTCCCTGGATCTGGATTGTGATCTGGGGTGGAAGTCGTGGGTGGGTTTACAGCTTGCCAGAAACGGAAGTTGCCCTCCCACAAGTTCAGGACGAAAATTCCCCTATCTGGCAGCAAAGACATACTGTGGCAACAAGCCCAAAAGTCAAGTAATTAAGTGGCAACATGCCAAGGCAAAGGAAACAGAAAAATGCAACCCTAGACTCCTATTTTGGGGGCATCGAGCGGGAAAAGGACTGTGAGGTCAGAAGTCCTGCTCCAAAAGCCCCAGGGGATAACATGAGTGGGTTGCAGGCCATAGAGGACCTTAAGAAGGACTATAAAAATCAAATAAGAGAAGTGGAGGAAAAATTGGAAAGAGAAATGAGAAGGATGCAGGAAAAGTATGAAATGAGGGTCAACAGCCTGACTGAGGAAAACAACACCTTAAAAAATAGACTAACTCAAATGACAAAGGAGGCCCAAAAGGGCAATGAGGAGAAGAATGCCTTAAACAGCCGATTTTGCCAGATGGAAAAAGAATCTCAAAAGCTCACTGAGGAGATTCATTCCTTCAGAGTTAGACTGGAGCAAATGGAAGCTAATGACTTTATGAGAAATCAAGATGCTGTTAAGCATGTCCAAACAAATGAAAGAATAGAAGGCAATGTGAAAGATCTCATGGGAAAAAACACTGACCTGGAACATAGATCCAGGAGAGACAATCTAAAAATTATTGGACTACCTGAAAACCATGATCAAAGAAAGAATCTAGAAACCATCTGTCAAGGAATTCTCAAGGAAAATTGCCCTAGTGTTTTAGAACCAGAGGGCAAAATAGAGGTTAAAAGAATCCGCTGATAACTTCCTGAAAAAGATCCCAAAAAGAAAACTCCTAGGAATATTGTAGCCAGTTTCCAGAATTCCCAGATAACGGAGTGTATATTACAAGCAGCCAGGAAGAAATAATTTCAATATTGCGGAAACACAGCCAGGATAGCACAGGATCTGGCAGCTTCTACACTGAGAGATTGAAGGGCATGGAATATGATATTCTGGAGGGCAATGGAACTGGGATTAAAATCAAGAATCACCTACTCAGCAAAACTAAGTATCATGTTTCAGGCCAAAATATGGTCATTCACTGGAATAGAGGACTTTCAAGCATTCTTGAGGAAAAAAACAGAGTTGACTAGAAAATTTGACATTCAGATATAAGAAGCAAGAGATACTTGAGATGGTAAACAGAGAAAAGAAATCACAAACTTATCAAAGTTGAACTATTTACATTCCTGTAGGAATGTAAACACAATAACTGTAACTAATGAAACTTTTCTCAGTCTGAAAATAGTTGAAGAAGGGTATTTGGGCATATGAATACATATGTGAATGTGTGTGTATATGTTTTCAGGTATACATAGATAGAGGGCACAGGTTGAATTTAATAGGAAGGGATGATACTTAAAAAGTTAAATTAAAAGGTGAGAGAGGAATATAATTAGAGGAGATGGGGAGAGACAGAATGGGATGAACTATCTCATATAGAAGAAGCAAGCGAAAATGGTTACAAGGGAGGGGAAGAACAGGAAGGCAAAAAGGCAAAACCTTATCCTCATTGAATTTCGATCAGGGAGAGAATGATATACATACTAAATAGGGTTTCTCACCCCTAGAGTAGGGGAGAAGGAGATGAGAGGACGTCAATGGAAGGGAGTGCAGGCTTGAGGGGGGTAGTTGGAAGCACCCACTTTTGAAAAGGGATAGGACCAAAGTGGGGAGTGGTGGGATAGGAGGGAGGGAAAGATAGTCAGTCTTTTACAATATATCTACTATGGTAATGTTTTACATAGCTACACATGTACAATATATACTGAGTTGCTTATTTTCCTTTTAAAACCAAATATTTTCAAAATATATAAATACTATGATTAATACTATTGTGCATATCATTGGGAGATAAGATGTGCAGGCACTGGGGCATGAGGATTAACCTTGCCCTACTGGAAATGTCGAAGGGGGTTTGGGAGAAGAGATGGGAAAGAGCAGATTGGATGAGGGGATGTCCTGTGGGACTGTTATTCTGGGGGTGGTGGGTAGGGGGAAAATGGGAAAAAAATTGTAACTCAAAATCTGATGGAAATGAATGATGTAACCAGATGTTAATAAAGCATTTGAAAAAAAAAAGTGATCATTGAATTGTTTCAATTTCTATTTTGCCCTTTTGTCCTAGAATATTAGGGCAGTTTTCCTTTATAATTTCTTGAAAGATGTCTAGGCTCTTTTTTTAATCATGACTTTTAGGTATTCCAATAATTTTTAAATTATCTCTCCTTCACCTATTTTCCACGTCAGTTGTTTTTCCAGTGAGGTATTTCACACTCTCTTCTGTTTTTTTTCATTCTTTTGGTTTTGTTTTATTGTTTCTTAATTTCTCATAAAGTCATTAGCTTATATTTGCTCCATTTTAATTCTAAAGTAATTATTTTCTTCAGTAAGTTTTGTACCCTTTTTTCCATTTGGGCAATTCTGCTTTTTAAGTCATTCTCCTGCTAATTGACTTTTGGTACTTCTTCTGTTTTTTGGTCTACTGTGTTTTTAAGGTGTTATTTTTTTTTTCAGTACTTTTTTGTGTCTCATTTGCCAAACTGCTAACTTGTGTTTCCTGATTTTCTTGTATCACTCTTATTTCTCTTCCCTTTTTTTTCCGTTCTTCCTTTACCCCTCTTATATTTTTCTTTATCCTTTACCTCTCTTATTGATTTTAGAGTAGTTTTTGAGCTCTTCTATGGCCTGAGAATAATTCATATTTTTCTTGGAGGTAGGAGCTTTGACTTTTTTTTTTCTTCTCAGTGTGTGTTTTGATCTTTCTTTTCACCATAATAACTTTCTATGGTCAGAGTTTTATTCCCATTGTTTTCTCATTTTTCCTAGGCTATTTCTTGACTTTTAACACTTAGTTAAAATAGGGCTCTTCTTCCAAGGTTGAGGACACGCTGTCCCAAGCTTCAGTAGTTTTGTGCAGCTGTTTTCTGAGACACTTTGAGAGACCTATAAGTTTTTAGTTCTTCCAAGGTGGTATGATCTAAGGAGAGGTGTGTTTACTACTCCCTGGGCCTGTGCTCTGATTTATTAGTGGTCACAAACAATGTTTTCTGCCCTACAACTTTGATGAGGGTCCCCACTTCACTATGGTCTCAAGGTCGAGTGTGCTAGTGCCCTTTCCTTGCCCTGGAATTGCCACTTAGGACCTGAAATCCAAGTAGGGGCAAAGCAACCAAGTCCTGCCTCAGTGCTAGCAAAGAGACTCCTGTAATCTCCTTACCAGTTGTTTGACCCCTTATCATCTGTGTGCTGAGAGCTCTGGAAGCAGACACTGCTGCTGTTGATTCAGTTTCTCCCAAGGCTTACTCCTGGTTTGCAGGGGCTCGATTTGTGTTTGTTGTGCTCCACTCTCACCCAAGTATGAAAGACCTTTCCTGTTCACCTTTTAAGTTGTCTTTGCCTAGAAAAGTATTTAATCCCATCCTTTTGTGGGTTCTACTGCTTTAGGAGTTATTTCATGACATTATTTGAAGGTGTTTAGTGGGGTTTTGGGAAGATCGCAGGTGAGACACTGCCTTTTCTCCATCTTCTTGACCCTCCTCCTGTAGTCTCTGAGATCAGCTTGCTATCTCTATTATACTACACACACACACACACACACACACACACACACACACACACACACACGCGCAATATTCATGATATCAATTTTCATTTCTAAGTCTTTTATATTACTTATCTCATCTTGCTACCATATAACTACACCAGTTGAATGTTGGTTTTAAAAAGATGAATCTTTGCTTTCATGGGAAATTGGGATCATTAAGGGAGTTTTGCAAATTTCTGAAAGCAAACTAGCCTGCTTTCTTACTCCTGTTTAATTCTGGGCCCAAGTAATTTTTCATATATACTGACTAACCCAGATATACGTATTGACAGAAAAGCCCCAAAGGTTTCCATCTAGATGGACATTGTACTCTGGTTAATAGATATTTTCATCCACTTCATATTTCCTATGTGGTTAGTCAAGCCAAATTTATTTGAATGGTTATAGATCCCATTAGGAAACTTAAAAAAATTTCTGGGTGCTTGATGCAATTGGCACAAAGCTAAATGCAAACCAAAGCCATACAATATATATACACAGATTGTGTATTATATATCCATATATACTATTACATATGCTCATACAAACAAATTTTTATAATTAATTTTCAACAGAACCCTGAATATAATTTACTTATCCATTTTTAGCTTGATTTTCCAGCTCTTTCCTCATCAAATCTTTACAAATCTCTTAGTATCAAAAAGAACTATCTTTCCTATAGATTTTGCTTAAACATTAAAAACAACAAAATCTAACGTATATTCTCTGTTAACAATGTTAAATAAAATAAGAAGAAAGAACATATAGGTATAGAAATTATTAGTTTGTGATTTTCAAAGTTTAGAGGGTGGCAATAACAATAGATTTCATATAAACTTCAATAGTTCAATAATCATGATGATCTGTGGGCTTAAAGTGAAATGAATGACATTTGATCTCTTCCATAACTAAAGATCTCCAATGATTTAATCAATCTCTTTATTTCTGTCTGAAAAGAACATATTTGGAAGATACTTGTAAGAAATGCTTATAATAATTGTTCATATGTAATGTTTAAATAGATACACGTAAATAACATATTTGTTGAGTCAGTATTTTAATGGCATGAACCTGAAAATATAATTTGGTAGAATTATAGACAACAGTAAAAACTACATTATTATGTTAGTTATTCTATTTTGAGTGGGGAGTGACAAGTAAATTGGATCAACTTTTGATGGCTCTGTGACTTTTTTTCCACAGGCTCCCTCCCTGTGATAGAAAATTTAGTTCTAATGTGTTAATGTACACTTAGGTTGCCAAGCCCCAAACTCAGGGGAATTAAAAAAAAGAGGAATGGAGAAGAAATTGAGTGACCTTCTTCTTTGTGGAAATAAAGTGAAAGCAGGCAGAGCCCATGCACCTAAATAGTTCCACTAATGAAAGACAGACTCCCTACACAAAGCTGATCAATCACTGTGAATAGAGCTGTTACTTCTAAATCCAATTCCAAGGTTTCAGCTTTTACATTTCCCCAAAGTCCCTAATTGCCAGCATACTTATCCTTTCATTTACAGTAAACACCCTCTGGTGAAAAATATTCTACATACCAAACTATATATGTGTCTAGGTGCTTACCAATAGTATCTCAGATTCAAAACAGCTCAATTTAACCTCAGTTCAGCTAACCTAATGGAGAACATTGCATAAGGATTATGGGTCTCTGTGTCATTATGAATAAAAATAGTCTGGTTAGTAACCAGGAAAGTTTCTTCCGTGAACTTCTATTAGGCTCTGCTTTTGATACCCATGCCTGTTCATTTGTGATCTTTGAAATAGGTGTAATTATCTGGTTCCAAGTACATTTTTGTGACCTGACATGATAAATCTTCTAGTCACTTAGAAGGTAAAAATTTAAATAACCGTATATTTTGTTGCTACTACTTCTACCTCTCTAAACACTTATTTGTATCTTTCCTTCATTCTTCCTCTTTCCATAACCTTAAAGTGAGGGTCAGAAGTCTTAATTCTTTTATGTGAAAGCTCTTCAAATACTTAAAGGCAACTATTGTGTACCTCTCCTCAATCCCCTACCTTAGGTTATACATTCCTAATTCTTTCTTTCAATCCTCATATACAATGTCTCCTCACCATCCTGTTAAGCTTTTCTAGAGATAATCAAGCTTGTCAACATCCTTCTATAATGTGGCCAGCTGAATGAATTCAAGTTGAATATAATATTTCAGGTTGGATCTCTAAAGCAAAATATCATTAAATTATGCTTACTTTCCTGTCATCATTATGCCTCTCAAAGAAGCCCAAGATCATCTCAGCTTTTTTTGGCTCCCATGTGACACTACTGACTTTCTGTTTGTAGTCTGCTAAAACCTTCAAAGCATTTTAATATAAACTACTATCTAAACATGTTCTCTACTCTACTGTTTATTTTTGCAGTTGATTTATTGACTTAATGTTAGGACTTAGATTTTCACTCTTATCAGGTTTGATCCATTGTTGTAATTCATTCAACGTGTCAGCTTTTTGTCCCAGTCTCCTAGTCTCTGAAAATATGATGTATTCCATGAACTGAAATGCAAAGAAAGCATGTCATTATGGTCACGTGATATTTTGCTTCCTTACTTTTGATACTACAATTTTCAAGGGGAAAGAAAACTTGATTTTGATTTCTATCTTTTCAGGGGGCATTAATATAAATTATAAAAGCAGTTACTGTCTCCCAAACTCAGATGATGCATTAATGTGAATAGACAGTTCAGTTCATCAGGAAATAATCTTACAATTCATGAAGTGAACTCACTGAATGAAGAATAAATGAAGCTTTCATTCTATACATTTAATGCCCTATAAACAAGCAACTTGAATGTCACAAAAACATAGCAGGAGAGAGAAATATTCCTCTTACCCAAATCTGTCTCAGAGCAGCCAGTGAAATAAACATTTCTGAAAAAATAGGTTGTCTGGACAAAGTTAGGCAAGAAAGCTAAGATAGTTTGGCTTAGTATTAACCTTTAAAAAAGCTAACGACATGTGAAAATGTAAAAAAGGCCCAAAATAAATAAAATTAATTGTAATAAGACTGAGAGAAATAATAGGAACAACTCTCTCAAAGAATAACATTTTTTTTTCAAGGGGAGAAGTACAATAACAAAATAGGAGAATGCCAGCCAAGGCGATATACAATAGGGGCTTTGCATTCCCTTCAGTCCATTAATAAACCTTGAAAGGTTTAGTAGGAGCCCTGGACTGCTGACCAGTTGACTCTGGCAATACCACTGCATTGGTCAGAAAGATACAACTATTCCTAAAAGTCTAAGAAATTGGTGGAAATCCATAGAAATGCAGACTGACCCCAATTGAAATAATCAAAAAACCATATGAACACAGAGAATAGAAGAGTAAATGGAACTCCATTATATCATCTGGTAGCACAAGAAGGCACTAGAGCAAACCAGAAATACCAATAACCCACTTGGTGAAAGTGCTTCAGTACAGATGGCACTCAGTCACTATTAAAGCAGGCAAACCATGAGCATATATGAAATGGACTGAAGACACACACACACACACACACACACGTGTGTGTGTGTGTGTGTGTATATATATATATATATATATATATATGACATGTATAATACTATATTGTAACAAAAATGGCAACACATGTCACTAGATAGAGGAAATGACTTCATACTACATTTTGTCAATAACTCCCTCAGGGGACAAGTTACTGAAAAATGTATTGCTCACCAATACAATGAGGAAACAAGCAAATGAAATAGGACATGTGCTATTCTTTTGTTTATCAAGCAAACAAAACAAAACAAACAAAAAGCCCTCTATCTCTAAGTCTAGTATATAGGTGAAATGAAGTTGAATAAACATACCACTAAAATCTGAAAAGAATAAAGTTAAAGAACTTGACTAATGGAAATTTTCATTGATTGCAGACCTGAGAAATTGTATATAAAAGTATCAAACAAAAGGAAAAATATTACCAGTCTTTGGTGATTTTGAAAAAGAGGGCATTGGGGCGGCTAGGTGGCGCAGTGAGTAGAGCATCGGCCCTGGAGTCAGAAGGACCTGAGTTCGGTTCAGGCCTCAGACACTTAATGCACACACAAACAAAAACCTAGTCTTGGGCAAGTTACTTAACCCCAATTGCCCTCCAAAAAGCAAAAAAAAAAAAAGAGGGCATATTTAGACTATAATTTTGAAAAGCCAATAACCAGACCAATTGTATAAAAGCAGAATAATTTTAAAAAGCATTTTCGGTAACAATCATGAACAAATATCTTCTCCTATGTACTATTTCATATAAATTGTAGAATCTTCTTAGAACCTGCACATAACAGTATATATGGTGACTATTGTGCCATGTTGTCCTAGAGGACAACAAGAATTCACACATAGGATGAAATGTGGTTCTGTCTAGTCACATCCCTAAGAATAGAGATAGAAGACCACCATAACAAAAGCAAAAAGTCTACTGGAAATATGTGGAAAGTAGATAAGTCATGTAATAAAAATGAGAGAAATCTGTTAGATGTCCCTAGTAAGCCACTTGTACCCATCATATGTTAAAAGAAGCAAAGTAAAGCCTTTAGTGCACTGGTTAGGTCTTCAGAAATAGATTCTTTGAATCACAAGAATATGAATTATTCCAGAGGGAAATGTTTATTCTACTTTCAGTCAAGAATGCCAAACTCATGCTTGGCAATAGAAATACAATTTCTAGAACTGTCTATTCTGCCCCCCCCCCCCCAACTGTGTGTGTTTACTGGATTTTTATTTCTTTAAGATAGGGTATGCAAAGAAGCCCAGTCAGATGTCTCAGCAGACTGTCTAATACAAGGCAAGTACACTGAAATTTGTGTTAATTAGAGGTAGAGGTGAGAGTGGGAGTACAGGATCACAGACTAAGATAAAGGATGTCTTCAGGCAACATAGGCAACCCTTCCTCAGAAGTTGATTATAAAGTGGTTAGTTGGCTTGTGCAAGTTATATTGATTATAATAGATTTGGGATTCAGATTCAGTTCAAGATGTAGCCAGTTTTATATTTATTTTTATGAACCCATTTTCAAACAATGTGACTACTAGATTAGATATTTGCATTGGAGAATCAAAAGTGTTAATATTTTTTTTAATGTTTAGGTTGGTAAAATGTCAAATAATGACATTTTACCCTATAGGAAAATAAGAATTCACACTTATACAGAATTTCATTGTTTATAAAACATTTTTTGTGTAAACACCAAGGAAATCCTCATTAATTCAAACAATTTGGAAGATTAATCTAATTAAAAAACTTTCTTTAACTATTAAAATATTTTATAAAAGAAACTTAATTTCATTATTCATAGTGCATAGAAGACAAACTATTAAATGTTTAGTAAGTGTAGCTAGACCTATCTCTATAATATATTAGAGTGATTTTTAATTAGAAAATTAATTGTATACAGACAGATGTTTCCAGACTGCTATAAAATAGATTAAATGTTCCCTTTTAATTGTACTTAAACTAAAATTTCTAACCTTCTTTCAAAGAGAGTTGAAATAGTAAGCCTCCTCCCAGCTCATCAAACCATCCCAAATTAGTGAAGTCCAATTAGTAAGGTTTTGCTGTATCTTTTATAAAATAATACAGAGAAACTCTTGTATATAAGATGGTTCATCAATTAATTAAAATGTAGAGGAAAGAATATTTTTGGTCAACTGTAGTTTCCAGTTAACTGAATCTTAGTAGAACAAATCATTTAAAATGTTTTTGTTCTCTTCCCTCTCTCTACTCAGCAAGATTAATAAGTTCCTTTGGAGGTGACAAGGAATTTTTGTCTTTCTTTGTGCAACAACTGGATAAAAAACTAATTTTAAGTAAAAAAAAACCAACTGGATGTACTAAACACCAAATTCCATGAAAACTCCAGACATAGCATTTAGGATTGACCCTTTGGACTTCACCCAAATAGGACTTGTAAGGCATTACATTTCATTAAGACTTAGAAAATCCAAACACAGATATAATAGGTGAAAGTATAACAATTTTTGAATATTCATTAGGCTAGAGAATTGTAGAAAGCATAACCAATGAGACAAATATAGTTTAGTAGACTGGAAATGAAGAATTAGCAATGTAGTCTAGGTAGATAAGAAACAAGGGTTATTTTCTATTTAGGGCAGATATTTAACATTTCAGGATCAATAATCTATTTTATATAGAAACCTAGAAAACTTTTTACCTCTTTAGTTAAGTAGCCCAGTATCAGAACAATGAAATAAATTGGAGGGAGGATGAAAGTGAGCTAACTATTCTCAGCTGGTTAAAGAAGTGTAAAGATGAACCATTGATGTAAGCTACTGAACACACAATATGAACTGAGTAGTAACCAAGAAAAAGAGGCTTTCATTCTCATTTATGTATGAGAGACACAAACTAATAATTGAGAATAAATATGATGAAAAGAAAAAAATGCTTTAGAATTAAAATCAGGAATGCTATTCTAATCATGAGAATGTGATTCAAAGGAACTGAACATTATGCAATAGGCAAAAGATATTGATTTAAATTGTTTGAGAAGAATGATACGACTATATATCTATACATGAGAAATTTTATTTGACAGAATTGTGAAGGATGCATTAGAAGGAAAGGATGACATTATGAGAATACTTGTAAAGAGGTGATTTGCAGTAGTCCAGAAGGATGTTCATGAGAACCCATGCTAAAGCAAGGACTGGAAGATTGTGAGAGATGCTGAGGCAGTAGAAATTATGGAACTTGTTAACTTCTTGGTAATGTGGAACTTGTATTTGATATGAGAGTGGGTGAGAGGAAAGAGTCAGAGTTAACACCAAAGTTGAGAACTCTGTAGTCTAGATGAAGAGTAGTGCGGTTGATAAAATGTTACTTTAATATTTAGGTGAACCATATGTTATTACATATTTGAATTTACACATATACAGGGAACTAGATGACTTGGTGGATAGAGCACTGGGCCTGGAGTCAGGAAGTTGTTTTTATTGCTTATCTGTTTTCAGTCATACCTGACTCTTTGTGACCCCATTTGGGGTTTTCTTGACAGAGCTATTAGAGTGGTTTGCTATTTCCTTCTCTAGCTTATTTTACAGATGAGGAAATGGAGGCAAGCATGGTTAAGTGACTTGCCCAGGGCCACACAGTTAATATCTGAGGCCACATTTGAACAAAGGTTTTCCTGACTCAAGGTCTGGTGCTCTATCCACTGCACAACCTAGCTATCACTACCAAAAGGTAGGGGACTTATTTTCTCATCTTTATATATAAATAAACAGATAAGCTTTCCCTTAGTTGACCATGGAAAAATTATTTAGTTGTTGATTAGAAATTGGTCATATTGTTGGAGCTTGGAATCATCTAAGGAGTCATTTAGTCTTTTTTTTTTATATAGCTGAGGAAACTGAGACCCAGCAAGCACGAGGTAACACATGTAAATCAACAACAGTGTCATGATTTAAATCCATGCCCTTTGAACTCAAATCCATACTTTACAATGTACCGTACACTCCTTATTTTATTTAGCAGTGTTAGTCACCCCTCTTTAGTTGATGTATGCATGACTTCATTCAACTCACTAATTGGACAAGAGAGGGTAAAAGGCAAAGCCATACCCCTCACCAAAGCAGCAGAGGTGTGAAGTCCTAGACTTGGAGTTAGGAAGACATAAGTAGAAGCTCTAATTCTGCTTTAGTCAATCACGGGTGTGCCCCTGTGCAAGTGACTTTACCTCACCCAGTCTCAGTGTTTTCAACTGTATTTTGAGAATAATAATATCACCCTTGCATGGTTCTGAGTATCACAGGAAATAAGCAAATTGATTTTTAAGCTTTAAAATACTATTTGTTGTTGTTAAAGCTGTCACTGGACGTATTAGTACATTTTATCTTTCATAAATCCAGACCCCATTTGCAATGATCATTTATTTGCCCCCAGGATATTAGAAGTCTATGTGATTTCAAGCTTCAGAGGCCTGGTTGGTGGAGTATTAAAATATAATTAGTTTAATGGCATATCCTAGGCAGAAAATTTCTATTTATTCTATAGAAAGGTACAAATTGAAGATGTGTTTTGGTCAAAATGTGCTTCAAATACAACAATTATGGAACCTACTAAATAAGATCAAGAAACATTATGATTCTTATATTCAAAGCCACTTTGCACAAGCTATATTTTATCACTTCAACATTTTGTTTATTTGGTATAATGTTTCTTTATACACCTGTAGGGATAGAATAGTATTTTGGGTCATACTATTAATGGTTTGTTGTGACTACTCAGAAGAAAGCTAGGAAAAAGCCTGTCCATATCACGTGGGGTCAAATCACAATGGAATAGATTTTAAATCAAAGAAGGCCACATGCTGCTCCATAAAGGGAGGAAACCCCAGGCTATAAATATGATATTTCCATTTCTTTGCTCTTTGAACTATTTGGAATATTGCCTGTGATTTATGAGATAAGGGCTCAAGACAGAATGCACATTAGTTCACTATTACAGAGGAAATAATGCTTTATTCACAGCATTTTCTGCTCCTAGGAATCAAAATCACTTTCTACCTGTAATAACCCCCCGTGTTTCCATAATGAAAAAATATCCCAAACACCAGCATTTGTGCTCTAATAAATGCTATAGCACAATTTATAATAAAAGGCCATGAATTTGTAATTTGCAGCATTCCCTATTGAAATACCAACGAATGTTCAATATATGTTCTTAATACATTTAGAAATGGATAACAATCTCATCCTAATAATGTTCTAATAATTGATTACAAGCCAGAGGACAATGATGTGCTAGAATGAGACATACTTTTCTCCACTGAAGAAAAGGGAAAGGTTGCATTTGTGCTACTTTGTTTAGTTTTGATCAGAAGTTTTCAACAGAATTTGCCTTTCAATTTTGTTAGTGCATCTCTAGTTGTCAGAAGACAGAAGTGAAAAAACGCTGGCATTTTGTTAACTACTCATAGGTTGTAATTCCACTCTGTGATACAATCAGTTAGTTTTAACATTTTTACCTTATTAGACAGTCTTCTGAAGGCAACACATTAACAGGCGGTTCTCAAGAGAGGAAATTCAACCTATCTATTGCCATATGAAAACATAATCTAAATAACTAATAATTAGAGAAATGCAAATTAAGGCAATCTAAATTAAAGTTCTACCTCATACCCAAGCAAATTATGAAAGCTGACAGAAAGTAACAAATGGGACTGTAGGAAGCAGGCACTTTTGATGAAGTTGTGATTATGGTGGAGTAATTCTGTAAATCAATTTTGAACTATGTCTAAACAGTAAGTAAACTGTACCGACACTTTTACTCAGGGATACCACTGTGAGGTCAATATACCTGAGATAAAAAAGATAAAAAGGTCTTCAAAAACATTTATAGCTGCTCTTTTTGTCGTGGCAAAGAACTGGGAACTAGGGAGATAATCCTTAATTTAGGAATGGCTGAACAGGTAGTAGAATACTATTTTCCTGTAAGAAATGAAGAAATAGAGCTATCTGGGAAGATGTGCATAAACTGGTGCAGAATGAAATGAATAGATTCAGGAGGAAAATTTACACTCTGGAATCAACATTAGAGAAAACAAATAATTTTGAAACTTTTAGAACTTTGATCATTGCAATGCTTTAACAAAGGACTGATGATGGAGAATACTGCTTTCCTCTGGACAAATATTTTGGGATATAAATTGTGGAAGCTTCTTAGAACTTGCACATAATATATGTGGTGACTATTGCCATGTTGTCCTATAGGACAACAAGAATTCACACACAGGAGGAAAAGTGGTATAGGAATGTTTTGTTTGATCATGCTTATCTGCTATAAGTTTTTTCCTTCTTGTTTTCTCCCCACCCCCAAACACAGAAGTGAAGGAAAGGAGAAAAATGCTTAATAGTTGAAATTATTAAATGCTTAATAATTGGAAAAATAATAAAAAAGAATTTCCAGTTTAATAAACATTTATTAAGAGCCTGACATTCTAGGCACTGGAGGTACCAAAAAAGATTGTTCTTTTCTCTTAAGGACCTTACATTCTACTCTCTCTCTCTCTCTCTCTCTCTCTCTCTCTCTCTCTCTCTCTCTCTCTCTCTCTCTCTGTCTCTCTTTATATATATATATATATAATACACAAGTGTGTGTGTGTGTTGGGGGATGGGGGAAGAGAGATAAACTTTTAGAGAGATAAAAACACAATATGATTTGAGAAGGGAAAGAATATGAATAATTCAAGAGATCAAGAAAAAGACTTTGCATTGAGGTTGGGATCTGAGTCAGGTCTTGATGGGAGCTAAGGATTCTATGAAGCGCAGATGAGAAAGAAGGACATCCTAGGCATATGGACATTTTGTGCAGTCACAGAAGAGGGAATGTTAAGTGAACAGAACATGAAGTAGTCCATTTTTCCTGAACATGAGGTTTATTAAGGGGGCTAAAATAACCTGTCTAGAGAGGTGGTGTGTGCCACAGTGGCTGTGGCTGAAGTCATACTGTGAATGTATTTAAATGCCACACTAAATGGTTTGTATTTAATCCTGGAGGCAAAAGAAAGTCAGTGAAATCTGGGACCAGGGAAGAACATGGTCAGATCCTTACTTCAGGAAGATTAATTTAGCAACTATTTGGGAGGATTGATTAGGAAAGGGAAGAGTTCTGAAACAGAGAATCTAATTCGGAGGCTATAATAACAGTCCAAGAGGGAGATGAATGAGAAATTGAACCGAGCTGAGGGCCAGGAGATAGGAAAGAGGAGGACAGATGCAAGATATATTTGGAAGTAGTAGTAGGAAAACAAAACAGCATAAAATTCACACAACTGTTTCCTCCTTTGGGGGTAACAAGCTTACCTTTATTATGCAATCGATGTATGACAACACCTCACTTATCTGGAGGCCAGACTTCTGGCAATCTCAGCCATCTAGAACATAGTAAAAAATTGACAAGTTAAGAAAAATCTTCTGAAAAGGCAAAATTAATGCCACAATACCATGACACTAGAGAACATGAATTTTACTCAGAAAAGAGTCTTTGAGGTCCTAACTCTGAAATTATTTACTTTATTCATATTTCTGATAAGCTTGCTCACTTTCTCACCAGCCTGCAGATTGTAATACTCTAGCCATTTAGGAAAATTCCCAAATGGATACTGATAAGAAAAATAAAGACTTGTAATATACAATAACTATTTTGAATTTTTGAAGAACCATGATTATATTATTATCATAGCTAGTATTTATATAGTACTTTAAACTTTGCAAAGTGCTTCAAATATCATTTCATCTAATACAACAACTATATGAAGTAGGTACTATTATTATCTCCTTGTTCCACATGAGAAAACTGACGTTAATAGAGGTTAAGTGACTTGCCCATGGTCACACAGTTAATAAGTGTGTGAAGCTGGGTTTGAACTCAGGTATTCCAGCACTGTATCTATTATACACTTTGCCATCTTTTAACACACACTGTTGATCGATGATTTAATTTAATAAAAAGTAACATTAAAAGGTAATAAGACATTTAATTTCTAGATGGATGGAATTAAAGTGTATAAAATGCAGACTGAGAAATTGTGATGCTTTTTGTAATAATCTCTTTCTTTTATAGTTATTCACCAACCATCTCTTTAGTAATTCATTTAAAATTTTTCTCAGAATCGAAGTCAAGCTCATTGGATGCAGAATCTTTTCTCTTCCTTTTCAAATTTGTGGTACTTCTTCCATTTCTTATGATCATTCAAATCTTACTGATAGACTAAGCAATTCCATTTGTCAATTCTTTCAGTACTTGAGTCTGCCAAATTAATTCTTAATTTACCCCAAAGAATTAGATACTTTTTATGCTATCTCCTTACATATCTTTCATATCAGTTCTGTGATAGCCACTGTATTCAAGTGCAAAAGAAAATTTTCTTGTAAGAGAGAATCTGTCATCTATTTGCAAGGTCTGAATGCCAACTCTTGGTGGAAAGGACACAGGTTATAAAACTTTTGCAGTATCTCTGAAAAGGGATAATGAATGTTACTCAGTGGTCCCAAATATGTCCTTGAGCTATTGGGAGCAGAGTCTCTAAACAAGCTCCATATCAGAAGTACAGCTGAAGCTATCTCTGCAATCTATCTCTCAAAGATCTGGTCCTTACAGGAAACATTGACCCTTTGTCTTGGGGACACTACCAAATATTACCAAGGTGATCCAACGATCTCATCCAACTTTCATGCTCAATGATTCTGTATGTGTCCAAGCTCAAAATGCTCCACATTTTATAGATTGTAGTAAAACCATAGGATTGAAATCCACATCCTGTGGTGCCTTCCTATTCTGAGCTGGGTCTGACTCAGGCCAGTTTTGTGGTTTTGTATGTTCAATATTGGGGTGAAAAATGAAATGCTTACAGGCATTCAAAAGTTAAAAAAATGAGATTCACTTAGTTATAGCTCATTATTGGGAAAACCTCATATCTTCCAAGATCCCATTAAGAGTCCCCAAGACCTTCTTATTGAAGGGTGGGACCATGAATTCCAAATCCTTCATTTAAGGCGGGACCTTAGATCAAAAAGTCTCATTTCTCCCCAGCTTCACTACTTTGGGATTTCTCTGACTTCACTATGCCCCAGAAAGTTCACTAATGGGAAGAATCCATCATCAAAAACTTCACCAAGATGTCTTCAGCCTTGGTACTCTACCTCATAACTAACTTCTGCCCCTCTTACTAGAGAATGGGGCTATAAACTCCAAACCTCCATTTAAGGAGGGAGCTCAGCTCAAAACACCTCATTTCTTACCTTGCTGAACTACTTTTGGGCTTCTGAGACTTTTCCACTCCCCTTTCCCCCCCAGACCCCCAACTGCATACCTTCCCCCCACCTTCAACTTCTTTTTGTATATTGTCTTTTCTTATCAGATTGCAAGCTCCCTGAGGTCAGGGAGTCTTTCTTTTGCCATCTTTGTATTTCTAGAGCTTAGAACAGTGCCTGACACATAGTAGGCACTTACTAAATGTGTTTAGAGGGGTGGCTAGGTGGCACAGTGAATAGTGCACCAGCCCTGGAGTCACACTTACTAGCTGTGTCACCTTGGGCAAGTCACTTAACCCCAATTGCCCTACCTTCCCCTCTCCAAAAAAAAAAAAAAAGGAAAAAAGTGCTTAGAGTATTAACCATAGTAGGAAGAATATTTAGCAAGGGCAAGCATTGAGGACAACTGCATTGATTTAAATGAATGAAGCACCCTTGACTGATCTGCTAATTTTTTTTTTTCGACTGGCCAAGCATCAGAGAGCTCTTGAATCTCTTTGTGACTGATTTTTCCTCACAAACCAAGATATGATGATAACAGCCTGAGCCTTTGGTCTCCACAGCCAATCAAATCTTAAGGGTAGTCTCAATATCTTTTTAAGGAAAAACTAACCTAACTGGTATGGAGGTGGGATACTGATTCTACCACACTTACTTCCTCCAACCCAGAAGTAATTCTTCCCTCCTCTGAATTTTTTCATTTTGTTTAATTTTATACTTTATTTTGTATTATCCCTTCATTATATCTTTTCATCTTCCAATCATTTGGATTTTAAGTTCCTAGAGAGCAGGAACTATGACATGTAACTGGATGGTACAGTGGACTTGGAGTTAAGAAGATGTGAGATCAAATTTTACTTTATTGACTTAATAACTATATGATGCTGGGCAAGTCATATAAACTCTCTGTGTTTCAGTTTCTTCATTTATAAAATGAGATTAATAACTGCACCTACCCCAGATTTGTTTTAAATACCAAATGACATAGCATATGGACAATATTTCACAAAACTGAAAGCACTATATAAATGCTAGTTATTACTGTTTTGATTATATCTTATTTATTTTTGTATCCCTGTTAACATCTAGCATAATGCCCTGAACATAATGGGTACTTAGCAAAATAGAAAATGTGGTATAGTGAAGGAGTATTAAATAATAGCTTCTAGGTCAACCTCCTACACTTGCTACCTGACACATCTTGGGAAAATAACCTCCCTGAGCCTCTATTTCTAGATTTATAAAATTGGAATCATAAGACCATTGCCTTTCTGCCAGGACTGTAATAAAGATGAAATAGAACAAAGTGCTATCTAACAACAAAACACTATTTAAATTATTTATTATCATTCTTACCATTATACTTTATTTCATTCTGGCATACAGTTTGATGTATTAAACAATGGTTATTAACCTGGGTCAATGGGGAGATTTCAGGGAGTCCGTGAACCTGAATGAGAAAATAAAATAGATCTTTTCTCCCCCCACTAACCTCTAACTGAAATTGAGTATTTCTTAGAAGGGTTTTATAGGCTTTACCAGATTGCCAAAGGAATCCATAATTCACAAAAAGCTTAAGAATTCTAAATTAAAACCCTCAACTGGTTGATTTTGCTAAGGATTCCAGAGCTGACACCATTTGATTTGTCACAGTTTATAATGCCTCAGTATGCTAATCTGGGCAGTTAGCTGGAGCACTGGATACATTGTAGGGCTTGGAATCAGCAACTCATCTTCCTCAGTTCAAATCTGACCTTAAGGACTTACTAGCTATGTAACTCTGGGCAAGTCACTTGAGAAAAGCCAAATGAAGTCATGAAGAGTCAGACACAACTGAAATATGACTGAACAACAACATGCTAATCTACAAAATGGAATTAATATACTATAATTTTATGAACAAAAATGACTCATTAACCATATGTGTCAGAAATTATTTTACTGAAAGAACTAATATTAGCTAAGACACCTAGCTATTGTATTTCTAATTTCTGACATTATATGAGAACATCCCTACTTATAGTCCTATGCATTCCTACCAAAGACAGATGATCTGTCAAATATGGCTTCTTGTCATGAAGAACTATATTTGCCATTTCCCGCAATATATCATTTCCACTCACGTTTTGTGTGTTTGCTTACATCTTCGCTTTGTTATTTCTAATTAAAGGGAAATATTCCACTACTCGAACTGTTATGGTTACATTATTGATACAGGATAATGATTTAATGATTCATCTGTTCATTCACAAACATATTAAATTGTCAGTGCAATGAAATGTGTAAAATGCTGAAGAAATTGCAAAAATAAATATAACATCCTACATGCACCCTGAGGAGAGACAGCATTGTGCAGTGGAAAGAACACCAGATTTTTAGTAAGAGTATCTCAGTTCAAATCCTAATTCTTCCATTTTGAGCAAGTCAATTAACTTATTGTAGCTTCAGTAGCCTCATCTGAAAATTGAGAGATTTGATGTCTAAATATGTGTGCAGTTAAATAAGTCTATGATTTTGCATCACAGTTTATAACTTGTTAAAAATGAATACTTCCAATAGACATAGATCCTTCAAATTATGATCAACTTTTTTGGGGGGGTTATATCATTAGGACTTTTGAAATTTTACATATCTTTCTTTTTATTTACCTATTAACATATGCAAATTATATTTGATTTCATCAGAGTAGGGTGGAAAATTCTTTAACAAACACAGATCTATAACTTAGTAACTAGGTCCCAGGAAGGTTACGAAGACAAAGAGATTAATTAAGTTTTCTAGCATCACAGAGAGGTAGGATTTGAATCTAGGTCTTTCTAACATGAATCCCAGAATTTTTCCCAATATGGTTTACTGCTTCCATTCTTGGGAAGAGATCTCAAATAATTTATCTTTCTCATTTTGGCCCCTTTAATCCCCCCTTGTAGTAATGAAATGTTTATATAAAACCTTTTGATTGGGGTGGCTAGGTGGTGCAGTGACTAGAGCACCCACCCTGGAGTCAGGAGGATTTGAGTTCAAATCTGGCCTCAGACACAACACAAAAACTAGCCATGTGACCTTGGGCAAGTCACTTAACCCCAATTGCTCTTCAAAAAGCAAAAAAACCCCAAACAAACAAAAAAACCTTTTGATTTCTGACTTTTGCACGTTGTTGAATCCAGTTCAAGTTAAATC
This sequence comes from Gymnobelideus leadbeateri, assembly GCA_011680675.1. Classification (NCBI taxonomy): domain Eukaryota; kingdom Metazoa; phylum Chordata; class Mammalia; order Diprotodontia; family Petauridae; genus Gymnobelideus; species Gymnobelideus leadbeateri. The sequence continues at coordinate 611,189 of WOXC01012480.1, forward strand.
AATAATGGTTCTAATAGTATTCTATGCAAATCATTATTTATATTAGCTGTAATACAGGTGTGGTTCTTGCCTATATTTTGCCTATCAAACTTCCGAAGAGGACCTTGCTGTTGTACTGAAAACTTTCATCTTTCTGAACATACTAAAAGAAAGAGAAGATGAGGCAATTCAGTCTTATAAACAGTCTATTATATTGACAGAGAACTCAAGTTTTCAAATTCTTTTTTCCCTGCTTTAGAATTCTAGGTAAGGTAGTCCAGTCTATCATTTTAATGGATTATGATTTGTCACTTCAGAAATGAATCTTTTGTGTAAAAATTGCATAGGATGATACTTGGTCATCATAACTGTATTTGGTCACCATAACTATATTTGAAATGTGTCAAGAACCTAAGAAAATGTTAGCATTTTCTTTACTAAGGTTCTGGTTTCAGTAGCTCACATTGTCTCTAATATCAGTGTACAGTTCCACTGATTTCATTCACATCCTTACACTTAGGTGTATTGTTTAAAGAATACTGTACTCCCGTTGCTATAAATATGCAAGTACATAGGGAATTAGAACATGGTCCTAGTATTCATATTCATCAAAAGGACTTGGAAGTCAATTCCTAATAGGAAGATTTTAGCAAGGCACTCTAAACCAGTGGTAGAATCATATAGCTTTTAAGCAAATATATGCAAAAAGTCTCAAGTTTCAGCATGAGAAATATTGCACTCATTCATGACAAAAAGGTCACAGGTAGTTAGGTACTTGAAATTTGGCAAGAATAAGGCCTGTATTACAACCTCTTTTATTAAATATAAAGCAATTTAGTTAACTACCCACACTCTTTTTATTGTTGCTATATTTGTTATATGCAGTGAGAAGGTTGTAGCAAAAGATCAGTTCAATACACTTAGAATTTTTAATGTTTGAGTCTCTAGTGGCTATATATTAAAAATGCTGAAATTTACAATGAATAAAGAGGTAATTTATTAAGAGTTATTTTCTAGTAGCTGCACTTCCTCACTATCCACTCAGGCCTCAACTATCTGCATTATGACTTTAATCATTGCTAGTCTACTGAAATCACTATTCCCAAGGCCATCAACTGCCTCCAAATTGCTTCTTAAAACCAATATCCTCTCTTCTTCTTCCTTTCTAAGTTGCTCTATTCACTGCACCACCTGGCTACCCCTAGATTATCCTGCTTCTTATTCTTTTCCCATGACAATCCATCTCCCATCTCTGTGCTTTTGCACTGGCTGTTCCCCAAGGCCAAGGGTGTTCTTCCTCCTTGAATATACTCATTAATGCCTCTGATTTCCTTCAAGACTCAGGCATCACCTTTTGCAGAAGGACTTTTCTGGTTCCCCTAGATGCCAATGCCTTTCTATATAAAGTTACTTTATGCCTGCTGTATATGAATCTGTTTCCTTGTTAAAATGTAAGATTCTTGAGAGCAAAGGCAGTTTCATTTTTGTCATTGTATCTTCAGTGCTTAGCACAGTGCCTTTCATAAAATGGGTATTTGGCAAATACTTATTGATTGATTTGGAGTCAGAGGACCTGGAGTCAAATCCCCACTATGACATTTAACACCCATGTGGTCATGGGTAAATCATTCAATGTCACTAGATGTCAATTTCCTCATGTAAAGAAAAAAAACTTTTTCTGTTTACCTCCTGAGAATAGAATCAGGAGCAATGGATAGAAGTTTCAAAGTGGAAAATTTAATCTTGATGTCAGGAGGGAAAACAAATAAACAAACAAATAATTAGAGATGTCCATAAATATGATGGGCTGCCTTTTAAGAGGGGGGAGGTTAATTAGGATAATTTATAAGACACCAATATTATAAAAATGATCACCTTTAAAAGCCTTAAAAACTCTGATCAATGACAAGACATGACTCCAGAGAATGGATGATAAAGAATGCCAATCACCAGATGACATAGAGGTGATGGAGGAATATATAGAATGAGACATATTTTTGCATACAGCCAATAGAGGAATTTATTTTGCTTAACTATGCTTATTTGTTATAAAAGTTTTGTTTATAAATATTTCTTTTCCTTCAGAAGGGGTAATAAGTGAAAATTAATGTTTGATAATTAAAAATAATTTAATGAGAATAGGTGAAAAGCAAGCCTTTCTTCAGAAGGAGCATAGGTTGGAAAATAAATCGTTGACTATTATAGCAGGGATTACTCTTATCTATGGATTGGACTAGACAACTGCCAAGGTCTTTCCCACAACTCAGATCCTGTAATTTATCTATAAAATGGGGGTAGAGAATAGGCTAGGTTTCTTCTGAGGTTCCTTCCAGCTCTAAATCTATGATATTATGCTATTCTGTAGAATTTTATATGCTTTATACCTCTTCCAACAGAAATCTGTTCACAATCACAATAGGTAAGAAGGAATCTGAGAAATCAAAAGCAAGAAAAACTATCCAATCCTATTATACTGAGCAAGAACAACCAAATACAGAGGACAACATGGTCTCTATACTCACACCTAAGACCACAGGAGGAAATATGAACTGGTCTCAAGTCCTCTTGGAAGAGCTCAAGAAAGATTTTAAAAGCCAAGTTAGAGTGGTAGAAGATAAATTTAAATCTACATTGACCAAATTGGAAAAAAAAATCTCACTGAAGAAACCAAATCCTTAAAAAGTAAAATTGGTGACCTGGGAAGGGAGGTTCAAAATCTAACTGGTGAAAACACCTCCCTAAAAATGAAATCTGAACATATGGAAAAGGAGCTTCAAAAACTAACCAAGGAAAATAATTCACTAAAAATTAGAAACAGTCAAATTGAACCTAAGGACTCTATGATGCATCAAGAGTCAGTCAAACAAAACATGAAGATTGAAAAATTAAAAGAAGGTATAAAACATCTCACTGGAAAAATAACTGACCTGGAGAACAGATCCAGGAGAGATAACCTAAGAATTATTGGTCTACTGTAAAGCCATGATGAATAAAAGCAGCCTGGACAAGATCCTCCAAGAGATTGTCAAAGAAAACTCTCCTGAAGTCCTAGAATCAGAAAGTAAAATAATAATAAAAAAATTCACTGGACTCCTCCTGAAAGAGATCCCAAATTGAAAACTCCAAGAAATAAACCGGCCATTTTCCAGAATTATAATGTCAAAGGGAAAATATTGCAAGTTGCTTTATAGCCAAGAATGAACAGCTTTCCAGAGGACTGCTGCTTTGAACAGCTTTCAAGGTTCTGATTACATAGTAAAGTGAGCTCTCTATTTATTCAATGACAACTCAGAGCAAAACATTCATGGAAAAATCAAGGTACAGCATTCACAGTGTTACAATTTAAGGGGATGCCCATCAATTGGGGGATGGCTAAGCAAGATGTGGTGTATGAATGTAATGGAATACTATTGTGCTATAAGAAATGAGGAGCATATGGACTTCATATTTACCTGGAGAGGCTTATACAAATTGATGATTAGTGAGAAGAGCAGAACCAGGGGAAATTTGTACACAATTGCAGTCACAATGTATGTGTGATGACCAACTTTGATAGACTAGCAATATATGGTTATAAGTCAATTTCAAAAGGCTCATGATGGAGACAGATGTCTACATACAGAGAAAAAACTAGAAAGAACAGAGTTTTGATGCATATTGAAGCAAATTACCTGCTCCCTTTCTTTTTCTTGTTTGGTTTTATTTCCTCTTTCCCATTGTTGATTCCATTGGTTAAAATTCTTTACAACCTGACTAATGTCTAAAATGAAAGTATTTGCAGATCCTATACTTGATTGCATGTGGCCATGGGAGGAGGCAGGAGTACAGGGAGGGGGAGAAAATTTGAAACTCAAGGGATTGTGGAACTGAATCTTGTAAACTAAAAGTAAACAAACAAATTAATGAAGACAAAAATAATCCTAAAATAAAATAGAACTAAAAGTTGCAGAGAAAGTGTTCACCTCTACTAGTGGAAGAAGTTTCTTCAGCTGGGAAATTCCCTATACCAATGAAATCACAGGTTCTAGGTGCCAGATCTAATACTATTATAGAACACTAATGTATTTGATGTCCACATGGAAAACTTTATTTCATCAGCACAAAAATATCAAGAACAATTCATATAAAATGTGGCATTTTTGTTAAGGTAGAATTTGTGGCAATTATGGTTTTCCTACTCTTAAATCCAAATTAAAACTTTCCCAAATAGAATTAAGTACAATAATTAGGAGCTAAATTGAAACATCTTATTAACAACATAGTATACACACAAAACATAAGCTAAATGGCTCCATTTATAAAAAAAAAATTAAATAGTTCCTTTATCTTATAGAATCTTTCTCTAATGATGCCATCATATCATTTTGACTTCCTAAGTACAAAATTATGGATGTATGTCAAGGGAAGATAAAGACTAAAGGCTTCATATTTGACAGTAATGTTTACACTTGACCTAATGGTTAAAGGAAATAACTACAAATATCTTGGACTCTTTCAGCAAAGACAACACATAAAGCATAAAGATAACAAAAATGATTTTGCCCAAATATGTTAAGAAATTTAACTGGGGGGTAGCTAGGTGGTGCAGTGAATAGAGCACTTGCCCTGGAGTCAGGAGGATCTGAGTTCAAATCCAGCCAAAGACACTTAACACTTCCTAGGTGTGTGGCATTGGTCAAGTCACTTAACTACAATTGCCCTCCAAAAAGCAAAAAAAAAAAAAATAATTAAAAATTTTTGTCTATATTAATTTGTTTGTTTACTTTTAATTTACAAGATTAAATTCCACAATTCCTTGTGTTTCAAATTTTATTTCCCTCCCTCCCCTCCACCCCCCACCCCATGATGGCATACAATCAAGTATAGGATCTGCAAATACTTTCACATTAGACATTAGCTAGGTTACAAAGGCATATTGTATCAGATGGAATGAAAATTGGCAAAAAGGAAATGAAACCAAACAAGAAAAAGAAAAAGATCAAGTAGTTTGTTTCAATCAGGATTCAAACTCAATTCTTTTTACTTCTTTCTCTGGATGTAGACATCTCTCTCTCCATCATGAGTCTTTTGGGATTGACTTAGATCACCGCATTGCTGAGAAGAGTCCAGTCTGTGATAGTTAGTCATCACACATATGTTGTGTCTGTGATTGTGTACAAATTTCTCCTGGTTCTACTCTTCTCACTCAGCATCAGTTTGTATAAGCCTCTGCAGGTAAATATGAAGACCATCTGCTCCTCATTTCTTATAGCACAATTGTATTCCATTACATACATATACCACAACTTGTACAGCCATTTCCCAATTGATGGGCACACCCTTAATTTCTAATTCTTTACCACCACAAAAAGAGCAAAATATTTTTGTACATATGGGTCTTCCTCTGACTTCTATGATGTCTTTGGGATATAACCCTAGAAGTGTTATTGCTGGGTCAAAGGGTATGAAATTATTTATAGCTTTTTGGGTATAATTCCAGATTGTTCTCCAGAATGCTTGGATCAAATCACAACTCCACCAGCAATTCATTAGTATTCCAATTTGCCCACATCCTATCCAGCATTTGTCATTTTCCTGTTTTGTCATCTTATCCAATCTGACTGGTGAGATGTGGTACCTCAAAGTTGTTTTGATTTGCATTGCTCTAATCAATAGTGATTTAGAGCATTTCTTCATATGCTTATAGATATCTTTAATTTCTTTCCCTGAAAACTGCCTGTTCATTTCCTTTGACCATTTATCAATTGGGGAATGACTTGTATTCTTATAGATTTGACTCAATTCTCTGTATATTTAAGAAAAGAATCCTTTATCAGAGACATAGGTTGTAAAAATTCTTTCCCAATTTCCTACCTCCCTCTTAATCTTGGTTACATTGGCTTTGTTTGTACAGAAGCTTTTCAATTTAATGTAATCAAAATTATCCATTTTACATTTTATAATGTTCTGTAACTCTTGTTTGGTCCTAAAGTCTTTCCCTCTCCACAAATCTGACAGGTGTACTGTTCCTTGCTTTCTGAGATTGCTTATAGTATCGTCCTTTATGCCTAGATTTAGACTTGATTTTGGTTTATGCTGTTAGATAATGTTCTATGCCAAGTTTCTGCCATACTGTATTCCAGTTTTCCCAACAGTTTTTGTCAAATAGTGCGTTCTTATCCCCAAAACTGGGGTCTTTGGGTTTATCAAACAATAGATTACTATCCTCATTGATTGCTGAATCTCGTGCGCCCAATCTATTCCACTGATGCACTACTCTATTCCTCAGCCAGTACCAAGTAGTTTTGATGACTGCTGCTTTATAATACAAATTTAAATCTGGTAGAGCTTGTCCACCTTCCCTAGCATGTCTTTTCTTTAATTCCCTTGATATACTGGAGCTTTCGTTCTTCCAAAAAATTTTGTTACTATTTTTTCTAGCTCTATAAAGTAGTTTTTTGGTTAATTAATTATGGCACTATATATATATATATATATATATATATATATATATATATATATATATATAATTTAGGTAAAATTGTCATTTTTATTATATTAGCTTGATCCATCCATGAGTAATTGATATTTTTCCAATTAGTTAGATCTGACTTTGTGTGAGAATTGTTTTGTAGTTGTGATCATATAGGTCCTGGGATGGTTTTAGCAGGCAGATTCCCAAATATTTTATAATGTCTACAGTAACTTTAAATAGGATTTCTCTTTCTGTCTCTTGCTGTTGAATTTCATTAGAGATATACAGTAATGCCGAGTATTTATGTGAGTTTATTTATATCCTGCAACTTTGCCAAATTTATTTATTTTCTCAAGTAGTTTTTTACTTGGTTCTCTAAGTATATCATTATATCATCTGAAAAGAGTGATAACTTGGTCTCTTCTTTGCCTAATTTGATTCCTTTGATTTCTTTTTCTTCTCTAATTGCTACTGCTAGTGTTTCTAGTACCAGATTGAATAAGAGGGGTGATAGTGGACACAATTGTTTCACTCCTGATCTTATTGGAAAGGCTTCTAGTTTATCCCCATTGCATATAATACTTGCTGATGGTTTAAAATAGATGCTACCTATAATTTTTTTTTTTTTTTTAAAGCAATTGGGGTTAAGTAACTTGCTCAAGGTTACATGGCTAGTCATTATTTATTCGTGGGTGCTCATTTTCTGAGGCCGGATCTGATCTCGGGTCATCCAAACTCCGAGGCCGGCTCTCTTACTCACTGCGCCACCTAGCCGCCCCTTGAGGGCAATTGGGGTTAAGTAACTGGCCCAAGGTTACACGGCTAGGTTTTTGTTTGTGCGGATTAAGTGTCAGAGGCCGGGCTCCGAACTCAGGTCCTTCTGATTCCAGGGCCGGCGCTCTATTCACTGCGCCACCTAGCCGCCCCTACCTATAATTTTAAGGAAGGCTCCATTTCTTCCTATACTTTCTAGTGTTTTTAATAGGAATGGACGTTGTATTTTGTTAAAAGCCTTTTCTGCATCTATTGAGATAATCATATGTTTTCTTCTATTTTTATTGTTGATATGATGAATTATACTGATGGTTTTCCTAATTTTAAACCATCCTTGCAGTCCTGGAATAAATCCTACCTGATCAAAAGGTATTATTCTTGTGATAAGCTGCTGTAGTCGCTTAGCTAATATTTTATTTAAAATTTTTGCATCTATATTCATGAGGGAAATTGGACTATGATTTTCTTTCTTTGTTTTATCTCTTCCTGATTTAGGTATCAGTATCATATTTGTGTCATGGAAAGAATTTGGTAGAACTCCTTCACTAATTTTCCCAAATAGTTTGTAGAGTATTGGAATCAATTGTTCTTTAAATGTTTGATAGAATTCACTAGTAAATCTATCTGACCCTGGAGATTTTTTCCTAGGGAGTTCACTGATGGCTTGTTTGATTTCTTTTTCTGAGATTGGGTTATTTAGGTAATTTACTTCCTCTTGAGTTAATCTGAGTAACTTGTTTTTTTGAAAATATTCCTCCATTTCGGTAAGATTGCCAAATTTATGTCCATACAACTGGGAAAAATGATTCCCAATTATTGTTTTGATTTCCTCTTTATTGGAGGTATATTCAACATTTCGATTTTGATACTCATAATTTGGTTTTGTTCTTTCCTTTTTTTATCCTATTGACTAAGGGTCTATCGATTTCATTTTATTTTATTTTTCATAAACTAGCTCTTAGTTTTCTTTATTAATTGAATAGTTTTCTTGATTTCAATTTTATTATTCTCTCCTTTGGTTTTCCATATTTCTAATTTAGTATTTAATTGGGGATTTTCAATTTTTTTTCTAGCTTTTTGAATTGCATGTCCAATTCATTGACCTCCCTTTTCTCTAATTTATTCATGTGTGCATTCAGGTATATAAAACTTCCCCTAAGAACTGCCTTTAATTCATCCCACAAATTTTGGTATGTTGTCTCATTATTATCATTCTCTTGAATGAAATTACTGATTGTTTCTATAATTTCTTGTTTGACCCACTCATTATTTAGGATTAAATTGTTTAATTTCTAATTAGTTTTTAGTTCATCTTTCCATCTCCCTTTATTACATATGATTTTTATTGCATTATGATCTGAGCAGGATGCATTTAATAGTTCTGCCTTTCTGCACTGAATTGTGAAGGTTTTATGCCCTAGTGCATGGTCTATTTTCAAGTATGTACCATGAACTGCTGAGAAGAAAGTATATTCCTTTTTATACCCATTCAGTTTTCTCCAGAGATCTATCATATTTAGCCTCCTTAAAATTCTATTTGCCTTCTTAACTCCTTTCTTGTTTATTTTGAGGTTAGATTTATCAAGTCCAGAGTGGTGGAGATTAAGGTCCCCCACTAGTATAGTTTTGCTATCTATTTCTTCCTCTAATTCCTTTAAGTTCTCCTCTAGGAATTTGGATGCTATACCACTTGGTGCATATATGTTAAGTAATGATATTGCTTTTTTTCTCCATGGTGCCTTTTTACAGGATATAGTTTCCTTTCTTATCTCTTTTAACTAGATCTATTTTTGCTTTTATGGTCATATGAGATGTGCTTATCTCTTTACAAGAAATCCCAGCAATCTTCAAAGGACATAGTGGTAGAAGATGTTGGTGTACTGGGCAGTAACTGGCTTAGGAATCATTTAAGTTGGATTTTGGGGTCTATCTTCTGAGGAGCTTTCCATCCCACTCTCTTCAGGGCTATGAGAAATAAAGCCCTGTGATTTAAATAAATTCACAGTAGAAGCTATATAGCTATAGGGCATAAAGAAGAAATAACTAAATAATTTTTTTTTTTTTTTGCTTTTAGGAGGGCAATTGGGGTTAAGTGACTTGCCCAAGGCTGCACAGCTAGTCTTTTTGTGTGAGTTAATTGTCTGAGGCCGTATTTGAACTCAGGTCCTCCTGACTCCAGGGCCAGTGCTCTATCCACTGCAACACCTAGCTTCCCCTAAGAAGTTTTTTAAGTAGAAAAAATGGGTTATGAAGGCTAGATAATTCTATCGTACTGAGTCTATATAATCTGAGGTTTAGTTCATTTTCTTTAGGTTGCATTTTCTCAATTGCATTCCCCTGCCCCACATACTTTCTAATTTGGTTCCATCTTAATTTGTACTGATACAAAAGGTGTGTGTGTTTGTGTGTGTGTGTGTGTGTGTATGTGTGTCCTTTTACTGTCCCTCTAAATGCCAAGGATAAGTCCTCTAGAATAGGTCAAAAATTAATTTTACCTAGTTAGCAAGCATAGTTCTTATCTTCCTCAACTTCATAGTCATCTGAGGAATAGGATTTCCATCTTTACAAATTAAGCATAAATAATTACAAACTTTTTGGTGCATTCTTTTTGATTGAAATGATAAGATTCAAGCTTTGTTTTAAAATTTTCTGATGTTTCTGATTTAATATAAGCATTTCTCCCTCAAAGTCATTTCCTTTTATCATAATTTTAATGGAAACTTAAGCTTCCAAAGTCTTTTTAAAATATATATTTAAAAAGAAATATCTTTAGAATTATCAGTATACTTATCTATCAATAAGTAGAAAACCACAATTTAGCATAAAACAACATTATGACTTAATTTCTGCTTTATTTTCTTCACATCCCTTATCAGTTGCAAAGGCATCTGATATCTTATAAGCCAAAATGCATTGCAGTCTGCTATTCCCTTCACTACACCACAGAGTTTGATACTGTAGTCAGATAATCTAACTCTAGAGGAGTAGAAAATTAGAAAGGGAGATATAACCAAAGGTAGGGATAATAAACTATCAAAGAACACTCTTATCCTTGATATGGTAACTTAAAGGAATAGTGCATGTCTTCTGGCACAGACCAGCTAGGGAAACCACAGAAAGCAATGCCATCTCAGCCAGCGAAAGGTAAAGGTGTAGCTTTCTCTAAAGTTTGGTCATTTGTTCACATGCAGAGTGAATGGCAGAACCATTATTATTGCAATCTTGAAATCAAATGATCATAATAGTAGGTGATTTTTACATAGTTCTTCAGAGCTTTCAATGTACTTCACAAAATTGTCATATTTGACTTAAATAATACTGTGAAGTGGTTACTACAGATATCATTACTCTCACTTCGTAGATGAGGAAGCTGAAAGTTAGAGATATTAAATGACCTGCTCATGGTCACCTAGTTTCAGGGTCAGGATTTGAATCCAGGTCTTCCTGGACTCCCAGTCCACTTTACAAAATACATTTTTACAAAATACCATCATGTTGTTATTCATATTATTTTAATAGTATTTTAACTTTTAATAAAATTTATTATGGCATCCATCATGTTGACACACTTTGATGGCTTAATTAACATAGATCTTAAAACATCTTGTCATGATTCTTGGAGTTACTTTTGGAAATATTATCTTCTAGAGAACATATGATACACTGTCAAGAGTGCTGGTTCAGAAATCAAAAGTCCTGAATTCTAGTCATGGTTCTGCCACATGGGCATGGCATTGAATCTCTCTGATCCTCATTTTCCTAAGATCATGGATTCAGACCTAGGAGAGACCTTAAAAGTCATTTAATTCAAATCCTTCATTTCACAAATGAGAAAACTGAGACCCTAAAAGGATGAAACTTGTCCAAGATTACAAAAGTTTAAAATGGAAAAACTAGAATTCAACCCAGTTCAACCCAGTTCAAAAGACTCTCTTAATGGACTGTGCTTTACTTTGTGCAATATTGTTTGTTTGTTTTTTTAAACATAATACTTATACTAGTTCTGTCCCTGGCTTGTTGGGAAGGCAAAAGTAGATGATATATTAAAAATATTTATTAATGTAAAGCACTCCATCCTTTTTTGATCATTGGTGAAATTGCTTAAAAATTGCATTTGGAAGCAAGCAGAGAGAACAATGGGTGGTTAGGTTGCTTCTCTCACTTTCTGGTATAACCAAAGTTGTCTTAATTGAGACAGCCATTTCCTCTTTCTGTGCCTTTCCACAGGATTCCCCAAGGTCGGAATCCACTCTCTAGTCATTTAGAATCTCTGATTTCCTTCAATATTTAGTTCAAATGCTTAATTTACCTCCTGCACAAGGTTCTTTCTGATCTCCTTTTCTACTAGCATCTTTACCATTTCAATGAATCTCAGTATATGTTGAATATTTTTTGTTTTGTTAATACTTATTTTGGATATGCTTAAAATATGTATTCTTAATCACCATCCCTATAGAATACAAGCCTTTTGATTTATTAAGATCATAGAACTACAGTTGGAAGAGACCTGAGGGACCATCTAGACCTGTCATTTTACAGATGGGGAAACTGAGTCCTACTTAGGAAGATAAGTGATGCCCCCAAGGCCAAACAAGGATCCAGGTCCTCTGACTGCATAGTCAGTGCACTTCTCACTGTGCTGTAATGAATCTCTGAGGGCGGGGACTTTTATTAAAGTCTTTGTATCTATAACACTTGACACAGTGCCTGGCACATAGTAGGCATTTAAGAAATACTTGGTGATTTCTCTGACGCCCTTTGTAGGCAATCCTTATTCTTCCAAAATCAGAGCACATGTAGTTACCTGAGGGCAATTAACTGTACTTAATTTTGAAATACAACAGATTTTTTGAAAATTGACTATTTTGTTGTTGGAGCTAGAAAATGGTAGTGCCATTTTTGAATGCAGTTTGGAATTATGCAAATAAAGCGACTAAAATATACATGCCCTTTGAACCAGAGAATCCATTACTAGGTTAACAACACAAGGAAGCCATCAATAAGAAGAACGTCTCCATTTGTTATCTAGTCATTATTCAGTCCTGTATAACTCTGTGACAGCATTTGGGATTTTTTTTTTTGGCACATCTAGCTGCCTATATACACCAGAATATTTATAACAGTACTTTTTGTGATAGCTAAGAATTGGGGCAGGTAGGTGGTACCATAGAGTACCAGGCCTGGAGTCAGAAAGAATCATCTTCATGAGTTCAAATCTGGTCCCAGACAATTACTGTCCATGCGATCCTGGGTAAATCAATTAACTTACTCTGCCTCAGTTTCCTCATCTTTAAAATGAGATGGTGGAAGAAATAGCAACCATTCCAGTACCTTTGCCAAGAAAACCCCAAATGGTGTCATGCTGTCAAATGCAATTGAAAACAACTGAACATAAGAATTAAAAACAAATAGATGCCCATTGATTGGGGAATTGTTCAACAAATTAGGATACATTAATGTAATATAATATTACTGTATTCTAAGAAATGATGTATGTGAAAGCAGAGCCAAGATGGTGGAGCAAATGCAGGGACTCACCACAGCTTTCCCCCTAAACCCTCCAAATACTTTTTTTTTTGCTTTTTTTTTTTTGGAGGGCAATTGGGGTTAAGTGACTTGCCCAAAGTCCCATGGCTAGTAAGTGTGTCAAGTGTCTGAGACCAGGAATTGAACTCAGGTCCTCCTGACTCCAGTGCTGGTGCTCTAGTCACTGTGCCACCTAGCCACCCCCCTCCAAATACTTTTTAAAATGACTCTAAACAAATTCTTCAGCAGCAGAACCCATAAAAAGATGGAGTGAAACAAATTTCCATTCCAAGACTACTTGAAAGTTTGGGAGAAAGGTCTGTTGCATCCAGGGTGGGAGAGGAATGTAGTTCAGTACAGGTCCACCTAGTGCAGACTGGGTCTCAGCAAACCTGGAACAGGTCTTGGGGCTACTGAATCACTGCCAGCAGTGGTGGTTTCCAGACCTCTCACACCACAGACACCAAAGACAACTCAGAAGGTCAGCAGGAAGAATCAGACCACCTGGGTAAGAGTGGAGTGCAGTCCAGCACAGGTGGCATCAGCACAGCCCCAGCACTAGGAAGCTAGGAACAAATCTTAGAAGTGACTAAATTAACAGTGTCAGTGGCTTCTTCCAGACCATAGGGTAAGGGGATTGAATAACTAACTCGTCAGAAGAAGATTACAGGAGACATTTTGCTAGCACTGAGACAACTCTGTTGCTATATTCTATTTTATTGTATACTCAAACCTGGGTCTTTGTACTGGCAGGCAGTCCCATGGTGAGAAAGAAGACTATCATAGCAGAACTATGGGGGAACTTTTCTCACAGTTCTAGAGCAGAACAAAGTGCTCATGGTCACTCACAGAGCAGAGCACAGGCCAGGAGATTATTAAACTCCTCTCCTTAGATTTTACCACCTTGGAAGAACTGAAAACCTATAGGCCTCTAGAAGTATCTCTGAAAACAACTACACAAAACCCCTGAAGCTTGGGACAGTATGCCCTCCACCTTCGAAATAGAGCCCTATTTGAACAGCTAAAAATCAAGTAACACTCTGGGAAAATTAACAAATAATGGAAAAAATCTGACTATAGCAAGTTAATATGGTGACAAGGCAGATCACTCAGAAGAAGACAGCAAAGTCAAAGCTCCTATATCCAAAGCCTCCAAGAAAAGATATAAATCAGTTTCAGGCCGTGGAAGAGCTCAGAAAGCATTTGTAAAATCAAGTAAGGGAGGTAGAGGAAAAACTGGAAAGAGAAATGAGAGTGACAAAAGAAAATAATGAAAAACAAGTCAACAGTTTGGTAAACAAGACACGAACATGCACACACATACACACACACAATGCTGAAGAAAATAACACCTTAAAAATAGACTAGGCCAAATGGTAAAATAGGTCCAAAAAGTCAATGAGGAGAAGAATGCCTTAAGACGCACAATTGGCCAAGTTGTGAAGGAGGTACAAAGGCTCACTGAAGAAAATAATTTCTTAAAAATTAGAATGGGGAAAGTGGATGCTAACGATTTTATGAGAAATCAAGAAAAAGTAAAACAAAACCAAAAGAATAAAAAAAATGGAAAGTCAATATGAAATATCTCATTGGAAAAACAACTGACCTGGAAAATAGATCCAGGAGAGATAATTTAAAAATTATACAATTAGCTGAAAGCCATGATAAAACAAAAACAAAAACAAAAACAAAAACAAGCCTAGACATCTTTCAAGAAATTATCAAGGCATCAAGAATAGTTGTCCTGATATTCTAGAACAAGAGGGTAAAAGAGAAATAGAAAGAAGTCACCGATTACTTCCTGAAAAAATCACAAAATGAAAACTGCCAGGAATATTATAGCCAATTTAAATATCATTGAATGGCAGGCAGGATAACAAGATTTATCAGCTTCTCCCTTAAAGAATCAGAGGACTGGGAATATGAGATTCTGGAGTATAAAGGAGCTAGGATTACAATCAAGAATCACCTTCCCAGCAAAACTGAATATAAATAATCCTTCAAGGGGAAAAATGGATATTCAGTGAGATAGTGGGCTTTCATGCTTTCTTGATGAAAAGACCAGAAATAAATGAAAAATAAATAAAAGACCTAAATAGAAAATTTGACTTTCAAATTCAAGATAAACGAGAAGCATAAAAAGGGATCTCACAGAGACAGCTATCATTAAGGTTGCTGCCATGGAATATGCTTCCTCAGAATAAGGTAAACCAACCTAGCAGAGGCCAATAACAAATCCCAAGTCTGGCTCAGGACACATGATATTGAAAACATGCCAACTGAAAGAGAATACTATAACAAATCATGCAAGACAAGAGTTGGAAAAAATTTCAAGAATGTCATTGCCAACAAAGTTTCTTTGTTTTCTATTGAACCCAGATACTGCTGAACAGATTTTTTTAAGAAGGAAGAAAAAGAATAAACATTTAAGTAGCATAAACTATGTGCTAGGATCTGTGTTAAGTGTTATATATATATATATATATATATATATATATATATATATATATATATATATAATTTTATCCTCACAATAACCCTGTGAGGTAAGGGCTATCTTTAACCTGATTTTATAGTTGAAGAAACTGAGGTTCAGCAACTTGCTTAGAGTCAGAAGTAGGAAGTGTCTGAGGCCAGATTTGATTTCAGATCTTCCTGATTCCAGACTCAGAATTCTATACACTGAGCTACCAGCTACCTCTTTAGGCTAAAATGACTTTCATTCTATCTCCTTAACCCTGATAGTGATATCTTCCAGACTATGCCATATAAATATTTAGAAATCAGAAGGCAAGAATCCAGATATACCACTACATGGTTCCAGGAAGCAGCATAAGGTTCAGTACCATGAACACTGGGAAAACCATATATGCAATTCGGAAAGGAAACAGAGTCCACACATCATGGCAACACATACAAAATCCAATGGCCAATGATTATCCATTGTGTCTCTAGCTTAGAAAGATTGCAAAATATCATCAAAAATTAAGCTAAGGTACATTCCTCATGACTCAATTTTTCCAATATGACATTTCCTTTTGAATGGAAAATACCCCATCTGCCTGACTTTAAGCCTGGCTCATTGTTTATGGCTATGTAACTTTTGTTTGGAATTGACATGAAATTAGGGAAGCATTACTCCCTGTATCCCTGATTCTTTTTTATGGCAAATTTTTATAATCCTGTTAAGTGATCAGTACTATAATGAGGTACAGGTATAAGATTTAAACCATTTGACCTAAAATTTTAGTTCTTTCTATATTCAAACAACTAAGTAATCAGTTATTTAGCCTCAACACTTGTTATTAGTTATATATCCCTGTGTAAGTTAGGTCCTTCAATTTCTCACAATGGTATGAAGATAATTAGGCAAATGATGAAAAGACTTGTGAAACCAAGATATTTTATTATTTCTAGGACTATTAGCATTCAATAGAAGTGGACAAGTGCTGAGTCCACAGTTTTGACTCAACTACTTAGACTAGGCATTCTCTGTCTTAAATATTGTAGATATGATATTCTTCAGATATTTTTAAATTATAGGGTATGGAGCTTGACTCTATGTAAGTCTTTGGTATAGGGAACTCTAGGTCAGGAAATTCTCTCCACCAATGCAGGTAGGAATTTATCTGCAAATTGGTCTTAGCTCCATAGAGCACTGAGAAAATAAATTGCTTTTCCAACCAGTATTTCAGAAAAGCACTTGAACCTAGATCTTCCTGGCTTTGAGACCAGATTTCTATCTCTATGCTACAATGCTCTGAAATCATAAAACTATAGACTCCATACAAATCAAAAGGTATTCTTTCCAAAGTCTTGTAGACCAGAGGTATCATATAAGTGACCCATGAACTGACTATGGCTCCCCAAAATCCTGAGTGTGGCTAGAACCAGGTTAAAATGTAGTTGGGAAATATTTAACAAAATAAATATGCAACAAAACAAATCATATTAACATGTGGTTTTCTAAGTCAATATGAGGCCCACGGGGTTCTTTTTGTATGATTTTAGTGATCTCCATTTCCATTTGAGTTTGATACCACTCTTGTAGCTCAGTGTCTTAGCTCTGTACACGATGTAGTGTTCTCCTAAATCATAATTCATTAGTATTTTTTCAATCACATGATAATGCAAACTCCTCTAATTTTACCACTGAAATTGACTGGCAGTCTTAAATCCCAAGGCATAAACTATTCAGTGAAATTAAACTGCAGACACTAGCAACTACCACAGAGATGAAGCTTGAATTACAACACTGGGTGGGAAACATAAAAATTAAGTTAGAGGGCACGTTCTTTCACAAACAGTCTGTTATGGTGTACCCTGCTTTTAGTCTTAGTGGTCTCAGAGAATGAAATGACTCCTTTGAAATATGCCATTTAACTTATAAAATAGCTTCAAATGTTTTTGCATAAACTTGCACTACATTAAATATGGTAAAAGTATCCCAGTCAATTTAGAGAGCAGAAGTGTTTGGGTTTTAGAGCAATCTCAGTATTAATATTCATTATGGAAATATGATTTGATAACCAGTGTAAGAACATGCGCCAAGCTTTAGAGATAACAGGAAATTATTCTCTCAATGTTCTTTGCACATTTTGCTCTCCACCTTCACAACTTAAGGTTGACACTGAAATTTATGTTCTCCTTTGGAATGCTTTTTATTTTATGCATGTGTTCTTTTCATCAGACACTTCTGTTTTTTATTCCTCAAAATTATAATAAAATTTATTTTGGCTAAATGCATTGTAATACATGTTATTATTGATAGCTGTAGGGCTTCAAGTCCAAGAAAACTTTCAGGAGAGTAGAGGTATCAAAAAATATAGCAAAATAACTTATATTAGCTTCTTAAGAAGTTGGGAAAGATACATACTATATTTTCAATTTTCATGAATTCATGCTCCATTGGGTTAGATCAGTTTCCACCTTTAAAATCAGTAATCAGTAATAGAAACTGAGAGGAAATAAATTGAGATTCAAAGGATAAATATAGTTTTTATAGATATAGTGACCCTGGGTAAAATGAAATGAATACCAACCTAGAGCAAATATTTTTTCTTTAAACAAACAAACAAAAAAACAACAGTCATCCCTCCATTTTATTGTTTTCATGTCTTCTAAAACCATTATATTTAAGGGTTTTGACTATGTTTCTTTTGGAAGTGCCTGCCTCACAAGATCGATAACACAATCAAGCCTTTCTCAGAGACAGTGCTCAGTACATTAAAGCATACTGTTTTCACTTAGAAGTGATTTTGACTGCATATTTTTTAAAATTAATGCTTTCTACCCCAAATAATAGTTATGAATGTAAACAAAAGTCTTGCTCACTGAATCCTGAACATGTTGTTTTCCCAGTTATCCCTTATTCCTTTCCTGAATTCCAGAATGAGCTGAATTTTCTACATAAGCAGACCATGCTAAGGCTCACATGGCAATAAAGTTCTGTGGTACTTTAAATAAAAAAAAGAAATGTAAATATACCCAGAATGAAGCCTCTGAAAATGAAGCACCATGTTCTTTCCAAAATTCAAATAACTGCCACATTTAGAAACGCAGATCCTGAAACTTCCAAAGTAGCATTAGCTCCCATAGCTCTATTTTCTATCTTCATCATTTATCTATCTCTGGTTTACTGTGTGACCTTGGACAAGTAACAACCTCCATCCATTTCAGTACAGATTAGTTAAATAAAATCAGACAGCATGTCAGTAAATCACTGAAGGTATTTGGAGTTAGGGACAGGAACAGAGGGCACAGTGGAAATTTTTTGTTTCTATAATGCTGTTGTCTCTGCCACCAAATATTTTCATATTAGCTATTTGGTCAAATATCATTGAATAAGAAAAATCTTCTCTGTATTCAGCAGTGTATCTAGCTATGAGTTCAGTTGCCAAAACAGCTTTCCAAATACTACACCAAAAAAAACAAAAAAGATGAATAATAATAATAACAACAACAAAGACTTGAGCCATTAGACTGCAACAATTTTATTTATTTATTTATTTTTGACATTTACATGTGCTCAACCCAAGTTTCCTAAACCTGTCCCCTTCTAGGCAGAGAAATCCTTATCTTCAAAAAAAGCCATAGGCAAAATTGTTCAAGTAAAATTTGTTTCCAGTTCCTCCTGGCTTTTCTTTTTTTCTTTGCTGTTTTCTTTTCAAAACTCGAATTTAGCTCTTTTTCCTCAATAAAAAAGATGAAAAATTTAAAATAAATGGACTAAGCACTAATGGTGGAACTTTAGACACTTGCCAATAAGGGGTTAGGGTATGAGTGTAGTGGTGGGGAGAGGGGGGATGAGTAGAAAATGTGTATTGGGGCAACAGAGATCTTTAATTGTTGTCCACATAGGTGGGTACTACTCTTTTTTTTGTTTGTTTGTTTTTATCTCAGGCTAACAGAATCCTATTGTTTGCCACACATAAAGACACACACACCATGTGTTTGATATGAAAAATACTTAATTATAAAATGGTCAATCTTGTGTCTTGGATTTCATTAAATACACATGCAAATAAAGGTTAATTAGTGACTGCATAAATAGATAATCTTAGATAAAGATTTTCATAAAGCCTATATAGGAAATAGAGAAAAATACAATAAAATTAGAGTTAGTTATTGCTTGATTTTGATTTTCATTAGGTCTATAAGGTTGATGTCATTATTATTTAGCATGCATCCATAAAACCATGATACTCTTGCATTAATCCTTCAAGTCACTAAAGTTCACAACCTCAGTCTTCCAACATTTTCAATCATTTGCCTGGTCAAGTTGATCCTTTCTTTTTTTTTTTTGGCTTTTTGGCTTTTTGGAGGGGGCAAGGCAGGGCTGGGGTTAAGTGACTTGCCCAAGGTCACATGGCTAGTAAGTGTTAAGCATCTGAAGCTGGATTTGAGCTCAGGTTCTCCTGACTCCAGGGTTGGTGCTCTATTCACTGCACCACCTAACCACTCCAAAACTCAAGACTTTTGGGACAGCCTGGATAAATTAAATGAACCTCAAAGTAGGAGATGTTATTGAATGAAGGGGATGTTAACTGAGTGGCAGTCTGGAAGTAACATTGGGGAGAAAGAAATATTCCAACTCAGTCACCATGATCTATACCTCTTATGTGAAAACTTTGTGAGGATTAGGTTGAAGGGAATGAAGATAGGGGAGTGAAAATGAGGGATGGAGAAAGGAATTTTTACAATGAAAACTGAGAAGTCAGAATTGCTGGAATATTTAGGATAGTCATTAGTAAGGACACACAAAGGGATTGGGACAATTGACTTGGCAGAATGGTACATGCTTAATGCTAAGCTTAATTTGTCTGGCATTAAAGGTTTTCCATAGAATGACTCCAACCCACTTTACCAGCAGTATCTCCAACTTCTCCCCTAGACAATCCCTATGCTCCAACGAGAGGAATTATTGTTTTCTTAACAAGCCTTACATTCTCCTTACATCTTCTTTCATTTTATTCCTTTTGCCTAGAATTCCTTGCCTCAATCCAATCTCCACCCATGGAAATCTCAGCTATCCTTTCAGTTCTAAAGTCAACTCTTCTCAGGAGTTTTTTTTATATAAAAATCCCAATTGGAAATTATCCTTCCCTCTGATTTTGGAGTCAGAGAATTTGAGCTATATCTCAGATTTTATATTTACTACCTGGCACTTAAAGTCTTTGGTTCTGTTTCCTCCTGTGAAAATGAGGACATTGGACTAGATGATGTCGATGGTTCTTTCTCTCTCTCAATCTTATGATCCTATGAATTCTTATAGCATCTTGTAACACACATGTTATAGTTAACCCCTAGAGTCATATAGTATTTGTGTATGAATCTCTCTTAGTATATGGTAAGCTCTTTGGAGGTAGGTGAGGCAGTCTGAAAAGGTTAGGGCACCTCCCCCAGAGAAAGGAAGTGGAGAATATAAATAAAAAACAAGAGAGATTGGTGAATCTAAGTTACTTTTAACTTTGCTAATCTGATGGAGTATGAAGTGGTACTTCTGAGAACAAACAACATTTGACAAACACCTACCTATGTTTGTCAGGAACTGTGTGATGCACTGAGGATTTAAATGCAAAAAAAAAAAAATCCCTATCCTCAAGTAGCTCACATTATAATTCAGGGAAATATCATCTCTATAAGCAAGACAACACAAAATTATACAAAATAAACCCAAAGTAATGGGGGTGGTGGAACAATAATAATTGGGACAATAGAAAAGATGTTCAGTAATAGGCTAAACTTAAAGTGATCCTTGAAGAGAGTGAGGGACATCAAGAGTTAAAGGGGGGGGATTGCATAGAGGAAGAATCCATGCAAAAATATGAAGGCAAGAGATGGAATATCATATAGAAAATAAGAAATGAATCTGACTCACATTTTGAAGGTAAAATGAACAATTCTAATTATTTTGCTTGGTAGATGAGGCAGAGAAAGATAACTGAAATATTGAAAATAAGTTGTGAGAACATTGGTACCATTAATGGAAATAAAGGTTACAATAAAAAGAAGTCAATTTGGTGAAAATGTGATGAGTGTGGTTTTGGACATATTAAGTTTGAAGTGTGGCTTTATTGTTCAGTTGAGTTTGACTATTTGTGACCCTATCTGGGGTTTTATTGGCAAAGATACTAGAGTGGTTTGCCATTTTCTTCTCCACCTTATTTTACAGATAAAATGAAGCAAACAAGGTTGGGCGATTTGCCCAGGGTCACCAAGCTAGTAAGTATCTGAGGCCAGATTTGAAGTCAGGAAGATGAGTCTTTCTGACTCCAGGCCCAGCACTCTATCCACCGAACTACCTAGCTGCCCCTACATTTGAGGGGTAGGTACCTCAAAAATACTAGGTATTCATCTGGAAATATTCCAAATGCAGTTGGAAATAGTATGCTATGTCGTAGGAGGTGACCAGGATTCAAAAGATATTTGGGAACATATATGTATATATATATAGGTGATATTTTATGACTGATAGGGAGACAGATTTTAGCTTCAAATAAATGAAAATATAACAATTAGGGCTGATCAAAGGTATAATGAGCTGCCTTAGGAAGTACTACTGAGTTTCCTTCACTACAGCATTATAAGTGGAAGCTGGATGGCCACTTATTGGGAAATATTGTACATAACTCTGTGAGTCGGGAGCTGGCCACATGACTTCTGATATTCCTTCTATTCCTACTATTCTGTGAATCTATTATTATTTTTAAAATAAATATTTCAATGAAATTTCCTATAGTTCAAGAGAAAGTATGCCCAGCATCATAAGTTAAATTGTTCTATGAATGTAAGATTGAGTTTAGGTGTTAATAAAGCATTGATGTTTAATGCTGTTTCTAATGAAATATTTAATTATAAAAAAGAATTCAGGATTTCTTTTCCAGATAAAGGTACCCAGATAGTCCACCAAGTTTTTTCCAGATACCATATCATCTGCATACCAAAATAAAATTAATTTTTCCTATAAAATGGATTTTTTATGACTCTTACTTTTGCATATAAAGCATTGTCTGGGCTTCTTTCTTAGGTTCTTGAATTCCTGTACTGCTTACCTGTTTCAGACTATGATTTCTCACTGGTTTTGGTATTGACTCTACAGAATTTGAACCTCCTGCCTTTCCCTAAAATCTGGCAATGGAATATTTCTTGGCTACTGACCGTTACAACCTTAACTCTTTATCCCCATTGTCTAGGTCTTGACTTTTATATTTGGATATACCTTAAACCATGACCTTTTCCTATTCCTACATGCATCACCTCTCATATTTTCAGTCACATCTATCTCCTTTTCCTTTTTGCTGCTGATGCTAAGATGTTAGCAGATGTAGTAATGTTTGGAAATGAATTCTTTTTATCATTAAGCCTTTTGATTATAGCTACATTAAGCATCCATACAACCATATAATGTTACTCAGGAAATATTTACAGTCAAATTAATTAGGTTTTATGTCAAAAGTATAATAGATGAACAATATCTGTATGAAGAAGAATGGTGTGAAATAAGATTGAAAGGGATGTTAAAGCTAGATTTTAGAGGGGCTTTATTATACAAATAAAGACTAGGGAGTTAATGGAGAAAAAGAGAAAGAACCTCCATGTTCCAGGTAATTCCCCAAAGGAAGTTAAAGCAGGTCATTTGGAAACAAAGCAGCAGCATGCTAGGGAGTATGTTCCTCATTTTTTTGGTTATTTACTCCATTAAAAAATTCTTCCTGGAAGTTAGGACTGATTTAATGGAGGATCCTTCCCTCTTAAGATCTGGGGACAGTCTCTACTTTCACTAAATTCAGGAGTTCTTAAATACTTTGTGTATGTTCATGGACTCTTTTGGCAGTTTGGTGAAATTTATGGACCATATCTCAAAATATAGAAATAAAATACATTGGATTACTAAGGAAATAAATTATATTGAAATATGGTAATAAAGATGTGAAAAACAAATAAACTTCAATGACCCAAGATTAAGATTTCCTGAAGTCCTTTTTAGGCCTGATTATTGCTTTTACCCACATATACTGTTGACTGCTTTTTTTTTTCCAATTCTAGATGTAAGTGAGATAACCTAAGATTCTTGTGGATGAACAATTTGTTTTTCAAATACTGCAGTTTCATTTTGCATTGAGAAAATTCCCATTACATTACATGGGTCTTATATTGGTTTAAATCTTCTTTTTCATATGGTAAAATTTTTTTAAAAATAAGACAACTAGTTGTTTAGGGATAGCATCTATTACGTTATCCAAATTGATTAATCTTCTCCCAACTGAATCATCTTTAGTTAGATGGTAAGCTTCATGGTTCTGTGGTACTTGGCATGAATAAGATATAGAGTGTGAGGGTCCAGACCCCTAGATATTAAACCCCTAATCCTGATTTTGCTTTCTCTATCCAATTAAAAATCAGCTTATAAACTTAAAAGAATATTATCAATAGTCATTTTTCTACTTCTATTTCCATCTCCCCTCTTGCTTTTCTCTAGAAATTATAGTATTTTATAACCACCAAATTTTCTTACTAAGTCCCCAAAAAGCAAGGAATTAGAGTAAAGAGACTATTCCTGAGGACACAATTTCTAAGATGATTTTTATACAATAGGGACAAAACCATGTTAGTCAATTTTTAAAAGACATCAGATATATTAAATATTAAGATAGTTCAAAGAAGATATATTATTTAGGAAAGTTTTCCAGGTGAGTAATAACAATTATTTCCATTTTCTACATACCTTCTCTCCACTTCCATAAGTTCCACTTGCCTATGGGAGGCAGTGTAGCTAGATATATTGTAGATTTTAAAATAAAAAAAGACCTGAATTCCTATCTTGCCTTGATGCTTACTAGCAGTGTGACCACTGACAAGAGATTTACATTTTCTGATCTTTAGAACACTGTTCTAGGCACTGTGCTAAGTACTGGCTATACAATGTAAGTTCTTGTCCTCAAGAGGCTCAGAGTTTAATAGAGGAGACAACGTGAAAATAATTATGTGCAAACTTATAACAGGATGAATAGGGGAAGACGGGAAGGCACAGACTTGCAGAATGTGGGACTTTAGATGAAATTTGAAGAAAATCATGAATGAAGAGGGAGAGAAATGCAGGCATAGGGCATCATCAGTTGAAATACATGGAATCAGGGGATGGAGTTTCATATTTGATGAACAGAAAGGAAACCAGTGTCACTGGATCCCATTGGAATCTAGTACATTAAGGAGTCAGAAGAGAGAGGAGTAAGGCATAAGAAAACTTGAAAGGTAGGTAAGGACTAGATTCTGAAAGCTTTTAGTAGGCAAACAGAAGAGTATGCATTTGAGCCTGGAAATAATAGAGAATCACTGGAATTCATTAAATAGCAGGGTGACAGTGTCAGACTTGCCTTTAAGAAGATATATTTGGCCTCTCTGTAAAATGGAAATAATAATACCTCTCTTTTCCAACACCCTCTTATAGCTACCCTGGCCCTCAGAATTTTAACCTTTAATCTCCCAAACTTCTTCCCTGGACCCTGCTCTTCTGCTGTTGAGTGCCTCACCTGGTCCACTATTTCTGGCAGATTGCAGTAACAATTTGCTTACTGCTCTCCAACCATATTTTCTATTCCCTTAACTTTTTGGTCTTTTTGTCAACATTTTTCTTTTTGTATATGTCCCACTATTAGGATGTGAATTCCAGGGTGAGTAGGTAGTGCAGTGAATAGAGTACCAGCCCTGGAGTCAGGAGGACCTGAGTTCAAATCTGGCCTCAGACACTTAACACAAAAAACTAGCTGTGTGACCTTGGGCAAGTCACCTAAACCCAATTGCCCTACCTTCCCCACTCCAAAAAGAAACAAAATAATGTAGGTTCCTTAAGGGTAGGGATTGTCTTTCCTTTTTTATTTGCATCCTTTTTTTCTGAGCACAATATTTGGTCCAAAGTAACTGTTTAATAATGCATATCCATTTATCATCTATTTTAGCCAAAACAAGATTGTTGTGAGGCTTAAAAAATGTAGTGATAAACAGGATGATGAAAAGTCTCAGTGCAATTTTAAGCACTAATTACTAAAAGCTTTAATAACTTCGAGAAAAGTATCAGTAGAGTTTTAAGTTAGTAATGCTTTAAATTATAGTGAGACACATGTAGAAAATATACTTGAGAAAGCTAAACCCCTCAAATATGATGCCAATGCTGCTGCTGCTGATTTCTTTATTGTGCAATTGTAGTAAGTTGAATATAGTACTATCCCAGGGACAGACTCCTAAGGGTTAAACATCTTGAAGGGAACCAGAAAATTACTTGCTGTTAAATATCTTTTCCCCTTTAAAGTTAAGATGGGTTAAATATTAGGTGTGTTTAAAAAGATTCTGTGCTCTTCATGTTTTCTTTTCCCAGTTATCATGGTGACTCATAGAGTAACCTTGAGTAAAGTAAGAACTTGTGGTGATGTTCCCTGGTTTCAGCTACTTTGATGACCAGAATGTTGACATTTCAAATGACTTCTCTCATATCATCAGAAAATACTGTTCACAGGGATGATGAAATAGAAAACACATTTTGACAGGTATTATTTATTTGGTCTGATAAGGTCACTTAAGCTTTTCCCTAGTGCTTCAGTTTGATAATGTAAAAGTGAGGGTAGGAATTCTGGCATTGTCAGTAGTGGCCCTGGTAATTGTTTTCAATCTGTTTAGTTCCTACAATAATCATCACACTTTGTAATCAAGCCTGATTCAATGTTGTGCTTCCAGTTTATTTCTAAAAACATTATATTGAAATGGAAATTAGCATACTTAAATGGGCTAAATATACCTTTCTCTCCTCAAATAAAAATTTAAAAAATGATTTCTACCTTTAAAGTTTTTAAGATTTTCTCTTTAAAGTAAAATTTATATTGGAATCCTTGAAAAGACTGAATGCATTTGCTTACCTAACTATATACTATCAGTCTATTTTAACAGCTGTTAGTCACTCATTTTTTATTGGCCAAAGTATGCAGTTTACACTTTTGTTGTTGTTCAGTCATTTTAATCATATCCTACTGTTTGTGACCAAATTTTGGAGTTTTCTGGGCAAAGATAATAGAGTGGTTTCCATTTCCTTTTCCAGCTCATTTTACGATGATGAATGGAGGCAAAGAAGGTTAAGTGACTTGCCGAAGGTGGTATAGTTACTAAGTGTCAAAGGCCTGATTTGAATTCATGAAGATGAATCTTCCTGATTGTAAGCCAAGCGCCCTCACTTTACACTTAAATTAACATGCTTCCGACCCCTTTTAATGATTTAGGATTTTATATATATGTGTGTGTGTGTGTGTGTGTGTGTGTGTGTGTGTGTGTATGTATGTATATGCATATATATATATATATATATATATATATATATATATACTGGATCATATAAATATTGAGAAAGTGGAACTTCAGGCATATATATTTAACTCTACCCACATTTATGGAAAGGCATAGTATATATATGGAAAATACGTTTTAACTCATCCAGGTAGCTTAAGGAAATATAGTTTAAAATACATATAGTGGAATGTTGGCATTATGGGACAGACCTAAACCTAGAGATGCTACTCTATATTGTATTGTGTCTAAGAATATGATTTAGTGATTCAATATAATAATAACTCTGGATATTTTATACACATCTCAAACATATCCAGAAAAAAAGAACACATTATTTTCCCTCCAAAGCTAACCCTTCTTCTGATCTTTACTATTTTTGTCAAGGCATCCGGGATTACAGCCATTGAATGATCTTCAAATTCTTTCCTATCTAAGTCTTGTTGATCTTGTTGCCATTTCTTTCACATCTATTCCCTTCTCTTAATTCACATGGTCATCACACTAGTTCAGACCTTCATCACCTACAATGTAGAGTATTACAACAGCCTTCCTAATTGATTTTCTTGACTCAAGTCTACCATCTTTCTGATACAGACTATATACAGTTAACAAAATGATGTTATTAGAGCACAGGTTTGACCATGTCATTCCCTCCACAATGGACTCCATTAAGTCCCTATCACGTGTAGAATGAGATGCAAATTGCTTTGTTGTATAGATCTTTATAATTTGACTTCTATGTATTTTTTTTTCTTGCTTCAACATAACTTTATACACTTATATATTATTCCCCTTGCACACTTAGTTTCAGCAAAACTGACCTTCTTGGTCCTTACACACAACCTTCAATATCTCAATTTTGTGTCTTTGTATAAGTTCTCTTCTGTACTTAGAATGCATTTCTTCCTCACCTCCACTTTGTAGAATCCCTAGGTTCCTTCAGACCTCAGTTCAAATGCTAAGTCCTACTTCAACTGTATCTTGAATTGCTAGAACCTACCTCTCACTTTCCCTTTCATTTATATTTATTGTGCATTTGTATAGAGTTACATGTATACATGATGTCCCAGCTGATAAAATATAAGCTCTTTGATGGCAGGAGTTGCTTTGTTTTTGTGTCTCTCTTGATTAATTATGCCCAGCTCATAGTGAGCATTTGATATATGCTTATTGATCAGTTGTGGTGATCTATAAATCAGAGAAGAAATGGTCTGAATATAAGCAGTATATTCAATCTACTAGTTTAATCTTATCCTATCTATACTTTAGAGGAAATTACATACTAGAAAAGCACTCTAAAGCTTGGAGTCAAGAGGAAATGGGTCCCAATTCTACATCTAACATTTACTATCTATGTGACCCTGTCATTTAGTCTTTGTATTCCTCAGACAATTCCCTTATTTACTAAGTCATACAGTAAATGGCTTGGTGGCATTGAGAATTTTCCTACCATGACAAAATTATCAATTTTTCTTGAGTTCACATGATATTGAATTAGTCAAAGGGAACAGACAAATGCATACACAATACACATACAGACATATACAAAAATTTGCGTATGTGTATGTCTGTGTGTATTCAGACACATGGAATGTATAATATATGCAGGAAAATATAGACTTTTGAAAGTACATCATCTTAATAAAATGAACTTTGAAGCTTATTCTTTCCTACCTTCCCCTTGGGTCTTCAGAAGGTATATTCATACTTTAAATTGTGTGCCAAAATATTAAAACCCAAAGATAATCAAAGGGTATACAACTTGGATGCCATAACATATGTTGCTGAACAGCTTAATTCTGATCATTACTGAGAGATTAGAAATTTAATTTATTCCTTTGGGAATAAATATGCAAAGAAAGAATATTCTGATTATTTGGAAAATGTATTTTAAAAATCAAAATGATTTATACAAAGTCAGATATGAAAATGACACTATTATATATATTTTAGTTTGAAT
Source organism: Gymnobelideus leadbeateri (assembly GCA_011680675.1). Taxonomy (NCBI): domain Eukaryota; kingdom Metazoa; phylum Chordata; class Mammalia; order Diprotodontia; family Petauridae; genus Gymnobelideus; species Gymnobelideus leadbeateri. The sequence goes on from WOXC01012480.1 coordinate 639,715, forward strand.
CTATAGTTTTAATCTAAAAGTTTCTGTTAATGTAGTTACATCAATTCTTAGTTGTAGTAGCTAGAATCATATTAAATTCATTACATTCTGCCTCCCCCGGCTCTCACACGGTATCCCTTTATTTGAAACACTAATTTATAAAATTATATCATCATGAGTTGCTAGGATAAACAAATATTTTTTTTTTGCCTTTTTGGAGGGCAATTGGGGTCAAGTAACTTGCCCAAGGTCACATGGCTAGGTTTTTGTTTGTGTGTGCATTAAGTGACTGAGGTCGGATCCAAACTCAAGTCCTTCTGACTCCAGGGCCAACGCTCTATTTGCTGCGCCACCTAGACGCCCCCTAAACAAAGATTTCTATTCTGTCGACTCAACTAAGTATTTTAGGAATATGAAAAATGAAATAAATGTCTCTTCCAACTTATTAAAATGTTAAAAGTATAATATATATATACATATATGCATATATATATGTGTATGCACACACACATACATTGAAATAAAATAAGTGATTACCTGAAATGTAGTTATCCAAACTATCTTGTTAAATAGACACTACTGTCATCTGTTCTTGACTATTGTCAGCAGAAATGTTAGGCAGAAAAGGACAACTACATTTAATACAATTTGGCTTTTTAGCTGTCCTTAGAGGAAAGGAAGTGTGAGAAACGTACACATACATGACTCTATTTTATGTTACAGTCATGGTTGGACAAAGAACTCCCCAAAACACTATACAAACTCTCCCAATGGATATGTGTGACCTCTCTGATGAGATTATTCACTCCAAAGGTGCATATAGTAGCACATTCATGTTTCCCTATTTTGTAACTTTCATACACTTCCTCTCACAAATTTGTTACAGGGAACCTACTCAATATGCTTGGGGACTTTCCTCTCATTCTCTTGGCCATGTGGGTTTTCCATTGATTGCCCTCCAATCTCACTAAATGACTGGTTCATCTATTTTCTCCTGGTATTATTTTTTTCTTATAAGCCTACATTAAAGTACTTTTCCTACAAAATTACTTGTCTGTAATATAGATAGCATACAAAATGCATAGATAGCAAAAAATACATGCAAATAGCTCATTTTCTTAACTTCTTAATGTCTCAGCTTAAAAAAATTCTCTACCCAATTAGTGCTTTTATTGGGGAGGAAGTAGACAGGATAGCATACATGTCTTTAAAAAAATGTGGTTCTCCAGGTTAAATAGAAAAGTGACAAATAAAAAGTATATGATTTTTCTGAATACATTCCATTTATTCCTAAGCAACACAAAGTTTGTTTGCAGAATGTAAATTAAATAAAGGATTTTACTACATTTTTTAAAAGCCCAAATTTAATTTTCAAAATAGTCCAATTAATTTGGGTATTTCATTAGCATAGCTTGTCTTAGAATGTCTTAAAACAGCCAAACTCAGCTTTTTATAAAATTTCCTTTTTAAATCTTAAGGTCATAATCAATGTTTCTTCTGTTTCCAAAGTAGGTTAACCATGGAAGAATAAATAAAGGTCATGAGTAGGGGACCTTAGATGGAATTTATAGATTTCATTTGTTTTTTCTTAGTTATTAAATTGACATCTGGGGTTATTGTGAAGAAAAAAAGTCATGAGTCACTGACCTTGAGTAAGTTTTATGGTGATTGCATATCCTTTTTCAAAGCTATTGAATTATGATTTGGTTTTCCTAATTATTAATCATGATTATAATTTCTCACTTCATCCATTATGGCTTTTAGCTGTACTGGTATGAAACTTTACCAGGGCTAGCAAGAGTACATAGTTTTATTTTGAATCAAGAACTGTTTTTAACATTTTTATGGTACATTGATCATCGAGTTTATGCCCAACAAGTATAATCTACAGCATAAAAATGGGTCTGATCTTTTGGGGATCCAAGAAAGGCAAATTGAGTGGACTTTTAGAGATAGGGCTTGTTCAGGAACTCAAGAACTAATTTCCAAAGCATAGATAAATGCTTATATACAGACACTGTAAACACACACAAATACACGAGTGTTTTGAGTTATTTCCATTATTTCCCCTTCCACGAGGGAAAAGACCACAGAGATGTGCTTTCAACAATGATTTGACTTAATTCCTTAAGTGTCCTAGATTTCAAGTATCATTGAATTCAGTGTACCTGCATGAGTAAGTAACAATGATTTTTGAGAAGGAAGAAGTGAAAAAGGAATATTATGTAGTTCATCAGGTTTTGTGTTCCCTGTAAAGAACTTCCTGGAAGCAAAAAAAAAAAAAATCTACTGTTGAGTCAATTCATTTGTATCCAATCCTCATGACTTCATTTGGGGTTTTCTTGGCAATGATACTAGAGAGGTTTGCCATTTCCTTTTCCAGCTCCTTTTATAGATGAGGAAACTGAGGCAAACAGGGTTAAGTGACTTGCCCAGGGTTACACAGCTAGTAAGCATCTGAGTCTATATTTGAGCTCAGGTTTTACTGATTCCAGGGCCAGAGCTCAATCCACTAAATCACCAAAGGGTTATTTAGTAAATAACTGCTTACAGTGAACATGACTAGTGCATGACATATGGGCTGGAAATTTGCTCCTAAAAATTAATTCATTCATTATATTGTCAGACCTCAATTTATTCAATAAAAGATTATTAAACATCCATGATGTGTAAGAAAGAGTAGTGAGGCTTAGTGGATAGAATGAAGGCTTGGCAGCAGGAAAGTTTAACCTCTTTATGTCTTAGACGCCTCTTTAGGATTTAGGTGTTAAGTAATGGATCAGTTGTGATATCCTTTGGTGGAGAGAATTTGCACAATAGGAGATGCCCATAATGGGTAAATAATGAGTCATTATATATTCATATATACATCATGCATTAGGATACAACAATAAAACAAGATAGAGACCCTGCTCTCAAAAGGTTATAGATTTCTAAAGGGTATATGACAGGAACACAAGTTTAATAAAAGGTTATATTTTATAAGAGCATAATCCAGACATAGTACTCTAGGAAACTATTATTTCTACCATTATTAAAATAACAAGTAACTACTAATACCAGCAACAATTCTTCCTCACCCAAAATAAGAGAATGGACTGCTCTACTTCTCTTTTTTATATAAAGATAATCTGTACAGGAGGCAAGTTTAATTTTTGTTAGAAAGCAAGCAGGCAAATAATCACCCTCACTATACAAAGGTATTTCAGAAGATGACCTAAAGAAAATCAGGAAGGGGCGGAGCCAAGATGGCGGAAAGGAAGCAGTAACCTTGCTGAGCTCCTCGGTCACTAAGTCTCAAAGGGTGAATCTGAGCGGATTCCGGAGTGACAGAGCCCACTGGAAGACAGAGCATGGCAGAATCCAGCCCAGGAGGTTGCCCAGTGTGTCCGCACAGGTCGAGCGCAGAGCACATGGGGTCTGCACAGCTCAGACCTAAGAGCAGACAAGCAGACTACACCAGAGAGAGAAAAAGCCCCAGCCTGCAGACTTACCAAGGACGAATCACAGTCATCACGCAGAGGGAACGGATCATTGGAGCCAGATAGGAGAGTCGGGCCCCCAGTGGAGAGAGTGGCTTCTCAGGCTGCATTCAGCCCCCAGCCTGGAAGTTTAGAAACTGCCTGCCTGTATAATACAGGGGCTGGAATGGCAAAGTAAATTCTAGCTGCTCTGATCCTCCCATCCCTCCTTCATGAAGCAGAAAACCCAAAGATAAGTCTCCCACCCAGATTGGAATCCCAAGTTAATGGAAATAGCCTTAGGCTTGAGAATCTCCAAGAAGGGGTGTAACTGAGACAGCCAGGAATCTGAAGAGAAGAGAGGGAGGGGTCCCAACAAGACCCCCCTCACCTCACCAACAAAAGCCTACTTATAGCCCAGGGGTATAAAGGCAGAAATCTGAGGTGGTCAGACTCATCCCCACCTACACATCTACATTCCTCACTGACTTCCCTGACTTAGCCATAAACTAGCCACCCAGAGGTATTCAAAGTCAAGGATCAGGCCCCAAAATCATAGCCTGAGAAACAAAGAAACAGGAAGTCACAATGGGAAGGAAGGAAGCTGAAAAGGAGAAGGGGAAGGCAAGAAAGTCTATTGGAGCATACTATGCAGGGCAAGAACAACAAAACACACAGGACAATATAGACTCTCTGCCCACACCAAAGACCACAGAAGGAAACATGATCTGGTCTCAAGCCCAAATAGCATTCCTGGAGGAGCTTAAGAAAAAATTTAAAGACCAAATCAGGGAGGCAAAGACCACCTTGGAAAAAGAAAATACCTCCCTAAAAAAGGAACTTCAAAAACTAATTGAAGACCATAATTCGCTAAAAATTAGATACAATCAAACTAAAACTCAGAACTCTATGATGCAGCAGGAGTCAATCAAAAGAAACAAAATGATCGAAAAATTGGAAGAAAATGTAAAATATCTCACTGGAAAAATAACTGACATAGAGAACAGATCCAGGAGAGACAACTTAAGAATTTTTGGTCTACCAGAAAGTCAAGATGAAAAAAGCAGTCTAGACAACATCCTCCAAGAGATTATCAAAGAAAACTGTCCTGAGGTCCTGGAATCAGAAGATAAAATAACTATCGACAGAATTCACCAGACTCCTCCTGAAAGAGATCCCAAACTGAAAACTCCAAGAAATATAGTAGCCAAATTCCAGAATTAAAAGATTAAAGAAAAAATTCTACCAGCAGCCAAAAAGAAACAATTCAAATATCGAGGAACTACAGTTAGGATCACACAGGACGTACCAGCTTCTACATTAAAAGAGCAGAGGGACTGGAATTTGATATTTCATAGGGCAAGAGAGCTAGGTCTACAACCAAGGATTAACTACCTGTCAAAACTGAGCATAATTTTTCAGGCAAGGAGATGGACATTGAAGATGGACAATGAAGTAAGGGACTTCCAGACTTTCCTGATGAAAAAGCCAGAGCTCAATGGAATATTTGATCTCCAATTACAAGACTCCAGAAGGACATAAAAAGGTAAACAAGGGTAACATAGACTCACACATGCAGAAGTGCACACACCCACACCCACAAACACATGCTCATTACTTGGGATGCAACAAGAGCAAAATATTCACATCCCTATATGTGGAGCTGATAACTGTCAATATTTGAAATCTTTATGATTATCATGACCTTCAAAAGGGTTATACTTAGAGGGTGTGGGTATGAATGTACTACCATGAAGTCAAAAAAAAAAAAAAAAGACTATTAAGGGGATCAAACGTACTGTAATGGGAAAAAGGAAAGGATGAGCTAGGAAAAGGTAAAATAGGCCATCTGAAGAGGCATCAAAACACACTATAGAAGAGGGGAAAGAAAGAGGGAGAAGAATATCATTTAAACACTATTCTCACTGGTTCTGGTTCAAAGAAGGATCAAATTAATCAGTGAAGTTTAAGATTCTAACATGAAAAGACACATAAATTCATTAAATAGAGGAAAAGGAGGGAGGGAGAGGAGCACCGTTTGAAATTTACTCTCATTGGTTTGGAATCAAACAGGGAGTAATTTACTCGGATAAGTATAAAAATTTATTATGTCCTATAGATAGTGGGAGGGTAAGGGGGGGTGAAAAGGAGGAGATTAAAGGGAGGGAATAGAAGGGAGGGAAATAGTAGCAAGGGGAGAGGGTAGGTTAAGAAGGGGGGTCATTGGGGGGAACACTGAGGGAAGGGGCGGTCAGAAGGGAAAACTTCAAGGAGGGGAAGGGAGAAGGAAGAAACAAAAACATAAACAGGGGAGGGAATAGGATGGAAGGGAAGAGACAGATAGTCATCATTACTGTGAATGTGAATGGGATGAACTCTCCCATAAAACAGAGGCGGATAGCAGAATGGATTAAAAACCATAATCCTACAATATGCTGTCTTCAAGAAACACATTTGAAACAAAGGGATACCCACAGGGTAAAGGTAAAAGGTTGGAGTAAAATTTATTATGCCTCAGCTAAAGTAAAAAAAAGCAGGGGTAGCAATACTTATCTCAGATAAAGCAAAAGCAAAAATAGATCTAATTAAAAGAGATAAGGAAGGAAACTATATCCTACTAAAAGGCACCATTGAGAATGAAGCAATATCACTACTAAATATATATGCACCAAGTGGTATAGCATCCAAATTCCTAGAGGAGAAGTTAAAGGAATTAGAGGAAGAAATAGATAGCAAAACTATACTAGTGGGGGACCTTAATCTCCCCCTCTCTGAACTCGATAAATCTAACCTCAAAATAAACAAGAAAGAAGTTAAGGAGGTGAATAGAATCTTAGAGAGACTAGATATGATGGATCTCTGGAGAAAACTGAATGGGGATAAAAAGGAATTTACTTTCTTTGCAGCAGTGCATGGTACATACTCAAAAATAGACCATGTACTAGGGCATAAAAACCTCACAATCCAGTGCAGAAAGGTAGAAATATTAAGTGCATCATTCTCAGATTATGATGCAATAAAAAATATATGCAATAAAGCACCAGGGAAAGATAGACTAAAAACTAATTGGAAATTAAACAATATAATCCTAAAAAATTGGTGGGTCAAACAAGAAATTATAGAAACAATCAATAATTTCATTCAAGAGAATGATAATAATGAGACAACATACCAAAATTTGTGGCATGCACTAAAGGCAGTTCTCAGGGGAAGTTTTATATCCCTGAGTGCATACTTAATTAAAGCAGAGAGAAGGGAGGTCAATGAATTGGACATGCAATTGAAAAAGCTAGAAAAAGAACAAATTGAAAATCCCCAATTTAGTACTAAATTAGAAATATTGAAAACCAAGGGAGAGATTAATAAAATTGAAATTAAGAAAACTATTGAATTAATAAATAAAACTAAGAGCTGGTTTTATGAAAAAATCAACAAAATTGATAGACCCTTAGTCAATATGATAAAAAAAAAGAAAGAAGAAAACCAAATTATGAGTATCAAAAATAAAAAGGGTGAATCTACCTCTAATGAAGAGGAAATCAAAATAATAATGAGGAATTATTTTTCCCAATTGTATGCACATAAATATGACAATCTTAGTGAAATGGATGAATATTTACAAAATCACAAATTGCCCAGATTAACTGAAGAGGAAGTGAATTACCTAAATAACCCCATCTCAGAAAAAGAAATCAAACAAGCCATCAATGAACTCCCTAGGAAAAAATCTCCAGGGCCAGATGGGTTCACTACTGAATTCTATCAATCATTTAAAGAACAATTGATTCCAATACTCTACAAACTATTTGGGAAAATTAGTGAAGAAGGAGTCCTACCAAACTCTTTCTATGACACAAATATGGTACTGATTCCTATATCAGGAAGAGATAGAGAAAGAAAATTATAGACCAATCTCCCTCATGAATTTAGACAAATTAGGCAAAAATTCTAAATAAAATATTAGCCAAAAGACTCCAACAACTTATCACAAAAATAATACACCCTGATCAGGTAGGATTCATTCCAGGAATGCAAGGATGGTTTAATATTAGAAAAACCATCAATATAATTGAGCATATCAACAATAAAACTAGCAGAAACCACATGATCATCTCAATAGATGCAGAAAAGGCTTTTGACAAAGTACAACATCCATTCCTATTATAAACACTAGAAAGTATAGGAATAAATGGAGCCTTCCTTAAAATATTTGCTAGCATCTAATTAAAACCATTAGCAAGTATTATATGCAATGGGGATAAACTAGAAGCCTTTCCAATAAGATCAGGGGTGAAACAAGGGTGTCCACTATCACCCCTCTTATTCAATCTGGTACTAGAAACACTAGCAGTAGCAATTAGAGAAGAAAAAGAAATCAAAGGAATCAAATTAGGCAAAGAAGTGACCAAGCTGTCACTCTTTGCAGATTATATGATGATATACTTAGAGAATCCTAGAGAATCAAGTAAAAAACTACTTGAGACAATAAATAAATTTGGCAAAGTTGCAGGATATAAAATAAACCCACATAAATCCTCAACATTCCTGTACATCTCTAATAAAACTCAACAGCAAGAGATAGAAAGAGACATCCCATTTAAAGTCACTGTAGACTTTATAAAATATTTGGGAATCTACTTGCGAAAACAAACCCAGAATCTATATGATCACAACTACAAAACACTTCTCACAGAAATAAAAACAGATCTAAATAGTTGGAAAAATATCAATTGCTCGTGGCTGGGTTGAGCTAATATAATAAAAATGACAATTTTACCCAAACTAAACTATATATTTAGTGCCATACCAATCAATTTACCAAAAAACTACTTTGTAGAGTCAGACAAACTAATAACAAAATTTATTTGGAGAAACAAACGGTCTAGAATATCAAGGGAATTAATGAAAAGAAATGCTAGGGAAGGTGGACTAGCTATGCCAGATCTTAATCTGTATTATACAGCAGCAGTCATCAAAACCGCCTGGTACTGGCAGAGGTGTAGAGTAGTGGATCAATGGAATAGATTAGGTGCAGCAGATCCAGCAGGTAATGAATATAGTAATCTATTGTTCGATAAACCCAAAGACCCCAGTTTTTGGGATAAGAATGCACTATTTCACAAAAACTGCTGGGAAAACTGGAATACAGTATGGCAGAAAGTGGGCATAGATCACTATCTAACACCATATACCAAAATCAAGTCTTAATGGGTGCATGATATAGGTGTAAAGGATGATACTGTAAGCAATTTGGGAAAGCAAGGAATAGTTTACCTGACGGATTTGTGGAGAGGGGAAGATTTTAGGACCAAACAAGAATTAGAGAGCATTATAAAATGCAAAATGGATAATTTTGATTACATTAAATTGAAAAGCTTCTGCACAAACAAAGCCAGTGTAACCAAGATCAAGAGGGAGGTGGGAAATTGGGAAAGAATTTTTACAACTTGTATCTCTGATAAAGGACTCATTTCTAAAATTTATAGATAATTGAGCCAAATCTATATGAATACAAGTCATTCCCCAATTGATAAATGGTCAAAGGATATGAATAGGAAGTTTTCAGAGAAAGAAATTAAAGATATCTATAAGCATATGAAGAAATGCTCTAAATCACTATTAATTAGAGAAATGCAAATCAAAACAACTCTGAGATACCACATCTCTCCAGTCAGATTGGCTAAAATGACAAAACAAGAAAGTGACAAATGCTGGAGAGGATGTGGGCAAATTGGAACGCTAATACATTGCTGGTGGAGTTGTGAACTTCTCCAACCATTCTGGAGAGCAATCTGGAATTATGCCCAAAGGATTATAAATAATTTCATACCCTTTGACCCAGCCATACCACTTCTAGGGTTATATCCCAAAGAGATCATAGAAGTGGGAGGAAGACCCATATGTACAAAAATATTTTTAGCAGCCCTTTTTGTGGTTGCAAAGAATTGGAAACTAAAGGGGTGCCCATCAATTGGGGAATGGCTAAACAAGTTGTGGTATATGAATGTAATGGAATTTTATTGTGCTATAAGAAACGAGGAGATGACGGATTTCATAATTACCTGGAGAGACTTATACAAACTGATGCTGAGCGAGAAGAGTAGAATCAGAAGAAATTTGTATACAATCACACACATACCATATCTTTGATGACCAACTATGACAGACTGGACTCTTCTCAGCAATGCAGTGATATAAGTTAATCCCGAATGACTCAAGAAAGTGAGAAATGCGCCATCCAGAGATATAACTAGAAAGAACTGAGCCTGAATCCTGATGGAAGCAAGCTAAATGATCTTGTTCTTCTCATTGTTTGGTTTTACTTCTTCCTTACCATCTTTCATCCCACCTAGTACAATATGCCTTTGTAATTGGAATAATGTTTAATATGAATGCATTTGCAGACCCTGTACTGTACTATATGCTGTCATGAGGGGAGGGGGGAGGGAAGTAAAGGAAATTTGAAAATCAAGGAACTATGGAATTGAATCTTGTTAACTGAAACTAAACTAATAAATTAAAAAAAAGAAAGAAAATCAGGAAAAATCCAATCATTGTGCCAACCTAGCAATAATTCTTTCACTTTCTTTTTTATTGGAATAAATGGAGGTGAATTTTTTTTTTCAGAATCTCTGGGGGATGATTTCTAAATCTTGCTGTGATACTAAGAAGATTTTGTGAAGCAAGATCATCTTTTTAAATGCTGGACCCCCCAAAATCAGCAGCTATAGTCTCTGCTCTGTGGGAGGCAGTTTGCTGGAACACCATTCTATAAATATGCATTTAATGAATGCATATAAGTTTAATTCTAGCAATAGGTACACATAGATTGCAGATGTGAGGGGATGTGCTTTCTAAGTTTATTTGCCACCATTGCGGTTGGAAAGCATAATTTCTCATTTCCCACATTTCACAAGAATGTACCTCTATAGTTATACTGCAATACTTGTTTAAATTCAGTAGCATTTATTATTCCCAATATGGATATCTTACAAATTCCTTATTCTATATTTTGCCACTATCATTATTATTATAATTAATTATTATTTTTGCTACAGAACTATGATTTTATGAGAGAAAATTCCTACTGTATAATCTTCCTCTATCAATTAATATGCATGCCTTATTTGCAATTTTTAATCTTTGTACTGCCTACAAGTTGGGGGTATTAAAATGTTAAGTGACTTGTTCATGTTCCTATAGAGAGTATATATAAGAATCAGGACTTGAACCTACATTTTACTAACTCCAAAGGTGACCGTTTATCACTAGAACAGGAGTTCATAACCTGGGGTCTATGAACTCCCTTTTTAAAATATTTTGATATATTTGATATATTTCAAAATATGTAAAATCTTCAAGTATGAAAGAAATCACCAGTCACATCTAAGGATAGGTTATGACCAAACAAAAGATAGAAAGGTTCACAAGAGGCAAAATAAATAATTTGGATTACATAAAAGATTTTGCACAAACAAAACCAAAGAGCTAAAATTAGAAGAAAAACAGGAAACTAGGAAAAAATATTTCACAATAGGTTTCTCTGATGAAGGCCTGAATAAAGTTTCTCAAATATGGAGGGAACTGGGACAAGTTTATAATAAGAACCATTATTCAATTCATAAATGGCCAAGTAATATAAAGAGTCAATTTTGAGAGGGAAAAGAAATCTGTCCTATCAATACCTCTGAAAAAATGCTTTAAACCATTGACAATTAGAAAATCCAAATTAGAATAATTTTGAGATACCAATTCATACCCATAAAATTGGCTTAAGATGACAAAAAAAGGACAATGACAAATCCTAAAGAGGATGTGGGAAAATAGGAATATTAACTCATTTTTGGTAGAGCTGTGAAGTGGTCCAACCATTCTGAAAAGTAATCTGGAACCATGTCCAAAAATATATGAAATTGTTCAAACTCTTTGACTCAGTGGTACCACTATTAGGTCTATATCCCCAAGAAATCAAAGAAAGAGGAAAAGAATCCATTTGTACAAATATATTTATACTCGTTCTTTTGCTTGTGGCAAAGAATTGAAACTAAAGGAGTGCTCATCAATTGGGGAATGGATGAACAATTTATGACATGAATGTTATGCAAGACTACTATGCTATAAGAGGTGAAGAAAGAGATGTTTTCAGAAAAACTTGGAAAGATTTGTATGAAGTGATGCAAAATGATTGAGCAGAACCATTATAAAGATATTCAACATTGAAAAACTTCATAATTTTGATCAACAAAATGAACAATCATAATTCCAAAGGACTCATGAGGAAACATACTCTTTCTAGATAGAGTTGATACATTTAAAATACAAGTTGATTCATATTTTCTCCTTCCTTCCTTCCTTCCTTCCTTCCTTCCTTCCTTCCTTCCTTCCTTCCTTCCTTCCTTCCTTCCTTCCTTCCTTTGTTCCTTTCTTCTTCCATTCTTTCCTTCCTATCTCCTCCTCTGCACCCTACCCCTCCATTTTCTCTTGTTTTTCTTTGTCTTCTCTTTCTCTTGCTATTGTGAGAATTTGTTCTGAATCTCTATACATATTTGTAATGGTTTTCGTTTTCTTTATCTTCTCAATGGTTGGAGGAGGGGCAATGGAGAGCAAGAGAATTTGGAACTGAAAATAAAATTGAATTGAATTTTAAAAAACACCCATTAATTTGAGAAAGGAATACATAGACTTTATAAGAACACCACATGACACAAACATAGTTAACAATATCTGCTCCAAAATTTTGCTTCCCTGTGGTCAGTTGTTCTAGAATAGTGTCAAGTATATAAAAATGGTACATCCTCTTCAAAAGACATAAAACTAGAATATATTGGAAAAACTAATTACAAGCTCAAACATTCATACAATGAAAACAAATTGAATATCTTTTTTTTTTTTTAAAGCAATTGGGGTTAAGTAACTTGCTCAAGGTTACACGGCTAGTCATTATTATTTATGTGTGGGTGCTCATTTTCTGAGGCTGGATCTGATCTCCAGTCATCCCAACTCCGAGGCCGATGCTCTTACTCACTGCGCCACCTACCCGCCCCTTTAGGGCAATTGGGGTTAAGTAACTTGCCCAAGGTTACACGGCTAGGTTTTTCTTTGTATGGATTAAGTGTCGGAGGCCGGCTACGAACTCAGGTTCTTCTGATTCCAGGGCCGGCGCTCTATTCACTGCGCCACCTAGCTGCCCCCAAATTGAATATCTTAGTACTTAAATTAATCTATAAGGTAGATTTTAAGCCTTTAGTGAATTATATTTAGGGAGAAAAAAACATAACTAAAATTCCCTCCTCTCCTTTCCCCCACAAGAATTAGAAGCAAATAAAAATAGTGTTCTTTTCCAAAAGAGGGACATTTAAAGACATATCGGATGATTGCCAATCATTTGATTAATATCAGTATTGAAGCTGATATTTGCAATACTTGCAAAGTATTTAACAAATATTATTCTAATTTATACTGACAACAACATAGGGGGTATTAGAGTGTCCAAAAATTCTTTTCCCCAATGGTAAAATGAAGAGATTAGATACAGAGTAAATGACTGACTGATTGACTGACTGACTGACTGACTGACTGAATGAATGAATGAATGAAATAAGGATACCATTAAGCACTTACTACATGCAAGTCACTCTCCTGAATATGGGAATTACAAAGAGAAAAAAAAAGAGAATACATGCTCTTGAGAATGCGACAGTCTAATAAAGGGAAACAACATGGGAGGGGGAATCCCTTGGCTGTCTTAGATGCTAAGAGATAGGATTTGAAACCCAGTTTTCTGACTCCAAGTCTAGGGATTTTCACCCTAGACCACAACTGCTCAACAATAGGCAGTTAGGCCAAAAGCTTTCCTGCCAGCCAGGTCTATTGAGCACTAGAGCAGATTGTTGAGGATGGTCACAACCTTCCATTTATGAAAGTTTTCATTCAATTCAAATATCTATTTAGAGAAAACATAAAATATGAAAGGAATTGTGGTTTTTTTTTTTTTTTTGAGCATAAGATAGGGGTGATGTCCTGGATGAAATTGTGCTTACACAAGGTGTGCCTTCACCTTGAAATAGAGGCAATATCAGCATCTGGCTTACATGTGTCCAGGTTTTATCTGGGTACACATAGTAATTATAGACTCTCATGTAGCCTACGGTCTCAAAGAATGTACCACCACCCTTATTACACTTCACAAATACTTGAAAGTAGTTCCATCTGCATCATCCATGTCAATAAAGCTAGCAGTTTCAATAAACTACATCAAAAAGGTCTGAAGCCTTTCATGATATTCTTGAAAGCCTGTACATGTCATGTCAGCCTTGTATATTTCGTAGGTAATGTTTTCTCCTGCTTCCTTATTGTGAACTGAGTATGTATGGAGCAATGTTCCAAAGGGCTTAAAATTAACTTCTTTTTCCAACAATGAAATAAAATCATCTTTTGTACAAAATCCAGGAGGAATGATTTCTCTAATTTTGCTCTCAATATCATCTGCCTCTACACAGTCAAAATTCTTACTAACTTTAGACGTGTACTCGATTCGGAACAGTGTGGACAGGTTACTAACATTATAGTACAAAATGATCTTAAGATCCTTGTAACCGAAGACAGTTTCATCACCACCAAATATCTGATGGCTATACTCAGGATTAAAAGCTGTGCTGTCATCATCAAGATCTTCGGCAAAGCGAACTGACTTAAGTTGAATTGCTTCATTGGTGTTACACTTGTACTCTGCCAGCTTCTTTTCCATAGCACTCTTGTATTCCACTAAAAATTTTTCCACTGCATCAAATCCCATCATTTCCAAGGCTGAAGAGGTCAATGAGAATGAATCAACCCGCTCCCTCCCCAGCTGGAAGTGAAAGCCAAACTGTGTTGGTTTTTGATAGCAAAGACAAAGATAACACCAAAACAAAAGCTATAATAGATAAAATTTACAAGAAGGCAAATTTTGCCCAGGATAAGGTAGAAACTCCTAACAATTAAAACTGAATAGACTCTCTCATAAGATAGTAAATTCCTTCCCACTGGGATATTTTAGGGAGAGGCTGGATAGTTATATTAGAGATGTTTTGAAAAGGATTCCTGCACTGGGTGGGAGGGAGGACTCTTTGCATAATAATAAGGACTAAGGTAAATTTTTTTTGTGAATAGTATTTTATTTTTTTCCTATTACAAGTAAAGGTAGTTTTCAACATTCACTTTTATAACATTTGGAGTTCCAAAATATTCTCCTTCCCTGCCCTCCTCTCTCCCCAAGATGGCAAGCAATATGAAGTAAATTGTATATATGCAATCATGTTAAACATATTTCCGTATTAAGTCATGTTGTGAAAGAAAAAGAACAAAAGGAAAAACCACAAAAACAAAATAAAACAAAAGTGAAGATAGTATGCTTTGATCTGCATTCAGACTCCATAGTTCTTTCTCTGGATCAGTCTTTTGGAATTGTCTTATATTGCTGAGAAGAGCTAAGTCTATCATAGTTGATCATCACACAATGCTGCTGAAGAACTAACATTTATACAGTACTTTATGTCTATTATGATATTTTATCCACATAGAAGTTCTGAGGTGGCAAAAAATATTTTCTCTCATTTTATGGATGAGAAACTGAGATAGAGATTAAGTGCCTTGTTCAAAACTACACAACTAATAAGTGACAGAGCTAATATTTAAAAAAAATTAGTGCTCTTTCTACTTCCAAAGATCCTTCCAACTCTGAGTCTAAATTCTTTGTTATAAGGATGGCCTTCTGGAAGGATTGAGGGAGAAGAATAAAGTGATAAATTAATACAATGGAAAAACTAAATGGAGGCAGCTAGATAGCCAGTGCATAGAATGTTGGGCCTGCGGTCAGAAAAACCTGATTTCAAATCTGGCCTCAGACACTTACAAGCTGTGTGACCCTTGGCAAAGCACTTAACCTCTGTTGTACTAATTCTTTGGAGAAGGAAATGGCAAACCATTCCAGTATGTTTGCCAAGAAACCCCAAAGAAAATAATGAAATGTTATGGTCCACGAAGTTATATAGAGCCAGACATGACTGAATGATAACAAAATATCTCAAAAATTTTATTTTAAAAAATAGTCTATTACAAATAGTCCAGGAATGTCAAGTTGATAAAGTAGCTGGAAGAAGTGCAGCCTAGCTACTCCACCAAACTTCTTCCACAAAGGAAAATCTTCAGACTGAAGTCTGATAGGAAAATTAAATAAAAAGCCACAGTAAGTCTTTTTTTTTTTTTAAAGCAATTGGGGTTAAGTAACTTGCTCAAGGTTACACGGCTAGTCATTATTTATGTGTGGGTGCTCATTTTATGAGTCCGGTTTCGATCTCAGGTCATCCAAACTCTGAGGCCGACGCTCTTACTCACTGTGCCACCTAGCCGCCCCCACAGTAAGTCTTTTTTTTTTTTTTTTTCCAGTCCAGGGCAGCTTAGGGAGGCAGACAAAGACGTCTGTGGACAATGGAAATGAGGTTTGGCCAGGAGCATGCCTACTGAGAACACTCCAGTGCCCAGGGACTTAAAGAGAACCCACTGTGAGTACCAGGGAAAAAAGTAGTTAGGCATGAAGAAATCCCTAGGGATCCATGAAGAAGGGCAGAGTCAGGAATAATTGCCATCTTGCCCCTCTGTTGCTTTCTGCTCAGGTCTGGGTTGGATTGTGGAGGGGAATCCTATATCTAGAAGTTGCAAAGAAGAGTGGTTTCTAGCAGGTCCTTGCTATGTATTGAGCAAGAAATAAGGTCAGAAGTAAATAGGAGCTTTGTGATTCTGACCCAAAGAGAGGAGCAATGACTCAGTTTTACTTCTAACCCAGTCTGAAGCTTTCAGTAGAATAACCAAGGTAGGAGTCTCAGACTAAAGGGGAACCAGGTATTCAGTTTCTCTGAGTCTGTGGAGGTTTCCAACAAGCCAGCAGTACTTAACTGAAACTCCTAAATAGGAATATGCTGACAGACTCAAACCTTGGTCAGGAATGTGGAGAAGTAGGGTAGTGGAGGGTAGTGAACAGACTTCACCTAGTATGACCTCACTTTGGAAGCACTGAAAAGCTTGTATTCTCCCAGCCTGGGCTGTGAAAGCCATAGAAGGATGCAAAAGAGCAGAAATACAGGCCAGACAATTCCCCTAGAAGTGGGTAGGGACCAGAGCTAACATAAAGTCAAAATAAAGGAGTAGGCTAGAAGAACAAACAAAAAGAGAATTCCACCATAAAGAGCTATTATGGTGACCCAGAAGTTCAAGGCATAAATCCGAAAGAAGAGAATGACTCAAAAACATCTAAAAGTAATATCTCAAAGAAAAATGCAGCTTAGACACAAATCCAACTAGAATTCCAACTAATGTCCTCTCCTTTAGCACAGAATAAAATACTCTAATCACTCCTTCTTGCCAACATATTAAAGAATTTTACACTTGGACATATAAATATAAACTATTATATATAAATGTTTTTAAATGTTATATTTAATGAGAAAAAAGAGATTCAAATCCCAGCCAGCTCTACAGTTTTCCTATGTGATGTTGGCCAATTCACTCAATTTCTTCATTTCTAAAGTGTGCATTGTATTACATGACCTCTATAAGCTTTTCCAACTTTAAATCTATAATGCTACGATAAAATGGATCCTCCTGAAGGATATACACTGATTTATACTGACCCAGGCTCTCTATGTTGCCTAAGGGGAAGCTAAAGGGACCTCATTTACCCTGAAATTATTTAAGTAAAATGCATTTTGGAAAAAAAAAAACAGGTCTAAAAGAAACAGGTTTGTGTATTTAACAAGTGTCTCTGTTTCTTCATATAATAATTGTTGGAAGAGTCAGTGATATTTCAAGGCAGAGTGGTAATAGACTAGACGTGCAGAATGCACATTTTCAGGTTTGTCCAATGTGCTGATTTGTTTTTCTTGACCATACATAGGAGGAAGGTTTTGACTTGAGACTAAGTATGACTTAATAAGATAGTGATAGAGATGCGGGAAAATAAGGAAAATTGTGGTAAAAAAAAAAAAACAAAAAAAAAACAACCAAAAAACAAAATCTATATGGCAACACAAATAAAGAAATTTTATTACTATTGTGCCAAATTAAATACAAAATTAAAAAAATCTGTATGTTAAATAAGTTCACAGTTTCGAAAGTCTTCCTTTTTATTCATTTTTGCATATTGTAATGTAAGTGCTTTTAGTTTTCATTAAAGTTACAATTTTCCCCCTAAAATAGACATAATGAGTCAGAGTAAAATAATATCTGACCTGTTACCTCAATGTAAACTGGCCATTTTGGAAAGTGAGCTGAATGATTTGCATCTTAGTGGCAAGGAGGAATTAATACAGTTTCCAAAAGTATCTTACTATAGGAAAAGTGTATACGTTGGAAGCATCTAAATTAAATAAATTATTCCAAATATTCTAATCAGAAAATAACTAATGTAACAATAGACAATGACTCACTTCTAGAAACAAATCACTCATATTTGGAAGGTTTCACTTGCACACATGAACCATATGTTTGGTTTTGCCACAGATCTTGAATATCTTTGTTTCAGAAACAATAACAAATGTTTGCTCCATTTCAGGTGTTCCAAAACTATGCTTACTTCTCTTTAAAAATGTATAATGAATATATCCTAGAAAATAGTTTTTTGATTGTTGGGTCAAATTTATTTGATGGACATTTTACTGTTAATATCCCATTTGCAATGAAAATTTTCACTGTAAAAATACAGCTCTACACAATGTAGAGTTTGGTATAAAAGATTGCTACTAAAAGAATTACTTCTGAGACGCATCCCAAAAGATGAACAAATTGAGTTCTTGCACATTGTGCACTTCTAAATAGAGTAAATGCAGCCTATTAAAGCTTAAAATTGCCTAGCATAAACAACAAAAAAATCCATTGAAGTACTTCCCAAAGAATGCTACATAGCCTAGGTAACTAGTGCCTCTCATTATAGGGGAAAAGGGGCAGTTTCCAAATTCTTGATTAATTTGCACAAATGGAATTACTGTTAGAGTGCTACTTGTGATGATTTTCTCAGTTTCCAAAAGAAGTGATATTTCATTTGTAGGGTGAAGTGGATAGTCAGGAAACTCTGGGTTCAAGTCCTACCTCTGTTCACACTAGCTGTGTGACTCTGGACAAGTCATTTCATCTCTCGGTGCTGACTTGGTAACTAAAACTACAAATTGCAGAGAAAATCCTAATCTGTTTTGGAGAGGGAATTTTCACATCCACTAATTCTCTGTAACAATAAAGTCATAGGTCTATTTGCTATTCTTATTTTTAATCAAGTATTAGAGTTGAATCATTCTATGTAACAACATAAAATGAAAGTCATTTTAAAATGCCATCAAATTCTGGCATGCCTTTTTACAATTTCAGTGAAATTATATTATTGTCAGACATCATCTGATATCAGCATAAGTTAAATGTATGCTTCACATCTTTGTTGCTACACAGAGAAGAATCAGAGTGTAGATGATAATTTCAATGATAGTATATAAAATATGGACATGACTTATCCTTTCCATTAAGTAAATTGATCCAGTTTCTTGAAATTGAATGTTATAAAAACAATTTTCATAAGTAAGCTAAACCACTGAAATAAAAATAATAAATTAAAATAACATACTAAGTAAATATGAAACATATACATAATGATTTTAGAAGTAATTCATTTTATAAAGTGTTTGATTAATGGAGATTTGAAAACTAATTTTTGTACTGATTTTACCTTTAAGGCATAGCAAAAAGAATGAAATAGATATTTCTTAACTGAACAAATAAATGTTCTTTTCTTTAAAACATCAGAAAAGTATTTAAAATAAATGGTAGGAAATATGTATAGTGTTCAGAAAGGTTTGCTGTCTATCAATATGTTGTTATTCAAAATACTCAGAAAGTCAGGAAAATAAGAAGTGCATTCATATCAATTTGATTTTTAGATACTTATTTTCATGAAGTCATTTAGTCATTGTAGCTTTCCATTTCAGAAACTATTTTTGAAAATTCGACAAAGAGAGGAGTTAGTCTTTTCTGCTTTGCTACAGTTACTCTAGGAAAAACAAACAAACAAAAAAAAACAACAAAAAAATCAACCATATGCAATGTTTTTCTTCCCTTCCATTCCTCTAGGCCTCTCAGGGATAGAATTTTTCTGAGACTTTCAGATGATGAATATGGATATGGCTTGTATTACTTCAAGGGGGGCATACAGTGGGATATATACACAAATAGAATATGCTAAACTGTGAGCACACTGCCACAAGAACGTGTTCTCCATGTGCTTGTTCAGGAGCTTTGGAGAAACTTTTCAGTCTTCAGGAGTCCACAGTGTTCCCTGAAGAATAATTGGGTTGGTACAAGTTATTTGAAGAAATGCATGCATGTTTTAGTGCCTTATTCTTAGAGGAAAACAAAACAGTCCTCAATAACTGAAGCCTTATTATTCTAATTGTTTCACTATGAAAGAGCATTGTTTTAGTAGTCAGAAAAACTGGGTTTCATTTCCAGCTCTGTCATTTAAGTGAATTTAAAAGTAAATAATTTCAGATCTCTGTATTCATATAATGTGGCAGCTGGTCTTTCTTTTTCTTTTTCTTTCTTTCTTTTTTTTTTAAAGCAAGGGGCTGGTCTTTCTTATAGAGCCTTCCAACTTTAAGTCTTATGAGCCAATATTTTGTATCAGTTTCTACCACAGAAATTCAACACAGTCAATTTTCTTTTTGAGATAGAATTGGTAACTCTCTGAATTCTACCAGAAAATTCAGTATTCTGGCAGATGAGCAATCAGATACACTGTGAAGCTGATGATCAGTAAAGCCAGAAACTCTTTACGGTGATTGGCTAACCAAGTGTAGCAAAGATCATTGAAAGGTCTAAAGAATTGGTATCCCCATCCAACCTGTTAGAGAACTGCTGATTTGGACCTTGGCATCCAGTTAGAGTAATTTAGTCAATCATTCACATGCTATCATTGACACAAAAAGGATGGTCATATTTCATAAACAATGGGGACTAGAGTATAATCTCAAGCAGAAATGTTCATGTCAATCAAGTTCTGCTGAGAAAAGGACTGTCCCCCTCCTTTTTTAATGGGGTAAGGATAGAGGTGTACTAGAGCCAACTTAACCTGGCTCACAAGAGTCAATTGTTAAAATCATAAAATTTGACAAATACCACAAATCAGGGCTTGATTGTTTTGTTGATTTCTAGACTTAAAAAGAGACACAGAAAATATCAATATTGCAGATTAAACTTAAAAAGTGTGATGTGGGTACATGTTTTTCCCACAGAGAAATCATTACTATTACATCTTTGGATAGGTGTATTGATTATTTAGTTCTATGATTAACTAAACCAACTTCAACTGATTAAAGAAAGAGGAAGAATTCTTTCTTGCATTTACAAATAAAGTTCTGATCTTGTCTTTCAGGGATCTTCACAATTTGGCTGCAGTATATCACACTAGAGTCAAATTGTATGGTAGCTTTTTTATAGTACTTCCTTTAATTTACTCTCTGAACTAGTCAAAGCAGCTTTACTTGCCAATCCTCATTTTTATGCTACCTATTCCCATCTCTGTGCCATTGTTCACACCACCCCCATGCCTGGAATGGAGTTCCAACTAAGGTGTATGGAAACCTTCTTGGGGTACACATCTTCTTGGGATAAACATGATCTCTTTTGTTTCACATTCTTCATTGTCTAATAGCCATTTCACCAACATGTCTTTAGTCCTTATCAGATTGTAAGCTCTTTGAAAGGTTTGTGCTGTATCTATCTTTGTCTCCTTATTAAATTATACTCCCTGCTAATTAGATGCTTCATAAATGTTGAATGAATGAAAATGTATTGTATGTAAGATAGTGAGGGCTCATGACAAATCTGCTACCATTTTTCAGTTTTAAAACTTTTCTGTAAAGGGATCTTTCTAGAACCTTTACCTCTGCCTCTATTCCACTGTCAGGGAAGTCTGACAGATGCTTAAAAGAGGCATTCCCAATCACTAGTATATTGGGAACTAGTCTCTGGAAATATGCCTGCATTTCCCTATAGAAATATAATTGCATCCTAACTGTTTAATTCTTTTTACTCCATATAATTTTCTGGTGACGATGGCTCACAAAGGATAATTTCACTGCAGGGGGACATTTCCTTCTCTTCTCTGCTTGATAATATTGCAGCGTTGTAGGTTTGCATCGCTCCCTGCTTCATTTTCTTCTTCCTTGTTTTGCAGTTATGTGATGAGTCTCTGAGATTGTGTTTGCACAGCATATATGATCCCAAGACCCTGTGTACCATGTCTAACCTTGACACACTGCTGCTGGTTTCACATGAGCTGGGAGTACTGTGCCTACTCCCTTTATCTGTTCCCAGGCAGCATTGATCAAGGTATGTGCAGGTGGTGGGATTTGGGGAGAATTTTCACAGCATTTCTAGCATCGTAGATCCACCCTGTTAGAAAATCAGTGATTTATAGTCACAGACATGTGCCTACAGTCCAGGGTAATTTAATGACATGCCCTCTCTCACAAAGCAAATAAACGTTAGAGTCAAAATTTTCCTGACTCCAAGTCTAATCTTCCATCTATGACTCCTTGATACCTCTAATATTTCAAATGAGCCTTAAACAATACTGTAGATAAGAGGTATCAAACTTGAGGTCTGTGGGCCTTATATGGCCTGAAAAACTCCCTGATTTGCCACCCAAACTAGATTAAAATGTAATTGGGAAATATTTAGCAAAATAAATAAAAATGATGCAACATGTTAATTTGTGGTTTTCTAAGCCAATAAGCAGCCCATCTAGATTTGAATTTGACATCAATGCTATAGGTAAACATTGATACACACAAACCTTTGCTATGGCAGTACCAATATAAATGCAGCCAACTACACAGGAAGGAGCATGGTGACCATAGGGACCAGTGCTTTCTGATGAGATGGGACTTCCTTGACTCTCCATTTCTTTCTTATAAATGATGGTCTTAAGAGAAGGTTAAAAATCTCGAGGAAACATAGTTTAGGATATATACTTAAACCTCACTTACACTGATATAGGGAATTGCCAGATGAGGAAATTTCCTCTACCAATGCCCATCATCAACTCTTCTGTGACTTCAGAGCCCAGAAAATTGCCTAGGGCATGGAGATATTAAGTGACTTGCCCAGTGCTATGGAGCTATAGTGGCCAGTTTGTATAGGTTTTGGGACTCTACCCAAATATTCCTGGCTTTTAGGACAGAAAAAGTCCAGTTTTTATCAATTACTCCATGCTGTCTGGGAAACTTATCAGCATTTAACAAAACCTTAAAAAACAAATAAACACCCAAACCACCTTATTCAAAGTTAACTCTAAAATGAAGGAGTTAGGTGAGATGATTTCTAAGTTCAAACCATCATAGATTCCTAGGAATGAGAGCTAGAACCAGACCTTAACAAGTTTCACCCCCAGATATCATGAATGAGCAAAATGAAGCCGGGAGAGATTAAGGGACATGTCCTAAGTTAACATAGAATGCCAAAACAAGAATAATCATCATAATCACAATAATAACAAAAACAGATAATACTTTTATAGTGCTTTAAGGTTTTAAAAATATGTTACATATATATATATATATATATATATATTACCTTTTTATTTTCACAAAAACAGTGTTAAGTAGCTATTATTATCTCAGTTATACAGATGAAGAAAGAGATTGAGAAATTAAGTTAACTTGCCCAGGATTACAGAGTCAATAAGAATATAAGGAAGGATTTGAAGGCAGAACTTCCTGACTCCAAATCCAGTATTCTGTTCAAATCAAGTCAGTTAAAAAAAATACTTATTAAACACATACTATATGCTAGGAATTGTTTTAAACAATGGGGATGTAAGAAAAGTAAAAGCAGTGCTTACTTTTGAGGAGCTGACAATCTGATTGGGGAAACAACATGAAAGCTATTCTGTAAGAACAAGTTATATACAAGGTAAAGTAGAGATAATCAGATAGGGAAGGTATTAGCATTTAAGAGAGGGGGCAGGGAAAAGCTATTCACTGCACTACTTCTGTCTCCAAATCTAATGCTCTTTCTATACAACCTTTTCTGCAGTGAATTTCTATTTGGGGGGTTGCAATGGTAAGGGAATTTGAAGAACTTCCTTGCCCCTTAATAAGCCTAAAGGAATTTGAGGACCTTCCCTGAGTTGAAAATATACTCTGCCCCCTAACTGGATGAATGTAGTCATGTGGAGCCTGAGGTGGGAGGAGTTTGCTGAAGGGTGGAGCTGAGTCCAACAAGAGAATCTTGTTTTTCAGGAAGGCCTACAACTTGTTACTTTGTGATTGGGCAGTGGGCGGCAGAGGGTTTAATGTTCTCTGACCCTAAAGAAGGCTATATATACCTCTCTGGTGAGGTTTTGCTTTGGAGATCACTTTGGGAAGAGTGGTGTGATTTGACCAGATGACACTCTGGGCAGCCATTTGAACCCCTGCTTTGGAAACCCAGATGTTGGTGCTTCCCTCTCTAGTGACTAACTTTGTAAGTATGTGATGGTCAGACAGCTGGAAGCCCTGTCTGTAGGTTTGTTGAATTTTGTCATTTTCTGTTTGTATTTTTTGTCTGCTTGTAACTTCTGTTTGTATTTTCTCTAAAGTTCAAGGTCCTGATTTTTCCCCTAAATTAGGTAAATGATATGTGTTTGATTAAAAAAGATTGTTAGGGGCGGCTAGGTGGCACAGTGAGTAAGAGCGCCGGCCTTGGAGCTGGGATGACCCGAGACCGAATCCGGCCTCAGAAAATGAGCACCCATACATAAATAATGACTAGCTGCGTAACCTTGACCAAGTTACTTAACCCCAATTGCTTTAAAAAAAAAAAAGATTGTTAACCCTTTTTGAGTTGCTTTCCTTTAGAAAAGCAGATCAAAGAACCTGTGCTAGTAGCCATCCTAGGTATGCTAGAGTGCTTGCTGCTACAGGGTTGGAAAGAAGAGAAAGTCAATAACAGTCCCTGAAAGAAATCATCCATTGTTTCTGTTTAGGGTTTGAGGAGAAAGTTGCAGAAGCATAGTAGTGAGAATACCTAGAATAATGAATCTACATAAGAAAAGGATGAAGAATATGTTGGTCACGCAGCTTCTAATAGTTAGGAGCAGAGAGTACAATGAAAAAAAATTAAGCTAGGAAGGCAGCTAGGTGGTGCAGTGAATAGAGAACACTGGCCCTGGAATCATGAGGACCTGAGTTCAAATCCGGCCTCAGAGACATAACACAAAAAACTAGCCATGTGACATTGGGCAAGTCATTTATCCCCAATTGCCCAACCTTTCCCCTCCAAAAAACAAAACAAAACCCCCCACTAGATTAACAGCATGGGCAAATGCATCAATGTGCATACATGAGATTTAACATTTATAATTAAGGCAAAAAACATTTGCTGTGATATTTGAACTATTTTTCTAACTTTATAAATTTAATTTCAGCTCTGCTTTATGCATTTAAATGGGTTCATTCCATCAGAAATCTGATAGATTATTTCAAACTCTTCATTGAATCTACAAAACTATTTCTTTCAAGAATGTTAAATGAAATTGATTGGATCTTTGAAAGACTGTCTGTTCAAAATTATTCTGTTAGCGTGGATAATGCCTGTTTTCAGAAACCTCCTCATAAAGTATTTTCATTTTAAAAAATTTATTTCTGGCATGTCTTGTCCAACATTCTTTGCAATGCATAGAAAACAAAGTTAAAAAAAAAAACCACCACCAAATTCTGACTACTGTACACCTGTGTCAAGAAGGCAGCATATTTGTTTCCAACATAAGTTGCAGGAGTAAGCAAAGAATGTCTGTGATGAATGTCTTTAGTCCAAGAAAGATGTAAGCAATAGAACAAGGCTTAAAATCTTCTATAAAAATAAATGCACTAGGGCAGCTAGGTAGCATAGTGAATAGAGCACTGGCCCTGGAATCAGAACTGAGTTCAAGTCCAGTCTCAGACACTTCACATTTTCTACTCGTGATCTTGGGCAAGTCACTTAACCCCAATTGTCCTGCCTTCCCCCATCCAAAAAACAAAATAAATAAATAAAAAATAAATGCGCTATCCATCTTTTCCTCACCTTGATATTCTATTGCTGACATTACTACTGCCTGCTATATCAAGATTGGGATAACTAATCCTGCAAATGTGATAGGAATTCTGAACTCCAGCACAGGGTGTGTCTGTGTGTATGTTTATTAGTGTATGCATGTATACACACACACACACACACACACACACACACACACACACACACACACATATATATATACACATACATACATATGAATAAGTGTAGGCATTATTTTGGAATGATTTATTATATTCTAGCAATCAAATTAAATAACTGTGGTCCTATAGATGACAATCTGAATTGGTCTTTTAATTCAAAACTTTAAGGCTTATGTTTTCTACCAAGATTTATGTTTCAGTCCTTGAGATTTTGTTGTGAGTTTCTTAAGATTTCATTTTATATTACAATAAGTGTTATGGAACAATTAAATGAGGGATGAAAGACAGAAGAGGGAAAAAGATGCATGTGGTGATATTCCTATATTAAAATCATTGAAAAAGAATATACTTTATAGGTAATAGTTTTTAGTATTGTAAGATGGTTTTCTTCATTCTATATTGTAACACTGATGATATAAAAGTGTCTGCAGATAACGTGTAGAAACGGCCAAGATTGGTTAACTATATGACTTTAGAATACAATGAAATGGTATTAACACACATATTCAAATACGGATATTAAAAAATTAAGGGCAATGAGGTTGTATAGGGCAAAGAGAATGGAGTCTGAGTTCAAATCCCATCTCAGATACTAGTGTGAGCCTTAGAAAGTTACTTAACCCTGATTGTTTCAGATTCTTTATCTGTAAAATGAGCTGGAAAGGGAAATGACAAACCACTCTAGTATTATTGCTATGAAAACCCCAAATGGGATGATGAAGAGTTGGATATGAATTAATAACAACATTAAAATATGTATAAACATTGCATACTGTTTGTTACTTGCTTTTTTTTAAAAGCACAAAAAGTTTGTCACTAGGTGTAAACATCAATGTTTATGGAATGATTAAAAAAACAACTTTATAATTTTCCTGTTTCTACATAAGATACCACCATCTTTTCTTTTTTTTTTATGCTTCCATCTGTGTTCACTCTTATTGGCTTTTATATATATATTTTTTAAACAAATGTTTTATTAACTTCTGTTTTACATCATTCATTTCTGCCAGATTTTGAGTTACAATCATTTCCCCCCAGTTATTCCCCTACCCAACCTCCCAGAACAGCAGTCCCACAAGACATCACTTCCTCCAAACTGCTCTCTCCCATACCTTCTCCCATACCCCCTTCGACTTTTCCATTAGAGGAAGGTGAATCTTTGTGTCCCAATGCCTGCACATCTTATCTCCAAATTATAAGCAAAAGAGTATTAATAATAGTATTTATACATATATATATATATATTTGAAACATTTAATCTTAAGACTTCAAAATTCAGATCCATTTCCTCCCTCCCTTGTCACCCATTCCCTCTGGGGAGATAAGTAATTCAGTATATGTTGCACATGTCTAGCTATGCAAAACATTATCATAGTAGACATTTTGTACAAGGCTGCTTATAATTCCCTCCCACTCATCCCACCCCCCACCTGGTCCATTCCCTACATGATCCTGTCCCTCTTCTATAGTGGGTACTTCCAACCTCCCCTCCCCCCAAGGATGCCCTCCCATCAATCATCCCTCCTCTCTTCCCCCTTCCCCCTATTCTGCTGCAGGTTGAGATATCCCATTTAGTATGTATGTCATTCTCTCTCTGAACCAAATTCAATGAGAATGTGGTTTTGCCTTTTTTGCCTTCCTATTCTCCCCCTCCCTTGCAACCACTTCCCCTTGCTTCTTCTACATGAGATAGTTTACCCTACCCTGTCTCTCCCCATCTCCTCTTGCCACTTTCCTCTCTCACCTCATAATTTCATCCCTTGAGTATTCTCCCTTCCCAACAAATTCAACCTACGCCCTCTATCCATATACACACACGTTCACATATGTATTCATATGACCACACACCCTTCTTCCATCATTTTCAAAGTGAGAAAGATATCATCACTCACAGTTGTTGTTTTTCCATATAGGAATGTAAATAGTTCAACTTTGATAAGTTCCTTTTGATTTCTTTTCCCTGATTACCTTCTCAGGCATCTCTTCCTTCTTGTGTCTGGATGTCAAATTTTCTATTCAATTCTGGTTTTTTCCTCAAGAATGCTTGAAAGTCCTCTATTCCACTGAATGACCATATTTTCCCCTGAAACAAAATACTCAGTTTTGTTGGGTAGGTGACCCTTGGGTTCATTCTCAGTTCTTTTGCCCTCTGGAATATCATATTCCATGTCCTTCGATCCCTCAGTGTAGAAGCTGCCAGGTCCTGGGCTATTCTGATTGTGTTTCCACAATATTGAAATTGTTTCGTCCTGGCTGCTTGTAGTATTTTCTCCTTGATCTGGGGATTCTGGAACCTGGCTATAATATTTCTGGGAGTTTTCTTTTTGGGATCTTTTTCAGGAGGTGATTTGTGGATTCTTTCACCCTCTATTTTGCCCTCTAGATCTAAAACATCAGGGCAATTTTCCTTGAGAATTTCTTGAAGGGTGATTTATAGGTTCTTTCTTTGATCATGGCTTTCAGGTAGTCCAATAATTTTTAAATTGTCTCTCCTGGATCTATTTTCCAGGTCAGTGGTTTTTCCCATGAGATATTTCACATTGCCTTCTAATCTTTCGTTTGTTTGGATCTGCTTAACAGCATCTTGATTTCTCATAAAGTCATTAGCTTCCATTTGCTCCAGTCTAACTCTGAAGGAATGAATCTCCTCAGTGAACTTTTGAGATTCTTTTTCCATCTGGCAAATTCGACTTTTTAAGGCATTCTTCTCCTCATTGCCCTTTTGGGCCTCCTTTGCCATTTGAGTTAGTCTATTTTTTAAGGTGTTGTTTTCCTCAGTCAGGCTGTTGACCCTCATTTCATACTTTTCCTGCATCCTTCTCATTTCTCTTTCCAATTTTTCCTCCACTTCTCTTATTTGATTTTTAAAGTCCTTCTTAAGGTCCTCTATGGCCTGCAACCCGCTCATGTTTTCCCCTGGGGCTTTTGGAGCAGGACTTCTGACCTCACAGTCCTTTTCCCGCTCTTTGCCCCCAAAATAGGAATCTAGGGTTGCATTTTTCTGTTTCCTTTGCCTTGGCATGTTGCCACTTGATTACCTGACTTTTGGGCTTGTTGCCACACTATGGCCTTAAGGCCAGATAGAGGAATTTTCATCCCGAACGTGTGGAGGGCAACTTCCGTTTCTGGCAAGCTGTAAACCCACCCACGACTTCCACCCTAGATCACAATCCAGATCCAGGGAGGTTAAAGCAAGAGAGATTACCCCCCAAGGCTGATCGCTGGATCTCCCTACAAATTTGCAGGCTGGGAGTGGGAGCTGCCTCTGAAAACTACAAAATGGCGTTTGTCCTCAGTGGCTTCTAGCCCCCAGGGGACGGAGCCGACACATTTCCCCAAATACAGGTCCCAAAGTCCATAGGGCACTAACCTTTTACTTTGTCCTAGGCATGTCTATGTTTATAATTCTGGAGTCGCCACAGCTGCTGCTATTCTGGGGTTCCTCCAGCCGGCTGCTGACCCTGCCGTCCTGGTGCTAAAACCTCGGCTCATGTGGACCTGGGCTCCGCTAGGCTCTGCTTCCTGTGCTCTGCGCGTTGTGCGCTGCCGGCTCCCAGACCGCTGCGCTGGTCCTTCCTGCAGGGCTGCTGGGCTGTCCTCAGCAGGAGGTTAGCTTCTCTGTGTCATTCTGTGGGTGCTGGGGCTCCAGAAGTTGTTCAGAGTCCCCTTTTACATAATTTGGGGGGAATCTGGGGGCAGAGTGGCTTGGATGAGCTGTTTCTACTCTGCCATCTTGGCTCTGCCCCCCAGCACCATCTTTTCCATCTTCTAGGCTTATAACCTTGAAGTCTTCCTTAGTTCTTCACTCTTCCTCATCCCCATATGTCTAATAAGTTGCCAAATCTTGTTGATTTTTACATTCACAACACCTTTTGTATTTGTCCCTTTCTCTCAATTCACATAACCATCATCCCTAGTTATGGGCTTCATCACCTTTTGTCTGGACTATTGGAATAGACTCCTAATTTGGTCTCCTTATTTTCCCCACTTCAATTCATCCTCAGCCAGTTTGTTCTTTGCAAAACATTGGACAGCTTATGACACTCCCCTCTTTATAAGCTAAAGTTGCTTGTGGCATAAATTGAAAACGCCAGTGTTTGGAATTTAAAATCCTTTACCATCTGGCTCCAAGATATTTTTCAGATTTATGCCACATTATTCTAACACATCCTGTGTTCTACACAGTATGGATTGTTTACCAAATTCCACATATAAATGACTCCATCTTCTATCTCATATTTCATACTTATCTGTGTATATTTTATCTCATCTCTCCTCCATCTCTCTACTCTCTCCATCCTCCCACAAAACAGAATGCAAACTCCAAAGTCAGAACTATTTCTCTTTTGCCTTTGTCCAGATCTTCTTACAGTCCCTTGCATATAACAGCTATATAATAATGCTTACCAAATGGAATTAAACTGAATTTGTTAATTTTAATTAAATTTAATGCATGAAAAGAATATTCTTCAGTTGTAAAAGATGGATCAATGGATTAGAAATCGTCCTCAACATGCAAAATAAAAGTAGGTCATTAGAAACAAATGTCAACTTCCTCACCCCTAAAACCATTTCTATTTTCATGCCCACATCATTTATTCTATACCAAATTTAAAAAATACAGGTTAAGAAACTTCAACAGTTGACCTGGAAAGGTTATTATAGATCAATAAAGAGAACTAGATAAATAGACAATTTAATAGAAAGGTTAGGCAAATTTTTAAACACTGATGGCCCTATCAAGTTCCAATCAATTAACTTTTTGTGAACTTTCTAAGTCTTATTTGATGTATTAGAAATCCTTTATTAATTTTCCATGGCTTCTTTAAGGCATCCTTTGCTATTGTCTGATGGTAACATCATCCTGCCCTTCTGAAGAAAGAAATTCTCTATTTGGTTGTATAACTCACACTTTGAGTTATATAACCCCATACTGAATATAAACAAACTAACTTTTGTTCTTCTCAAGAGAAATCCATTACTGAATAATTTTAAAGAGCATAGCAAGCTGAATAAAAACAGTATTGAGCAACTGAGATTTTGAATGCTGAGAAAAGAGGAAAAAGTCCCTGCCAATTTATTACATTACACAACATGGTTGTTCTGTTTCTTACTTTTTAGTTTGAAATATCCCCAAATTTGGTTTTCATTAGTCTAATTATGGTTGCAAATCAATACTTATTTTAAAAAGGGATTTTTTCACCCATGTTTCTCTAAAGAATTTCCCCTCTAATGTTCCTTCTCTGCCTTAAAAAAACAACAACAAACAAAACTTTTTTGTGCCTTTTTATGATCTCCTTTCTAACATTATCAGTATTCTTTCTTTGAGGATGCTGTATAATAGATCTCTGATGAATGGTGGTGGACCTTAGTCCACCAGGCCACATCACACATATTGGCTTTCTAATATTTAATAATCATTCACAAATAAAACATTTAATGAGAAGTTATTTGAATGTAAAAAGAGAAGAAAAAGTGAACAAATTTGTCAATATTATCTTTTTATTTCAGAAATTAGATTTGAGAAGAAAGAACTATTTGTTCAAAATTGGGATTATAGTTGGTAGAGAGAGAAAAGTCATAAAACTTTTTATCTTACATGAATTACTATGCTGAGAGGGTTATACAGCTTAAGAATTTCACAGGGGAACAAAATGAAAGAGTTGTTTAGATTTGAGACTAGAATGAAACAACCAAGAAAGTTCCAAAATACAAGTCTATTACAGAAAGAAAGAAATATGAAGAGCTAAATTTGACTCTCAAGTCTGAACTCCCAAACAATTCCCTTCATTTTGCTTACATAAATATAAGAAGAAAATAGTTATTGAGAAAAATAATTTAAACTTACATTTTTAAGAACATAATCACAAAATGAATCCAAGACTAATTATATAGTCGTGTTTTTGGAACCTGGTTCAGAACCATCTGCTGTTAAGCTTCTTGTCTGTTCTTTATTCAGCTTTCCAGAGAAAGAGGAATTTAACTTAACGTTCTTCAATTGTTGATACTCTATTACCTTCACATTTTCAGATAGGTTTTCCTGGTTTTTCTCCAACTTTTACTTTTCTTTTTAATCTTGTAATTAGTTGAAACAATACAAAATAAAATTTCATATCATCTGTCATTTTGTCAACACATTTCCTTCACATATTGTAGCTAACACTAAAATTTCCCCTTAATTGTGTCAATTTTTTTTGGCTAAACCTTCCTTTATTTTGAATTATACCAAGGTTATGTTTGACAGACCAGTTTGCTTGTATTGTGTACACATTTTGCTATGAACTTAATGAAATAATTTAGTTTTATTCATCATTGTAGTAGACTTCTTCTGTATTTTCTCCCATTGTTATTATTGTTATTATTTTTATACAAGCAAAGGATCATAGATTTGGAGCCAGAAGGGTCTGTAGAAGTCATCTAGAACAGAGGTGTTAAATACTCAACCCACAGATTTGACCCATAATGTGTGCAGCCTGAACCAGGTCAAAATGTAATTTGGACATATTTAACAAAATAAATAAAAATACAAGAAAACATTTTGTTGTTATTGTTCAGTCACAACAGACATTTTGTTTCCTTCTCCAGCTCCTTTTATGGATGAGGAAATTGTGGCAAACAGAGTTGAGTGACTTGCCCAGGGTCATACAGCTAAAAAGTATTGGAGGCCAGATTTGAGTTCAGGAAGATGACTCTAGGCCCACCACTTTACTGCACCATCTCCCTGCTCCAACAACAAAACATATATAATGCTAATATGTGATTTTGGGGAGTCAATATTTAGCCCCTAGGCATCCTTAAGCATGGTTTAGTGGCCCCAGTTTTCATCTGAGTTTGACAGCACTAATCTAGGTTAACACCCTAAACTTACAGATGAGGAAACTGAGATGGGTTGTGACTTTTCCAAGTTTATCATGCTAATACATAGGTAAGATTTGAATTCCAATATTCTGAGTCCAAATGTCATTTTCTTTCTACTATACCTGTTGTTTCTTTATAGAGAGGGAAGGACTATTACCTGGACTAAATCATAGCCCTTTCATGCTTAGGACCAAGAATAGGTTAATCTTTAGATGGTTTTCAAATCTACTAACTAATTTTTTAGACTAACTACTTTTTTGTGGAATTTACTACAGTCATTAGTTTCAGAGGAAGAACACAAATGACAGCTTTATCAAGAAAGAACGTATTATGACATTTGATCTTAATACTTCAACTACCTGTCTTACAAGGGATTAAAACATTTGGTTGCCATGAAGCACTACAGAAGAGTGATTTCTGGTCAGTGGTTCAATCTCCACGTAGATCAGCTAAATGTGCTAGCTTCTATCCCATTAGTTGCCAACACTTGTTGTTCCTATACTCATAGCGTCTCTCATCTATGTAGCCTTTTCTATATGTACAAAGCAAATTTCCTAGTTGAGGCCTTCACCACCTGTAGTCTGGACTATTGCAACAGCCTTCAAACTGGTGTCCTTCCCTCAAGTTCCTACTCCTTACATTTCATCTTCCAAACAGCTGCCACAATGTTGTTGTTTTTCCTGAAAGCACAAGTTTGATTATGTCATCACTCTCCTCTCAGCTCCCTATTACTTTCAGAACAAAATATATAATCCTTTGCTTGGAACTGAAAACTCCTCACAACTGCCCCCTTCCTACTCTTACATTTTTTTATACTTCCCTTTATACACCCGAGTATTCCAGTATATTTGTGTACTTGTTTTTAGAATAAGATACTTCATCTCCATTCTCCATGCCATTGTGCTAGCTGTCCTTGATGTTGAAAGGTTTCCCCTCCTCACTGTCTCTTAAAACCCCTAGATTCCTTCAAGACAGTTCAAATATTAGCTCCTATTGGATATCTTTCTTTTTCTATCAAAGGTCACCTTCTTTCTCCTTAGTCTCTGTCCATGTCCCTCCCTCTTATTTGTTCTCTCTCTCTCCTCTGTCTCTCTCTCTCTCTCTCCCCCCACTCTCTCTCTGTCTCTCTCTGTCTCTCTCTCTCTGTCTCTCTGTCTCTGTCTCTCTGTCTCTCTCTCTCTGTTTCTCTGTCTCTCTGTCTCTCTCTCTCTCCCTCTCCCTTTCTCTGTCCATTTATTTATACATTGTTTTCCATATCAGAATGTAAACTCCTTGAGGACGGGGGTCGTTTTTTCCTTTCTATCCCCAGAATTTAGCACAGTGCCTGGCACATAATTAGCACTTAATACTGGTCAGTTGGTTGATGAATCTAAAGTCACAGAATGCACTGTAGCCCCCATTAGGCATCCTAAAAATGTATGTCATTTGGTCACACTGGAGGCTGGATGAGGGAAACCTAGCCAAATCTTGCAAATTCTCCTTGCTGGGGCAGGCAAAGCAACAAGAGCAATTATAGTATATATGTTCTACTAAACATCATGTGTCTCAGCAGGGGCAGTTGCAAATACAGGCATATTAAGTTGTGGTTTGTAACAATAGGCAGAATATATGAGTCAGCAATATCTTTTATGATGGACAATAAATTGATATATTATAATTATCAATTTGTAATCCACTTCCATAATCTGGAGAAACAAACTAAAGAGCCTTATGGTTTGTGAAATCTTTATCTTATCCTACTCTCATTATTTACTGCTGGTCAGAAGGAAAGGGAAAACAAATAGGTAATACAAACCAACCTAGGGAGGAGAAATGGCCATTTTGTTAAATTCAGGAGGGAGCTCTGATTGCCAAAGATTTTCGTTCACATTCACCAATGGATAGAAAAATCTATTGCTTTAAATCTTGTTATTATGTCTTTCCCAGGGGACCTACTAAGAATGTGTTTGGTCCTTACCCAGATGGACTGAATTTCTTAGCTACAGTCCTTCTGCCTGAATATTTCAGTCTAAATCCATTTAAAAAAAAGTGCCCTTCATGATTCTTGTCAGTTACCAGAAAACTACTCATAGTGAGTCACTCTTAAAAATTAAATGATGTGATAAGACTTGTAAATTCAAGATGGAAGAGGTATACGACTTTGGTATTGAAAAATTGAAAGAAAGAAAAAACATGGAGTTCCCATACGAGGTGAAGATAGTTGCTGTATACTAAAATAGAAATAGAAATAGTAAAACTTTATTCTTAGAGTTACTCAATTTTGTCTGTGAAAGTGGTTAGTATTCAAAGTGGATAGAGTTGACATTGAAGTCAGGAAGACTTAAGCTCAAGTCTTCTGTATGTTATATACTAGTTGTGTTATCTCTAGCAAATCATTTAAGCTTTTGGTGCCCCTAGATGGCATCCTAATGAAATAACCAACCAAATTAACCAGTTTAACATGACTACCTTTACTGGACTTAGGCAGTTGTCCTGGAGCATGGCTAAGTGAATGGTAATAAGATCCAACTTCCTACTGACTAAGAGTTGAACCTCTGAGGTTGGTAGGAAACAAGTGAAGGAGACCACCTGATGAATAGAGGGGAGAAAAGTGAAAGAGAGAAAGAAAGAGAGTGTATTAAAATTGTGTCCTCTTCTGGTCCCCCTTCCCTTCCCCCTCTAGCAGTCAGTATACTAAATTTATAAGTAGTCAGCATAAAGAGACAATAAGAGGAAGTAAGATTGCAAAGGGGTACCTAGAAGTCATGTATCAACTGTTCCAAAGATCAAAGGAGCACAATTTATTAATTACAATAGATAGTAACCAAAATCATATCCTGGTAACAGGTGGCAAATCAGGGAAAGCCATTTAGGCTTTGCTTTCAGAATCTTTGGGTCCTATGATATATAAATCTCAGATAAGTTCCAGAAGACCAGCAGATTGCCAAATGGTGCTGATAATGTTGAGACATATTAATTTTAAAGTAATGCCTACAACTTTGAAATGATTATAATATGTTAATGAACTGGTCCAAAACTGGCATAGATAAGAGATAGTCTGTTCTTCCCAAAACCCTATTAAAATGAGGTCTTGAACTCCTGCCCTCCTGAGTACTTTTATATCTCCATTGGGTCCCACGTGCTTACAGCTCTAATACATGCTTAACTGAATGATACTCTTTATCCCATTTTCTCTCCATCCTCCTTGTTGCTGCCTGCCTCCCTTTGCCTTTCCATTACTTTTTCCCATGCTGTCTGCCTCTGTGCCCTAATTACCTCTTGTCTTTGTACCTTTTGTGGTATTTGCCCCCACACCCTATGTGGTTATTAAAGTGTGATTACAGCCCCATTTCCTGCTGCTATGATGGTCTTTCCCTGTGGGAAACCAAAGAACCTGGCATGCCTATTCCTATTTCCTAATTTACTAAATTAATTATCAGTGCAGAGAGGCAAGGTGAAGACTTTCAAAGTTCCATGGGAGACTTTCATCATGGGAGACCTACATCAAGTGGGGAAAGTTAGTAAGTTAGTACTCTGCCATTAATTCCCAAGAACTGCATTCCCAAACATTTCAAAGAATAGACTTCTTGAGGTGTGTCAAAGAGCTATCTTTTTTTTTTTTATTAAGGGGAACATCCTTTGGCTCATTTCTTATACAATCTTAATCACTCAAGGGTTTTGCCTCAATTAAAGTGAAGTCTCTGAAAGATTTCAGTTTAAAAAGACCAAGGTCTCCCACTGCATCCTGGGCCATCTCCAGTTGTCCTACTTTATATCTGGCCACTGGACCCAGATGACTCTGGAGGAGAAAGTGAGGCTGGTGACTGCATAGCCCTACCTCACTTAAATCCAATTCACTTGCAAGTCCTGGCATCATCTTCCTGATGTCATGGTGCTCCTTGAGAATGAAGGACACAACCTGTGAGTCATCTGAGCTTACCCAATGGGGATCTAGCTAGCCAGTTCCAGTTAGGCAACTCAGCTCCCTCTTTATATCTTCTTCTCTTTTCTCCT
Source organism: Gymnobelideus leadbeateri (assembly GCA_011680675.1). Taxonomy (NCBI): domain Eukaryota; kingdom Metazoa; phylum Chordata; class Mammalia; order Diprotodontia; family Petauridae; genus Gymnobelideus; species Gymnobelideus leadbeateri. Next base: position 676,280 of record WOXC01012480.1, read on the forward strand.
CCTCTCCTTAAGGATACAAAGTAAAAAATAAAACTGCCCCTGCCCACAAGCAATTGAGAACCAAAAGTTGGAAGAAATTAATAAAATATATATTCATATTGGTGGCATTTGGGAAGAACTCTGAAGACAGCTAGGGTTTCTAAAAAGAGAAGGATTACTTTCTATCTATAGGGGCAGCCTATACAAAGTAGTGAAAGGAAATGGATTGTCATGACTGAGAACAAGACTGGAGGACTACTAAGTAGTAGGTAAGTTGTAGATCTGCTTTGGTGGGTCTAATTTTCGTATCAGGGCTCCTTTATACCAGGAAAATCACAGGTATGAAACTACTACTAATAATGATCAAAATAATTGCCATTTCATAGCATAGGACATCTATATGGCTCAATGGATAGAATGCTGGGCCTGGAGTCGAGAAGACCTGAGTTCAAATTTGGCTTCAGATACTTACTAGCTGTGTGACCTCAGATAAGTCACTTAATCTCTGTTTGCCTTAGTTCACTGAAGAAGAAAATGGCAAACTACTCTAGTATCTTTTCCAAGAAAACCTCATGGACATTATGGTCCATGGGGTCACAGAGAGTCAGAAATGATGGAGCAACAACAGCAGCATCTAAAATTTTACAAAGTCTAACATACATTTATCTCATTTGAATCTCACAGTATTAACATGAACTAGGTCTTGATTTTGTAGCTGAAAAAACTGAGACTCAGAATGGTTGTAAACTGTCCCATATCAAACATCTAGAAATGATTTCAAGTAGGATTTGAACTCAAGCATTTGGGATTGCTTCATTTAAATACACACATGCACATATATACTCGCATAAATATATACACACACACATATATATATATACATACACACATTATCTATCTATCTATCTATCTATCTATCTATCTATCTATCTACACACACACACACACACACACACACACACACACACATATATATATGTAATTTAACCAGTGCCTATTACAAGGACTTGAAATATAGAAGGCACCTAATGCTTGTTGATTGATCCTTGCTTCTAGGTCTATTACTCCATCCACTATCATACATTGCCCATCTCATAAAAATATCTAATGTGTATGATTTTTCATCAGCATGGTGTCAATCTAATTTATAAATGTAACTAATTTTACAAATTCAACAGTTTGATAATTGTAAAATGTCTTTAATTACTTAGAATGCCTCTAGTCAACAGCTGTATAACAAAAGAATTACACAGAAATCTTCCACCAGAGGATTTTGGCATAGATCACAGTCCTTATGAACACACCATGGCTGTTATATAGATGCTTACTTAACATCCCTCTAACATTTAGGCTGTGGGTTCAAATAGACAATAGAGGAATGATTACATCCGGCACAGTGTCACAGATGCAAATATCCAAAACCCACTTCACCATTTGTCAAATATGTAGTGACATTATAAATATCAACCTAGCCACTACATAAAAATAACTAAAGTTCCACTGTTAATAGAAAACAAACAAAAAAAAGAACCAAACTTAGGTACAACCAACTTCCAATTATTCAATTTGGGATTTTCTTGGCAAAGATACATCCTTCTCCAGCTCATTTTATACATGAGGAAACTGAGGCAAACAGGGTCACACAGACAGTAAGTGTTTGAGGACGGATTTGAACAAAGGTCTTTTTGACTCCAGGTCCAGCACTCTATCCAATGTGTTACCTACTGCTTGCATACATCTATTCATCCATTCATAAATATATTTATGCACATATGCACAAACTAAAGATAAAGTTCTTATAGTTGTTGCTTTCATTTTTTCATTTCCTTGAAAAAATAGTATACATTTACATGGTGCTTTAATGTTTGTAAAGCATTTTATAGATGTTATCTTATTTGGTCCTCAAAATAACACTGTGTGGTAAATTATATTTATTATATTATATATTTTAAAGATGGAGCACTAAAAAAGGTTAACTGACTTCTCCAGTCACACTGCTAGTGTCTGAGGAAACATCTAAACTTGGTTTTTCCTGAATCTAAGTCCAGCACTCTATGCACTACGCCACTGAGAAGTATCAATAAATTGTTAGTTCTATTCAAAGAAAAGAAAAAAAATCTTCTAAAAATTTTGTATACATTCATATCCTGAATAATTTGGGAAAGTTTTACAAATAGTAGGAACACTGTTGTGTTTGGTATAGTTTATTAAATATCAATTTAACTTTTTCCAAATATATTTGTAAGGGGCTTTAGAACTAAGAGACTAAAAATTACATTCATCCCAAAATTGGCCTTTTTGTAAATGAAGTAATACGTGGCCTTTAGAGAAGTCATGAAAGACTACAGGTTTTACAAAATTAAATCCCACTTATACTTTTGAAGAGTCTAAATGTAGTGTTCAGGGGCAGCCAGGTGGCACAGTGAATAGAACTCCAGCCCTAGAGTCAAGAAGACCTGAGTACAAATCCGGCCTCAGATACTTGACACATTTACTAGCCATGTGACTTTGGGCAAGTCACATAATGTCAAATGCCCTTCAAAAAGCAAAAATAAATAAACAAACAAACAAACAAATAAACAAATAAATAAATGAATGAATGAATGAATAAATGAATAAAATAGATAGATAAATAAATGTAGTGTTCAGTTCTAGGTTCATAGTATCCTGGAACTGGAGGAGACTTTAGAGATAATCTAGGACAATCCCACCATTCTCTGGAAACTCTTCTCTTAAAGATCATTGATGACCCTGTATTTGCCAGATATAATGGCCTTTTTTCATCAGTTGTTGCTACTGCCTTCTCTGCTACTCCTGATACTGTAGGGCTTGTTATTCTTGTTTGTCCTCTATTCTCAAAAAGGACCAATGACATCATGGGCGTGATGTCTTGACATGCTGGTAAATTGGAAATAAGTGAGGGAGAGCTACACAAAGTTGTCTGACTCTCCCCTCCAGAATCATCAAAGTCCAGTTGCAAGATAAAGGTCAAGATGACTGGTAATGTCCCAGGATGAAATGGGTGATTTTGACCTTTTTACTGTTACCTCCCTTTACACTTTTCCCTACCCTACTCTATGCTTTCTCCTTGTGCTACGGAAATATCACACTTTCTTCTTTTCTTACCTCTCTGACTTGTTTTCTTTTTTGGTTCTTCACCTCCTCTAAATTCTTTGATATGATTATTCTTTTAAGAGTTTATACTAACCTTTTTTTTTTCTGTTTTCTCTTTTTACTCTCTCCCTTCACAATGACATTCTTACACACAACTTTAATGACCATCTTTGTGCATGTGACTTACCATCCATATTTGCTGTTCTTTCCTCTCAGAATCATTTTTCTAAGAGACTGCATATATTCCCAACCCCATATCAAACTCGGTGTGTCCTATATTTTTTCTCCCTAAAATTGCTCATCTTTTTTGATTTTACCATTTTTGTCTGTTACCACTATTTACACTTCATTTCCAATATATGAAAGCTTGTAGTTAATCTCACTCCTCCTTTTTCTATAACTCTCATAGTCAATCTTTACTATACTTCCACAACATTTTTTATCATTATGTCTTTTCTAGTTCCACTACTACATTAATAGAGACCCTCATCAATACATACACATTTCTGAAGAGGATGATAGGATTTAGAGATGATAGGGAGCTCAGAGCCGTAGAGTCTCCCTCATTTTGTTAATGAGAAAAAAGTCACAGAGAGGTGAAATTACTTGCCAAGTGTCATGTAAAATTCATGGTAGAATTTAAATCCAGGTCTTCCTGACTCGAGGTTAAGTTCTTTATCCATTACACAATGCTGCCTCTAAAAGATTTATCTCCCTCCATTCTCTTCACTCCAAACTATACTCAATGTAATTACAAATATAATCTTTCTTACATATTGTCATATTAATTCCCCACCTTCTCACTGTATATTAAGAAAAGCTTATTCAAATTTGCATGGCATTCAAGGTTTTCCATAAATTGGAGACATTATATCTTTCCAGTCTTATCCTATATTGCTTCCCTACACTCTTAAATGAATTGTATTATGCTGTTCACTGAGCTAGGCCTTATGTTTGATCGTCTTTGTGAGTATAGTCACTTTGTTACCTATGCTTGGAATTTCTTACTTGCCTTTCCTTACCCATCCTAACCCTTCACCAAAAGCCAAAGTCAAATATTATCTCCTCCAGGAAGCCTTTCTTCATTTTCCTTGTTGGTAAACATCTTTATACTTGGACTTCACTTCCTTTCACAACTCTGATATACTTTTCTTATGGTAGTATATATTAAGATTATCAATGTCTGTGTGTTATTCTCTGTGACAGTGCCACTATTTACCATAATTCTACCACTGTATTCCCATACCCCCAAATCCCTCTTCCAATACTATCTAGGTTTTTTTTTCCTGAAAAGGACAAAGCTAGCCCCAGGTCCAGGGGAACATAGATTTAAGTTGTGCCTCCTCTGACACAGTTTTCTGCTAGCCTTTGGCAATCATAATGTGGTTTCCTGATCATCTTTTAAAGGGCTCACCCACTTGAAATTAGGAACCCTAAAACATTTGGCTAATGTCTCAAGGCCAACAAAGTCACTGCACCCTGCACTACTGACCAAAAGTGTTTCCATGTAAAAGTGAGGGGAGCTGTGTCTACCCAAGCTAAGTGCTGTGTATCCATATTGAATATTCCTTCTATGCTACTGTTAAGTGATCTTCATTTGGGGAAATATATATGTGCATCATTCATTTGTCAATACTAAACCTATATTAAGAGAGAACTGACCTGAGTCAGACCCACCCTAAATTGTCTACTAGACTGCATGCTACGAGAAAGCTGGGAGTAATATCTTATATAATCTTAACTTTTCCACTGCCTAACAGAGCTATGTACATGGTAAGTGTATAAGAAATACTTATTGAATTAATCAATTGATGAGGAAATTGGGGCTGGGAGGTTTTGAGACATCCAAAATTATTATAAATAATAGTAATGGTTAAAACTAAAAATGATGTTTCCTAAATCTTAGGACTATTTTTATTATTCATATTATGCTTCTGGAATCCTTATTCAATTTAAAGGTCTCTCTTGTTAAAAATGGAAAATAATCTTGAGAACTCTCCACATACTGTTGATTGGCTCCCCAATTTGTTGAAAATTGTCACTAAAATAAGCAAGAAGACAAATAAATTATCTATAGAAGAATAGAGTCATAAAAATAACTAGTAAAAAAATGTGAGTTAACACTACTTGTCGCCTGTAGGGACATAGACGTACAAAGGGAAAGAGAAGTGAATAAGCATTTATATAGCACCTACTATGTGCCAGATATTGTGTTTAATGGATTTTATAAACATAATCTCATTTGAACCTTATAATAGCCCTGTAAGGTAGGTATTGTTATTACATCCATTTTGCAGTTAAGAAAACTGAGGCAATGAGAGGTTTTGACTTGCCCAAGATCACACAGCTAGTATCCTGACTTCAGAACTGGCTCTTTTTCTACTGTGTCACCTAGCAACCTCAATTCTGCCTATCATCATAGTACATATATTAAAATTACTTCAAAAGCAAAGTATAGAGATACCTAATATGGAATGGATTATCCTAGTACAATAATATGGAGTAAGTGGATGCCTAAAAGAAATTCTTTCTATACTAATAATAGTAATTCTTTTGCCAGCAAAAAGCAAATGAGGAGTTTGTGAATTAGTGTTTCCTTTTTCTAACATATCACTGCATACAAAATTAATCTTAAATTTGTTAAATATCACCTTCCTGTCTCAATTAGGGTTTTTTATTAGACTTCTTGCCTCCAGCCTCTCTCTTTTCCTATATTACATGATGCTAACATTGTAATTTTCCCAAGTTTCTGCTTTTATTGTGTCAGTCGTAGCACTTTCACATACAGCCAGATCCTGTCCTTTTTAGATGGGAGGGATGGGAATGGGTGAAGAGATGCAGGAATAATGAGTCATGTATTTTAATTTGAAAACAGACAGGTGAATAGAGAAAAAAAGAAAGAGGGGCATTAAGGAAATGTATCCAATGATCATGGTCCCAGGATCTAATTTTTTGGAATCTTACCATGGAGTAGGCACTGAAACTAGAATATAGTAGGAAGATGAGGAATGGTAAATTTTGAATAAGAAAGAAATAATGTTTGGAAAGAGAATGACTACAGCAGGATGGTATTGTAATCTACAAATTAAATAATAAGAATTGATAAGGGCCTTATGCATTTTTTATCTGAATATTATTTTATTGTTCCCAACTACATGTAAAGACAACTTTTAACACTCATATAAAATTATTTTTGAATTTTAAATTTTCTCCCTTCTCCCTACCCTCCTTCATTCTTAAGATGGAAAGCAATTTGATATAGGTTATATATATGCAATCATGTAAAACATATTCCCATATTATTCATGTTATAAAAGAAGAAACAGATCAAAAGAAAAAACGTGAAAAATTTAAAATGAAAATAGTGTGCTCTGATCTGCATTCAGACTCCATAAGTTCTTCTGGATGTGGATAGCATTTTTCATAACGTATCCTTTGAAATTGTCTTGGCTCATTGTATTGCTGAGAAGAGCTGTCACTCATAGTTCATCAATGCACAATGTTGCTTTAACTGTGTACAATATTCTCCTGGTTCTACTCACTTCACCTTTCATTAGTTCATGTAAGTGTTTTCAGATTTTTTTTTAAATATGCCTGCTAAATATTTCTTATAGCAAAATGGTATTCCATTAAAGTCATATACCATGTCTTGTTCAGCCATTCCCTGATTGATGGGCATCTCTTTGATTTCCAATTCTTTGCCACCACAAAAAGAACTGCTATAAATATTAAGTCCCTTTCCCTTTTTATGATCTCTTTAGGATATTGGTCTAGAAATGGTATTTCTGGGTACGCACAGTTTGATTGCCCTTTGGGCATAGTTCCAAAATGCTCTTCAGAATATTTGGATCCTTTCACACTGCACCAACATATCATTAGCGTTCTAGTTTCCATGCGTCCTCTCCAACATTTATAATTTTCCTTTTCTATTAGCCAATCTGATATGCAAGGTGGTACCTGAGAGTTGTTTTAAATTAAATTTCTCTAGTTAATAGTGATTAAGACCATATTTTATATTACTTTAGATAGCTTTGATTTCTTCATCTGAAGGGTCTTCTATATATTAACACTATACACACTATGCACTGAGCACACAAAGACAAAAATGAAGTAGTTCCTCCTTCAAGGGGTTTATATTCTATCTAAAGAAACACATGTATGCATTAATTATACATATATGTATATATGCATACACACATATATTTACATACTTTAAACATGCAAGGAAGAGTGAGATTGTAACTTATATGTTATAAGGAAACTATTCAAGGAGGGGAGCCACAAATGCCAAACCAAGGCTGAGCTTGTTTTTTCATTCATTTTTTGTCATGAAAACTTATTCAATTTATGCTTTATTCTCCTATGACATTTCTAGCATTTTGTTTAATAAGGACATTAAAGATGAAGTATTATGAATGATAATGGCCAAATGATAACGATTATGTAGTTATAGTGGGGGATGGATAAAAGATATTTGAAAAGCCCATGTGTTGCACTGGTGTCTAAGGGAAGAAAATAGATACAATAAATACCACCACCACTACCAGCCCATAGGGTAGTGACAAACAATGGAAGGTAAAAGACCATTCCCTCACCTCACCATCCTGCTGCCCACCCATACTCCCTAACTGAGAGTTAGACTACATTTTTTGTAGGAGGAGATGACCTAATCTGGCGGGCTAAGGCTCTAGTGGTGCCTTCCTTGACACAGCTTCCTGGCTGCCTCTGGCTGTGTTGTCATGACTTCCTGATCATTTAGATGTATAAAAGCTCTCATCCATGTTGGAGTCAATGCTCTTCAGATTTGGTGCATATCCAACTCCTATGACAGTCATCACACTGCACTCTGCTGGTCTGACACGTTTCCTTAATAGAGACCAGGGGTAGGTACCCTATCTAACTGAAATTAAGTGCCCTTTTTTGCATTGCCTTTCTGTTAATGCTAATTAAACTGCATTTTGCCAAGGACTCAAAGATCTACAAGTACCACCTTTTCTACTGATATGGAACCTGAATTAATAGTCACCAATGTTAGGAAGCCCTTAATAGCAAAGCAGCTATAAAAATAACTTTAAACCAAACTGATAAAATAGGACAGGTCTGGGATATGAGATAAGGAGCTTCCTGCAGGCTGAATCTACAAGATCTCCAGTAAACTTAATGAGATAATGTCAGATAATATAATTCCTCTATGGGAAAATTGTTATGGAGGGCAGAAAGAGCAGCTTCTTTTTATTCTAAGGAACTAGGAGCAAGAGCACATCCTCCCAGACTCTAAGAAAGGGAATAGAGAAGGCTCATTCTGGGCATATCTGAAGGAGGGAGAAGGGAATAAATTTTTATTAAGCACTTATTATGTACCAAACACTGTGCTGTTTTATAAATTTTATCTCATTTGATCCTTAAGAAAGGAAATGTCTTTCAAGGTTAAAGATATTCAGGAAAAAATGAGCCAAAAGAATAATCTTCACAAGGATGAGAAAAATGTAAATGAAAATAATTTTAGCAAAATATTAGATATAAGTAGCAACAATGTATTTATTTTATAAACCAGGGGCATACTGTTCTATAGATTTTTTGGAATTCGTAGAGAGGGACAAACATCAGGAACAGATGGTGATGTGCACACAGGAGGAACATGTGTGGTCATAGTGAATTTGTTGATGAGCAAACATGTTGTAGGACAGTTAATAACTCTGTCCCTACAAGGCCACTGATATTTCTCTACTACTGTAGCATATGCATGCATAATCTCTGCCAGATATGGCTTTGTTGGAAAGTATATTGCTACAAGCATCTGGAGCAGCTAAAATCCTTGACTATTTCTTCTTTAAATGATAAAAATACCTTTAAATCCAGTCTTTTTTCAACTATGTTAGGAAAGGCAGATAAAGTTTTCTGGAATAAGCAAAAAGAAAATCCACAAAAAACAAAAGAAAACAAAACCAAAACACAACCTTCCCCCTCACCTCCATTCTGTGTTGTTCTCTTCAGTCCATTTCCCCTCCAGGAGATTCTTCTTAGTGTAGGGCACCAACTTTTTATGATAAAAAGAGGTATCCTCCTATCAGTCTTAATCTTTCCTGTGAATTGAATGTCTTTCTAGACCAGTGGTAGAGATCTTGCAGCCTTGAGGCCACATGAGGCCCTCTAGGTCTTGAAGTATGACCTTTTGTCTGAATCCAAACTTCACAGAACAAATCCCCTTAATAAAAGGATTTGTTCCCTGAAACTTGGACTCAGTCAAAAGACTGCACGCAATGACCTAGAAGACCATGTGTAGCCATAAGTTTGCAGGTTCTCCATCCCTGGTCTAGACTCTAGAACTGCAATCAGCAAGATGACATCAACTCTGAAACTGATGACAGCCCCTGCCCATGGGGCCCCTCCCTCCCTCTGATTGGAGAGGGAGAAAGGTAGACAGTGGAAAGATCTTCCATAAGCCTCTGTCATTTAAGGAGGGCACCCAGGGAATTCTCCTCATCATTTCCCATCAGGCTACTTTCTTGGACTCCATAATCTCCATCATTCAGCAAATCACTTCTCAGATCATTTCCAACCCTGGCTTCAGGACTCCACCATGCCCCAGTGCTGGGTAAGCTTCCTTACCCTTTTCATCCTCCTTTTATGAATTGTCTTCTCCCATTAGACTATGAGCTCTGTGAAGGCAGGTCCTTTCTTATTCCTTTCTTTCTATCTCCTGCTTTAGCACAAAGCCCAGCACTTAGTAGGTGCTTAAGGAATGTTTACTGATTTTTGTTCTAATGCTTCTGCCCTTGGTCAGAAACTCACTCCAGTTTAGGGTTAATATTTTTATACATCCTAATTTGAATGTTTGAAAACTAAACTTTCAGTCAGCTAATAGTTCTTTGCCCAATAACTAGAAAAAGCTTGGCTTACGGGGTGCTAAGTTTTCAGACCTTAAGTCTCCCTAGTAAATGAATGAAGGAAAAAGGCATAGAGACTATCCCAAGTTTAGTCTTTGCTTCTTCTACCTACTCAGCCACATTCTTGACCTTTTTATATGCAAATATACTCAGCAAAGGATTGAAAAGGCCTTGGTGGTAACATCTACATTTTCAGAAGCCTTGATAAATTTGTTTGAATTATATTGCTAAAGCCAAGATACCAAAGGATTCACTCAGTCATAAAATACAGTACAGATGAAAAATGGTGGATAAAGGAGAAAGTCCAATATGATTAGGCTTTATTTTTAAGTGTGTGAAAACATAATTAGTTACTACTCAACAAACGCTAAGAGATCTCTAAATAGGAGCTTTGACTAACTTAGTAATTTACCTTCATTTTTTCTTTCTTTGTATTAAATGTTTAAATGTGTCAGAGACCAACTATTAGGAAAAAGCAAGAAGCTTAGTACAGGAATTGAAGATGTTAGGCTAAATTTCTGTAAGAAGCTTTAGTAGTGATGTGGGTGAATTTCAATTGAAGTAAAGGGCACAGCATATGAAGATGCATAATAATTGAAAAAGGAAGGTATAATTGTGTTTCAGAGTTAGTATTCCTATGAATTCTCCAAGCAGCAAAGCTAAGCATATGCATTTAACAAGGTGTCAGTTAAGAACAAATTAGAGCAGTAAGCAATATTCCTTAGCTCATAGAAAACTTTAATGCAATAGAGGAACTGGTATAGAAATTAGGCACTCAGGATAGTGTAGAAAAATGTCATACAATTCATGAATAATTCATGGGAATATTATAATTGACTTTGAAGGATTAGAGAAACAAATCAGAAAGAAACCAATGGGCCAACTTAAGCACATCCATTTTGATCAGGAAAGGTTTTCTGTGACCATGAGATCCTTACTGGTGGCTAAATTTAGAAAGGCAACATTGATGGGAGAATTTTTTCAGATACAGGAGTGACGCCGTATTACCAATGAAATTAGAAATATATATTTTTCTGACTTTTAAAAGAAAGCCTGGTAATTCTAAAAATTCAATTTAAAACAACCCTTAAAAACCAATATTGTAAAGTAAAAATATAGTAATCAGGAATTTAGGAAATATTCTAGCTTCTAAATATATGGAATAAAAGTAGCTTGAGAATCTTGAGAAATCTAATACAGCTGCAAAACAGCTGGTGTTATTAAATCAAGTTCTAATACATCGGAGCTTCTCTTTCCCTAATGGGTTGCAATAGACTCACTCCCACATAATTATAGTAATACTTCATGTTTATACTGAGTTCCTCTTAGAGGAACATGCAACTCCTTTAAGGGGTTTATTATTCCTTATAAAATCCTAGTAAGATAAGTAAGGAGTAGGTATCATTAACTTTTTTTTTTTTTTGTAGATGAGAATATCAAGGAACTTCTAAAATGATTAGCTGTGGTATTTGGTGTGGTTAGGGTAAAATCAGGAATAGAGTGCCCCAAGATCTTAGGATTAGATTTCTCATTAAGGTCACTGAATCATATAATATTAAAACAAAGATACCCTATCCAATCTATTCCTTTATTTTGATAATGAGAAAATGGAAGTCAAGAGATATATAATAACTTGTCCAGAGAAAGTGGAAAAGGCAGGAAATCAAATAGATGCTTGTTGACTCCAAATCCAAATGCTGCCAATGCTGTAGTTACATCTGTGACTCTCACCTTTAGACTCCATTTGTAATTTGTAGTTTAGTCAATTTATAACCCAACACAAAGAACAATATTTTTCTAATAATCATTTCTTGTTTTCAATCTTCAAATTCTTCTTCTGCCTAAGACCACTTCTTAGAGTAAGAAACAACAACAAAAAATGTCTTGAAAAAACCATCATTCTAAAATCTACAGTGTTCACATAGCTTCCCCAACTCCATTCTCTTCTCCAGCAATGAAAGACCTTGACTTTCTCCTCTGCTGCACCCACCTAATGCGGCATGGTAATGTGGCATGATGTTTGCCATTTGAAACTGGTAATATCTAAGTTCAAATCTCAACTGCAGATACTAGCTGCATGACCATGGGTGAATTACTTAAAATCTCTGAACCTCAATTCCCTCATCTGAATAATGGGTATAATATAATATTTCCACTTATGATATAAATTTCAAATTAGACAACTTATATACCATTAAATCCTATATAAATATTAATTGTTGCTGTTGTTCTCTCCTTTAATTTCTTGCAATAAAGTCTTAACTACCTTATGTCATCCAACTTTGACACTTTTTATGTCTTGGGAAAGTCATATAACCTCTGTCTACTCAAGTTTCTTCATCTGTAAAAATGATGATAAAACCTATCTCCCATGGTTGTTGTGAGTAGAAAACGAGATAGCATTTGTAAATCATTTTGCAAATCTTAAAGAACTATATAAATGTTAGCAAAATTAATACTAATAACAAGTATTTGTATTAGAGTTATTAGTGATAATAATTATTATTACTAATACTAGTAACACTAGTTAGTGTTAACATTAGTGTTATTATTCCCCCAGGATATTTCTAAAATAGCTACCCTAATAAGCTCATTAAAGAAGAAGCATTCATCACTGGTAATAGCTAAATGATAATGATCTTGTAGCAATGAGGGATAATGCATAAATATTTTAAGTGTTGCACTATACTAGTTTCCATAAAATATTAAAATAACCAGAAAAAGACCTGAAGGTCATTGAATAGGCTATTTTTGAGGCACTTATGAAAAGGAATATAGGCAGCTAAGTGGCATAGTGGGTAGAGGGCTAAACTTGGGGTCAGAAGTTCAAATCCTGTCTTTAGACCCTTACCAGTTGTATGAGCCTGGGTAAGTCATGTAACCTCTTTCTGATTCAGTTACTTCATCTCTGATAATAATAGTACCTACCTCCCAAAGTTGTTGTGAGGATCAAATTAGTTACCATGTATAAAGCTTAAGATGACATTTGCAGACCTTAAAAGACTATATAAATGCCAGCAATGGTGATGATGATGATGATGACAATGATGAAATAGATAAACATCTCATTGACTTAGGGTCACAAATTAATCATAGATTTGGAGCTAGAAGGGAACTTAGAGGCCATCTAGTCCAAACTTATAAGGACAATGAGGCCTGGGATGGTTAAATAAATTGCCTAATAACAAGCATCAGATCCAGGATTTGAACCCAGGTCCTTTGATTCCAGAAAAAAGACTTTTTTATACTATGATGGATTTTCATCTGCAAAAGTAAATTGCGTACCTATACCAAGGAGATCATTAATCCATTAGACTGCTGAAGAAATGTCAACCTTAATCTTAATATAAAACATAAGTATTTTAATAAAATCCTTTACCTAAAAGAGTAATATGGAAATTTATGACACTATAGCAGAGCAAATAAGGATGTCTATCTGAGAGGAAAAGTCTTTCTTAGCAGCCTCTTCTTTCATAGCACCCCACCCATCCCCATCCTAAAATCATGTAGAAAGTCACCTATTACCCCTACATGTTGAGCTGGTCTTGATTAAAAAATATGTAACAAATATTTAAGCCAAGTGTTACAATGGAATGTAGATGTCCAATTTAGACAGCATTACCTTCTTTCAAGTCCACATGCATTTATTGTTGTGGTCCTTCAAAGTTGTGAGTTTTTTTAGAATGTGTCACTTTTTTCTTGGCTAGTGTTTCTGGGCAATAGATTTAGGGCATTCTTATATCACTTTACAATTATAAGAATAAAAAAAAAGTCTCTCTAGCATTCTCATTTGTTGATATTTCTTACAAGATCTAGAAAGCTGAAAGAGAGTTCCAGTAGGACTCAATTTGCATCTACCTAATATAGTTGCTGTTTGTACCTGGATTCAGTTGTTGCCTCAGAGACTCGATGCATAACCTTTGGAAAGTCACTTAACTTTTCCTTATGTTAAAGGAAGGGATTGGATTGAAAAGTCACAAAGTTCTCTTCCAGTTCAAATCTGATGATCCAGATGGCCTCTGAGGTCTCTTCCAACCTAGCTATTATTCTATGAACTCGTAATTTATAACCCAATAAGCAGTAAATATTGTACCAGAGTTAAGCAGCACAAAAAACTCTTCAAACCAATTTCCTAATTCATAAAGCAAAAACAATACAAAAAGTAATTAATGTGAAATCAGTTTAGTAGGAGGATGAATTAGTTATTTTAATACATGACTCAAGGAGGCAGCTAAGTGGAGTAGTGGCTAGACTGCTGGGCCTGGAGTCAGGAAGACTCATCTTCCTGAGTTCAAATCTGGGCTCAGACACTTACTAGCTCTGTGTGACCCTGGGCAAGTCACTTAACATTGTTTGCCTCAGTTCTTCATCTATATAATAAGCTGAAGAAGAAAATGGCAAATCACTCCAGTATCTTTGCTATGAAAACTCCCAATGGGATCACAAAGGGTTGGACATGACTGAAACAACAACACTGAAGGAACTGCATGTATTAAAATTGTCCAATTTCTAATTTTCAGTACCCTGGGGCAAAGCTCTGTTCAACTCATGCCAAATACAATTTTTCTAACATGAAAAAGATGATATTTAATTCAAATGAATTAGATTAATTTTGATTAAGTTAAATTTTGAAATAAGAAGAATCTGTTTGGTCAATTAGCTGTGTCCAAAACGTTGTGATGCTATTTGAGGTTTTCTAAGGTCACTTATTTGATTTAAAATAGCATTTCTCACTTTAGTGTGTCTATCAGATGATTTTACCTCTGAAATAACATAGCTCATTGTTTATACTTCTGTTATTGCTCTTTCATTATTTCTGTTAAGACATTTTTCAGTCATGTTTGACTCTTCATGACACCATTTGGGTTTTTCTAGGCAAAGATATTGGAATGGTTTGCCATTTCCTTATCTGTTCATTTTATAGATGAGGAATTGCAGAAAGCAGGTTAAGGGATTTGCCCATGGTCACATAGCTAGTAAGTGTCTGAGCACAGATTTCAACTCAGGTCTCTCTTGACTCCAGGGAAGGTACTCTATCTACTGTGCCACCAAACAAGAACATTTTGCTCAGGGAAAAATGTTCAGTCTCATTTTTGTTCTGAGATGAAAGATATTAATAGTATCTGTACTGTATTAATCACAAATATTGAAAGTATTAAAATCTTATTCATGTTTGACTATCTCACCTCTTTTCTTTTTTTTTTTTTAATTAAACAAATGCTTTATTAACTTCTGGTTTACATCATTCATTTCCACCAGATTATGAGTTATATTTTTCCCCCATTTTTTCCCTACCCGCCACCCCAGAATAGCAGTCCCACTAGATATCCCCTCATCCAATCTGCTCTCTCCCATATCTTCTCCCATACACCCTTCGACTTTGCCATTAGGGCAAGGTGAATCTCTGAGCCCCAATGCCTGGACATCTTATGAAACATTTAATTTTAAAACTTCAGTTTTCAGATCCATTCCCTTCCTCCCTCGTCACCCACTCCCTCTGAGAAGATAAGCAATTCAGTATGTGTTGTACATGTATAGCTATGCAAAACATTACCATAGTAGATGTATTGTAAAAGACTGCTTATATTTCCCTCCCACCCGTCTCACCTCCCACCTGGTCCATGCCCTACTTTGATCCTGTCCCTCTTTGATAGTGGGTACTTCCAACCTCCCCTACCCCCAGAATGCCCTCCCCTCCATATCCCCCCTCTCATCCCCCTTTCCCCTACTCAGGAGAGTGAGCGAGGGTAAGATATTCCATTTAGTATGTATGTGATTCTCTCCTTGAGCCAGCTTCAATGAGAATATGCTTTTGCCTTTTTGCCTTCCTGTTTTTCCCCTCCCCTGCAACTACTTCCTCTTGCCTCTTCTACATGAGATAGTTTACCCTACCCTGTCTCTCTCCATCTCCTCTTGCCACTTTCCTCTCTCACCTCTTGACTTCACCCCTTAAGAATCATCCCTTTCTTGGGGCGGCTAGGTGGCGCAGTGAGCAGAGCACTGGGCCCGGAGCCAGGAGGACCTGAGTTCGGATCCAGCCCCAGACACCCAACACACAAAAAAAAACTCAGCCGCGTGACACCGGGCAAGTTGCCCAACGCCAACTGCCCTTCAAAAAAAAAAAAAGAATCGTCCCTTCCCATCAAATTCAACCTGTGCCCTCTATCCATATATACCTGTGAACATATGCCATGTACCCTTCTTCAATTATTTTCATAATGAGAAAGATTTCATCAAAAACAGTTATTGTTTTTCATTGCAGGAATGTAAATAGTCCAACTTTGATAAGTTACTTTTGATTTCTTTTCCTTGATTACCTTCTCAAGAATCTCTTGCTTCTTGCGTCTGAATGTGAAATTTTCCATTCAACTCTGGTTTTTTCATCAAGAATGCTTGAAAGTCCTCTATTCTACTGAATGACCATATTTTCCCCTGACACAAGATACTCAGTTTTGCTGGGTAGGTGACCCTTGGGTTCATTCCCAGCTCTTTTGCCCTCTGGAATATCATATTCCGTGCCCTTCTATCCCTCAATGTAGAAGCTGCCAGGTCCTGTGCCATTCTGACTGTGTTTCCACAATATTGAAATTGTTTCTTCCTGGCTGCTTGTAGTATTTTCTCCTTGATCTGGGGATTCTGGAACCTGGCTATAATATTCCTGGGAGTTTTCTTTTAGGGATCTTTTTCAGGAGGTGATCTGTGGATTCTTTCAACCTCTATTTTGCCCTCTGGATCTAAAACATCAGGGCAATTTTCCCTGAGAATTTCTTGAAGGGTGATTTCTAGGTTCTTTCTTTGATCATGGCTTTCAGGTAGTCCAATAATTTTTAAATTATCTCTCCTGGATCTATTTTCCAGGTCAATGGTTTTTCCCATGAGATATTTCACATTGCCTTCTATTGTTTCATTTGTTTGGATCTGTTTAATAGTATCTTGATTTCTCATAAAGTCACTAGCTTCCATTTGCTCCAGTCTAACTCTGAAGGAATGAATCTCCTCAGTGAGCTTTTGAGATTCTTTTTCCATCTGGGAAATTCGACTTTTTAAGGCATTCTTCTCGTCATTGCCTTTCTGAGCCTCTTTTGCCATTTGAGATAGTCTATTTTTTAAGGTGTTATTTTCCTCAGTCAGGCTGTTGACTGTCATTTCATACTTTTCTTGCATCTTTTTCATTTCTCTTCCCAAAATTTCCCCCACTTCTCTTATCTGCTTCTTAAGGTCCTCTATGGCCTGTAGCCAGCTTGTATTTTCATTTGGGGCTTTTGGTGCAGGAGTTCTGACCTCACAGTCCGCCTCCATGCTTTGAGCCTCTTTGCCCCTAAAATAGGAGTCCAATGTTGAACTTTTCTGTTTATTTTGTTTCATTTTCCTAGGCATGTTGCCACTTAATTACTTGATTTTTGGGCTTGTTGCCACAGTAGGACTCTGCCACCAGACAGTGGAGCTTCTGCCCAAACTTGGGGGTCTTCACAACTTCCACCAGTTGGATGTCCTCTGTAAAGCCTCCACACACTCTGGCAAGTTGGATAGCCACCCCAAACTTCCCCCCCAGACCACAATCCAGATCCAGGCAGTTTAAAGCAAGAGCGATTAACCCCCAGATTGATTGCTGGATCTCCCTACAGTTCACAGACCAGGAGTTAGAGCCACTACTGACACTGCAAAATGGCTTCTATGCAGCTGTTTCTTCAGCAGCTTTT
Organism: Gymnobelideus leadbeateri; assembly: GCA_011680675.1. Classification (NCBI taxonomy): domain Eukaryota; kingdom Metazoa; phylum Chordata; class Mammalia; order Diprotodontia; family Petauridae; genus Gymnobelideus; species Gymnobelideus leadbeateri. Next base: position 693,960 of record WOXC01012480.1, read on the forward strand.
TGCCCCCAGGGGAGGAAGTCATGCGTTCCCCAAATACTCGTCCCAAAGTCCATAGGGTACTAACTTCTCACTTTGTCCTAGGCATATCTGTGCTGATAATTCTGGAATCGCCACAATTGCTGGTGTTCTGGGGTCCCTCCAGCATCTGAAGGCCCAGCCGCCCTGGGGCTAAAACCGCGGACCTGGGCTCAGGGTGCTGTGCTGTCAGTTCCCAGAGTGCTGTGCTGCCTGCTCTCAGAGCGCTGCCCTGGCTGCTCTCTGCAGGGCTCCTGGGCTGTCCTCAGCAGTAGGTTAGCTTATCTGTCCTGTTCTGTGGGTGCTGTGGCTCCGGAAGTTGTTCGTTGTCCCCTTTTACATTGTTTGAAATTTGTGTGTGGCAGAGCACATTGGAAATGCTCTTTCTACTCCGCCATCTTGGCTCTGCCCCCTATCTCCTCTCTTTTCTGATCAATTGTCACTAATGATATGTTTTGTACCACTTCTCCCAAATAAGCTATTGTAATTAATATGCTGGGATTAACTTTTGCTTACCATATACCTTTTTACTACTCCTTTGCAAATTGTGATTTTTGGATATCGTGGAGTTCCATGACTCAAAGCCATAGAGCCTAACCAAGAAATTATTAGCATCAAAAGATGGCTATTTGCAGTATTAAAGGTTTTTTTTTTTTTTAATTCAAAGGTTTTTGTGTATAGATGTCAAAACTCATCTTGCCAAGTCCAGTTAATAAACATTTCTTAAGTCCCTTCTACATTCCAGGCACTGTGCTAAGTGTTGGGGATACAAAGAAAGGTGAAAAAAGCAGCCCCTGAAATATTTCTACTTTCATCAAAAGGAAATATTCAGAAAGCTTTATGTAAGGCCTCCCCATCTCACTACAAGCAGGGATATTGATTTCTACTCAGAAAGAAATATATATAATAAAATCTTTAACCTTTAATGTACTGGACATGCTTAGGCAGAAGACAAAGTCTGCATTTGTATGCTCATTTTTACTATAGTAAAGTTTATGAAAGAGTTAAGGAGAATAAATGGAATTAACACATTTCTTACAAATGAACTGGAAAAAGATTTATTGAAAACAAAGGCTAAAAGTAGAACAGGAAATAAAACAGAGGCATAGCAATTTTTCTATGAGGAAATCTTATTTTATTATATTTTTTTCTATAATCACAGCCAATACAAAGAAGCATTCTTAAATTAATGGGCCATGAGAGATTTTTCTGGACTGGAGTGGGTTGATTGAATAATCAAATTTCAGAGCCTAATTGAAATAACAAACCCTCTAAAGGCCAACCTTGCAAAAAAAAAAATCCACTTAAGAGGTTTTATTGGAGAGAATTTTGCATCACTGCTTAATGACATGGCCAACTTGCATGAATAAGTATTTTTACTTACTGTTCTCATTAAAGAAGAGATAAGCTATAATTCTTTCAGCCAGAAGTAAAATTTCTACCCAGATCATTCACATTAAATTGACTTTTCATTTTATATTTCAAGAAATAAGTTCATTTAAGTTCATCATCCTCTGGTCAGGATGAATAGTTATCTTCAAAAGGCAAAAGGAAGGGCCTGGAAGATGACAGGGACTGGTCCATATGCTGGGGTGAGCAGAGAGTCCTAATGAGGCCTGATCAATGTGGTGGCAAGTTGACCCACCAACTGCAAGAGCCATTGCTAGGCCTATCACTACAAGGCTGGGACTGGATGGAGCTGGGTAAGAGTTAAATGCAGGGACCATGGCAGTTGCAGCAAGTAGTCTTAGGACTACCAAACCACAGCCTGGAAATTTAAAAAGCCCCTATCTGGACTTGCAGTGACCAAAATGGCAGAGTGAACCTCAGCTGCTCCAATCCTCGCTCTGACCCTGAAAACATAGTAATTATCTCCCCAAAGCAAAACTTTAGCCAGTAAAGGCTTGGGAACCCTAGAGGAAGGGCATGACTGGGGCCCTGCCTCAAAATGGGTAAAAAGCAGAATACAAAGACTCTGGAGTCCTATTATTATGAGTGGGAGGAACCAAATTCAGATGGAGACAGTGTTGACTCCACACCCACAGCTGAAGCATCATCAAGGAACTGGTCTCAACCATAGAAAATATTCTTAGATGAGCTCAGAAAGAACTTTGAAAACCAAATTGAAGTGAATTACTCTATGAGGAACCAAGAATCAGTGAAACAAAATATAAAGAATGAAAAATTAGAAAAAGAGATGAAATATCTCAATGGAAAAATAACTGACCTGGAAAACAGATCCAATAGCGATAATCTGAGAATAATAGGCCTACCAGAAAATTATGATGAAAAAATGAGCCTGGACAACATCTTCCAAGAGCTCATCAAGGAAAACTGCCTTGAGATACTAGAACCAGAGGGTAAAATAGAAATCGAGAGAATCCACTGGTCACCTCCTAAAAGAGATACCAAATTGAAAAGTCCATGAAATGTTGTGGCCAAACTCCAGGATTCTCAGTTAAAGGATAAAATACTACAAGCATTGAGAAGGAAACAATTCAAGTATCTTGGAACCACAGTGAGGATTACACAGGATCTGGAAGCTTCTACACTGAAAGTTGGGAGGAACTGGAATATGATTTTTTGCAAGGCAAAAGAACTTGGGTTACAACCAAAGATCACCTATCCAGGAAAACTAAACATATCCTTCTAGGCAAGGAGATGGTCATCCAATGATATAATGGATTTCCAGACCTTCCTGATGAAAAAGCCAGAGCTCAATGGAAAATTCCATTATGAGATATAAGAAAGAAATAGAAAGAAACGAGGAGCAGATGAACTTCATATTTACCTGTAGAGGCTTATAAGAATTGTTGCTGAGTGAGAAGAGCAGAACCAGGAGAAATTTGTATACAATTACAGACACAACATATGTGTGATGACCAGCTTTGATACACTGAACTCTTCTCAGCAATGCAGGGTTATAAGTCACCTCCAAAAGACTCATGATGGAGAGAGATGTCTACATCCAGAGAAAGAACTAGAAAGAACAGAGTTTGAATTCAGATTGAAGCAAACTATCTACTCTTTCTCTTTATCTTGTTTGGGTTTGTTTGCTCTTTCCCATTGTTCATGGCATGCTATACAATCCTTCTTTATAACCTGACTAATGTCTAATGTGAAAGTATTTGCAGATCCTATACTTGATTGTATGCCACAATGAGGGGGTGGAAAGGAGTGAGGGGGAAAAAATTTGAAACTCAAGGAATTGTGGAACTGAATCTTGTAAACTAAAAATAAACAAACAAATTAATAAGGACCAAAAAAAGGCAAAAGGAAAATGGAAGGTGGGGGTAGAAAAACAAACCATTGTGTAAAATTGGAGAGTAAAAGATTAAAATTTATGGGGGGGAAATAAAAATTCAGCATTGCAACTTCCATTTAACAAGTGCTTACCAAGGGGGCACACAAAGACAAGAATAAAATAGTCCATGCTTTTGAGGAACTGATCTACCTGCTAAAGTCAACCTGTCTAGCACCCAACTTGCTCACTGAATGCCCATTCTGAGAAAGTTAGGTAAAAACGTCCCCCACAAAACAAAACAAAACTTGATTGTCAGGACACTGAAAACAAGACACAATTGCATTCCAAGGGTCAATACAAAATGAATAATTTTCTGATGTCAGTCTCGTGATTTGCCTTTCTAGGGGAAGAGAATCACATTATCTCCATGATTTAAAGGACCATTTATTCTAACCTGAAAAATGAATAAATCCACTATAGAGTGGATATTTGCAGCTACCTTCCAACCACACTCCAATTTTTCACAGTTTCAAATATTTAGGAAGTTTTTTTCTCATATCAAGATTAAATATCATTCTCTGAAATTTCTACTTATGGGATCTAGTTCTGCCCTTGAAGAGCTTACATTCCTTCCCATTTGTCTGCCAAAGACAGCCCAAGAACTGGAGTCAAGGAAAAGAGAATTGTTATTACTCCAACTTCCTATTGGTTAAACAACTGTTTCCCTCTAATGATTCTCAAGTGACCTGATCTCCTAGGTTTTGGTCATCCTGGTTGCCCTCTTCTCAATGCCTTCAAATTTGTGGATATCTAGCTAAACTAGGAGATTCAGAATGGAAAACAACCCTGTAGATGTGATATGGTCAGAATAGAGTACCACAAAATGATCAGCTGCTACATTCTGAGGGCTATAGTTCTCTTAATGAAGGCATCAAATATGAAGACTATTACTCAGAAGAGTCCCCAAGACATTTTAGGTGTGACATATGTAAAAAAATTACAAATTCAACCAACATTTACTAAGAGCCTGTTGAGTGCTCAAGGAGATGCAAAGTTTAAGTAAGAAATGATCAAATGATTCAGACAATTGAGATGGCAAGTAACTGGATCTTGGGTATGTTAATTAACAAGTCTATACACATTATTCAATGTCATATCCATCTCTAGTACAAAAATAGGCCAAGTAATTCAATGGAAGACTCTCTTCAGTGTAGCTTTTTAATATAGTGAAAAGAAAACTAAATTTGAGGTTGACTTATATTCTTTTCCTAGCTAAACTACTGGCTAGCTATGTAATCTTGAATAAGACAAACAACTTCTCTGAATATCAGTTTGCTTAACTTCAATTGAGGAGGTTAAGATTAGATGATATATAAGGTTTCTTCCAGCACCAGAACTTTTAGAGATCCATTAAACTTGTCTGTCTTAGAAATACATGGTGGGGGTGGAGTGGGGGTATGTGTGGCAGGGTAGAGTCAAGATGGCAGAGTGAAAGCAAGGACTCATCTGAGATCTCCCAAAAATTCCTTCAGATACCTCTTAAAGAGTGAATCTGAACAAATTTTAGCATGCCATAATCCACTAGGAGACAGAGTGTGGCAGATTTCCAACCCAGGACCACAAGGAAAGTCAACAGGAATGATCTGTTGCACTGGGTTGGGGGAGCACAGAGCAGACCAATACCAGCACAGACCCAACCATAGCAGAGCAGGAATGGACCCTGGAACATTGAATCACCAACAACAGTGGCAATTAAAAGCCATGATGAAAAAAAGAATTTGGACATTATCTTCCAAGAAGTCATAAAGGAAAACTGTCCTGAGGTTCTAGAGGGTAAAATAGTCATCAAAAGAATGCACTAATCACCTCCTGAAAGAGATCTCAAATTGAAAACACCAAGTAATATTGTAGCCAAATTCCAGAATTATCAGGTCAGGGAGATAATACTGCATACAAGCAGAAAGAAACCATTCAAATATTGTGGAACAGTCAGGATCACACAGGACCTTGCACCTTCTACATTAAAACATTAGGGGGACTGGAATATGATATATCTTAAAGCAAAGGAACTTGGACTATAATCAAGAATAAACTACCCAGAAAAACTGAGTATAATCTTTCAGGCATAGAGATGGACATTCAATGAAATAAGGGACCCCCTGACTTTTCTGATGAAAAGATCAGAGCTCAATGAAAAATTTAATCTTCAAATACAAGATTCAAGAGAGGCATAAAAAGATAAACAGCAAAAAAACAAACACCCCCCCCCCCAAAAAAAAAACCCAACAACCTGTGTTATTCAATAAGGAGAAACTGATTACATCCCTATATGGGAGGATGATAATTGTTAATCTTGAGAACTGTAGGTTAATTACAACATTTAAAAGGGATATACATAGATAGAGGGTGTGGGTATACATTAACTGATGTGATGATGAAAAACATAATTAAAGGATGCAAAGGGATTGTAATGGGAGAAGAGGAAAGGAGGAGGCAGAAAAGGGTGAGCTACATCATATTATATTAAAGGGAAAGAAGAGAAGGAGATGAACACTGTGTGAGCTGTACTCTCACTGGATTTGGTTCAAGTAGGGAATAACATACTCTGTTAAGTATAGAAACCTACCTTGCAGTGGCAGCAAGGTGGCACAGTGAATAAGAGCACCGGCCCAGTGTCCAGAGGACCTGAGATCAGTTCTGGCCTCAGATACTTAACACCCACACAAAAATAACTTGCCGTGTAATCTTGGGCAAGTTACTTAACCGCAATTGCTTTAAAAAAAAAAAAAAGAAGTAGTAGGGAAAAGGGGAATGAAAAGGGAGGCTGTAGTTAGAAAGGAAGGAAAATGTAGTAAGAGAAAAGGGAAAGAAAATGGAAGGGGCTGATAGAAGGGACAGAAGATGGAGGGAGGTGGCTGTCTAAAGCAAAACTTTTTTGAGTACGGGAAGGGAGAAATAAAAGCATAAAAGTGGGGAGGAATAGGATGGAGAGAAAGAAATAGATAGTGATCATAACTGAATGTAAAAGGGATGAACTCTCCCATGAAATGCAGACAGGTAGCAGAATGGATTAAAAACAATAATCCTACAATATGTTGTTTACAAGAAACCCATTTGAAACAAGGGGATATACACAGGGTAAAGGTAAAAGGCTGGAGTAGAATGCATTATACTTCCACTGAAGAAAAAAAAAAGCAGAGTACCAATCTTAATCTCAGGCAAAGTAAAAGCTAAAATAGATCTAATTAAAAGAGATAAGGAAGGAAACTATACCCTGCTAAAAGGCACAATAAACAATAAAGTAATATTACTAAACATGTGTTCACCAAGTGGTATAATAGCCAGATTCTTAGAGAAGAAGTTAAGGGAGTTACAGGAAGAAATGGAAAGCAAAACTATAATAGTGGGGGGACCCATCTCTGAATTTGATCAATCCAACCGCAAAATACACAAGAAAGAAGTTAAAGAGGTAAATAGAATTTTAGAAAAGGTAGATATGATAGACCTCTGGAAAAAAATTGAAAAGGTATAGAAAGGAATGTATTTTCTTCTTAGTGGTACATGGCATAAACATAGAATTTGACCATGTACTAGGGCATAAAAACCTCACAATTCAGTGCAAAAAAACAGAAATATTAAAGGCATCTTTCTCATATCATGATGCAATAAAAATTATATGAAATAAAAGGTCATGGAAAGATAGACAAAAAATTAATTAAACACTAAATAATATTATCCTAAAGAATGAGTAGGTCAAACAACAAATCACAGAAACATTCAATACCTTCATTCAAGAGAACAACAATAATGAGACAATATACCAAAACTTATATGATGTAGTGAAAGTAGTTCTTAGGGAAATTTTTATATCTCTGAATTCTTACAAGAATAACATAGAGAAAGAGGAGATCGATAAATTCAGCATGCAGCTGAAAAAGCTAGAAAAGGAACAAATTGAAAATTAACAATTAAATACCAAATTAGAATAATGAAAAACAAAAGAGAGGTTAATAAAATTGAAATTAAGAAAACTATTAAACTAATAAATAAAACTAAGAGTTGGTTTTATGAAAAAAACAATAAAATTGATAAACCTCTGTTTAATTTTATGTAAAAAAGTGAAGAAAAGCAAATTACCAGTATCAAAAATAAAAAAAAAATGAATTCACCATCAATGAAGAGCAAATTTAAATAATAATTAGGAATTATTTAGACCAATCATATACCCATGAATTTAACAATCTTAGTGAAATGGATAATTATTTACAAAAATATAGATTGCCTAGATTCATAGAAGAGGAAGTAAAACACTTAACCCCATCTGAGAAAAAGAAATTCAACAAGCTATCAATGAACTTCCATGGAAAAAAATCTCCAGGGACAGATGGATTTACAAGCAAATTCTATCAAACATTTAAAGAACAATTAATTCCAATATTATATAGATTATTTGGGAAAATTGGCAAAGAAGGAGTCCTACCAAATTCTTTTTATGATACAAACATGGTATTGATACACAAACTGGGATGAGTTAAAACAGAGAAAGAAAATTATAGACTGATTTCCCTAATGAATATAGAAGCAGAAATATTAAATAAAATGTTAGCAAAAAGATCACAGCAATTTATGATGAGAATAATACACTTTGATCAGGTAGGATTTATGCTAGGAATGTAGGGCTGGTTCAATATTAGGAAAACTATCAGCATAATTGATCATATCAACAACAGAACTAACAGAAATTATATGATTATTTCAATGGATGCAGAAAAAGCTTTCGACAAAATACAAGACAAATGTTTTCTATTGAAAACATTGGAGAACATAGGAGTAAATGGAGCCTTCCTTAAAATGATAAGTAGCACTATATGTAATTGGGATAAGCTAGATACATTCCATATAAGATCTGGGGTGAAACCAGGATGTCCGTTATCACTACTGTTATTCAATATCATTCTAGAAATGTTAGCTTCAACAATAAGAGAAGAAAAAGAAACTGAAGGAATAGGAAGAGGCAAAGAAGAAACTAAGTTATCACTCTTTGGAGAAGATATGATGATATATTTAGAGAATCAAATAAAAAACTACTTGAATTAATAAATAACTAGCAAAGTTTCAGGATATGAAAGAATCTCTCATAAATAACTTACATTTCTATATATCACTAAAAAAGCCCAACAGCAATAGATAGAGTAATTCCATTTTAAGTTACTGAAGACAATATAAAATATTTGGGAGTCTACATGCCAAAACAAACTCAGGGACTATATGAGCACAATTACAGAATGCTTTTTAAAAATTTTTAGTCTTTATTAATTTGTTTGTTTACTTTTAGTTTACAAGATTCAGTTCCACAATTCCTTGAGTTTCAAATTTTCTCCCCTTCCCTTCCCTACCGCCCCCCCCCCCATGGCAGCATGCAATCAAGTATAGGATCTGCAAATACTTTCACATTAGACATTAGTCAGGTTTTAAAGGATTGTATCACATGGAATGAACAGTGGGAAAGAGGAAACAAAACCAAACAAGAAAAAGACAGAGAGCAGGTAGTTTGCTTCAATCTGCATTCAAACTCTGTTGTTTCTAGTTCTTTCTCTGAATGTAGACATCTCTCTCCATCATGAGTCCTTTGATAACTTATAATCCTGCATTGCTGAAAAGAGTCCAGGCTGTCAAAGTTGGTTGTCACACATATCATGTGTCTGTAATTTTGTAATAATGTGTCTGTAAAATTTGTATAAGGCTCTCCAGGTAAATATGAAGTCCTTCTGCTCCTCATTTCTTATAGCACAATAGTATTCCATTACATTCATATAACATAACTTGTTTAGCCATTCCTCAATTGATGGGCATCCCCTTAATTTCCAATTCTTTGACACCACAAAAAGAGCTGATATAAATATTTTTTGTACATATGGGTCTTCCTCTGACTTCTACGATCTCTTTGGGATACAACCCTAGAAGTGGTATTGCTGAGTCAAAGGGTATGAAATTATTTATAGCCCTTTGGGCATAGTTCCAGATTGCTCTCTAGAATGATTGAATCACTTCACAACTCCACCAACAATGCATTAGTTTTATAATTTGTCCACATCCTCTCCAGCATTTGTCATTTTCCTGTTTTGTCATCTTAGCCAATCTGACTGGTGAGATGTGGTACCTCAGAGTTGCTTTGATTTGCATTGCTCTAATCGATAGTGATTTAGAGCATTTCTTCATATGCTTATAGATATCTTTAATTTCTTCTTCTGAAAATGGCTTGTTCATATCCCTTGACCATTTATCAATTTGGGAATGACTTGTATTTTTATAGAATTGACTAAATTCTCTATATATTTTAGAAATGAGGCCTTTATCAGAGACATTGGTTGTAAAAATTCTTTCCCAATTTTCTACTTCCCTCTTAATTTTGGTTACATTGGCTTTGTTTGTTCAGAAGCTTTTCAATTTCATGTAATTAAAATCATCCATTTTGCTTTTGATAATGCTTTCTAATTCTTTTTTGGTCATAAAGTCTTTTCATCTCCACAAACATGACAGGTAAAATATTCCTTGCTTTCCCAGATTGCTTATATTATCATCCTTTATGCCTAGATCATGCACCCATTTAGACTTGATTTTGGTATATGGTGTTAAATAATGGTTTATGCCCTGTTTCTGCCATACTCTATTACAGTTTTCCCAGCAGTTTTTGTCAAATAGTGCATTCTTATGCCAAAAACTGGGGTCTTCGAATTTATCACACACTAGATTACTATAATCATTGACTGCTGAGTCTTGGATCCCAATCTATTCCATTGATCCACTGCTCTATTCCTCAGCCAGTACCAAGTAGTTTTAATTGCTGCTTTGTAATACAGATTAAAATCTAGTATAGCTAGTCCACATTCCCTAGCATTTCTTTGCATTAATTCCTTTGATATTCTAGACGTTTTCTTCTTTCAAATGAATTTTTTACTATTTTTTCTAGTTCTATAAAGTACTTTATTTTGTAAATTGATTGATATGGCACTAAATATGTAACTTAATTTAGGTAAAATTGTCATTTTTATTATATTACCTCAACCCAGACAAGAACAATTGATGTTTTTCCAATTATTTAGATCTTAGTTCATTTGTGTGAAAAATGTTTTGTAGTTGTGTTCATATAGATCCTGGGTTTGTTTTGGCAGGTAGATTCCCAAATATTTTACAATGTCTACAGGAACTTTAAATGGGATTTATCTTTCTATCTCTTGCTTTTGGATTTCATTAGAAATATACAGGAATGCCAAGGATTTATGTGGGTTTATTTTATATCCTGCAACTTTGTCAAATTTATTTATTGTCTCAACTAGTTTTTTATTTGATTGTCTAGGATTCTCTAAGTATATCATCATATCACAAGTGATAGGTTGGTCTCTTCTTTGCCTAATTTGATTCCTTTGATTTCTTTTTCTTCCCTAATTGCTACTGCTAATATTTCTAGTACCAGATTAAATAAGAGGGGTGATAGTGGACACCCTTGTTTCACTCCTGATCTTATTGGAAATGCTTCTAGCTTATAACCATTAAATATAATTCTTGCTGATGGTTTTAAATAGATGCTACCTATGATTTTAAGGAAGGCTCCATTTATTCCTATACTTTATAGTGTTTTTAATATGAATGGATGTTGTATTTTGTCAAAAGCCTTAGGCATGTGGTTTCTGCTAGTTTTATTTTTGATATGATCAATTATACTGATGGTTTTCCCAATATTAAATTATCCTTGCATTCTTGGAAAAAATCCTTCCTGATCAAAGTGTATTAATTGCTGTAGCCTTTTTACTGATATTTTATTTAACACTTTTGCATTTATATTCAATTGGGAAATTGGTCTATAATTTTCTTTCTCTGTTTTATCTCTTCCTGATTTAGGTATCAGTACCATATCTGTGTCATAAAAAGAATTTGGTAGGACTCCTTCTTCACTAATTTTCCCAAATAGTTTGCAGAGTATTGGAATTAATTGTTCTTTAAATGTTTGATAGAATTTTCTAGTAAGTCCATCTGGCCCTGGAGATATTTTCCTAGGGAGTTCATTGATGCCTTGTTAAATTTCTTTTTCTGAGATGGGGTTATTTAAGTAATTTACTTCCTCTTCAGTTAATCTGGGCAACATATATATATATATATATATATATATATATATATATATATATATATATATATTTATTTATTTATTTATTTAAATATACATCCATTTCACTAAGGTTGTCAAATTTATGCACATACAATTGGGCAAAATAATTCCTGATTATTGTTTTAATTTCCTCTTCATTAGAGGTAGGTTCACCCTTTTCATTTTTGATAATCCTAATTTGCATGTCTTCTTTCTTTTTTTTTCTTTTAATGATTTTGGCTAAGGGTCTACCAATTTTATTGTTTTTTTCTTCATAAAACCAGCTCAGTTTTATTTATTAATTCAATACTTCCCTTAATTTCAATTTTACTAATCCCTTCTTTGGTTTTCAGTACTTCTAATTTAGTATTTAACTGGGGATTTTCAATTTTTTTTCTAGCTTTTTCAATTGGCAGCCTAATTCATTGACCTCCCTTTTCTCTAAATTATTCATGTATGCAATCAGGGATATAAAATTTCCCCCAAGAGCTTCTTTTGCTGCATTCCACAAATTTTGGTATGTTGTCTCATTATTGTCATTTTCTTGAATGGAGTTACTGATGGTTTCTGTAATATCTTGTTTGACCCACTCATTCTTTAGGATTAAATTGTTTAGTTTCCAATTAGTTTTTAGTCTATCTTTCCATGGCCCCATATTGCATATGATTTTTATTGCATCATGACTGAGAATAATGCATTTAATATTTCTTCTTTTCTGCACTGAATTGTGAAGTTTTTTTGCCATAGTACATGGTCGATTTTTGTGTATGTGCCATGTACTGCTGAGAAGAAGGCATATTCTTTTTTAACCCCATTGATTTTTTCCAGAGATCTATCATATCTAGCCTCTTTAAAATTCTATCCACCTCCTTTGCTTCTTTCTTGTTTATTTTGAGGTTAGATTTGTCAAGTTTAGAGAAGGGGAGATTAAGGTCCCCCCAGTATAGTTTTGCTATCTATTTCTTCCTCTAATTCCCTTAACTTCTCCTCTAAGAATTTGGATGCTATACAACTTGATGAAAATCTGTTAAGTAATGTTATTGCTTCATTCTCCATGGTGCCTTTTATCAGGAAGTATTTTCCTTCCTTATCTTGTTTATTTAGCTCTATTTTTGCTTTTGCTTTATCTGAGATAAAGATTGCTACCCCTGCTTTTTTTTTTACTTTAACTGAAGTATAACATATTCCACTCCAGCCTTTTGCCTTTATCCTGTGTGTATCCCCTTGTTTCAAATGTGTTTCTGGTAGACAGCATATTGTGGAATTGTGGTTTTTAATCCATTCTGCTATCTGCTTCCATTTTATGGGAGAGGTCATCCCATTCACATTCATAGTAGTGATTATTATCTGTCTCTTTCCCTCCATCCTATTCCCTCCCTTGTTTATGTTTTTTTCTTACTTCTCCCTTCCCCTCCTTAAGCGTTTGACTTTTGACCACCACCTCCCTCAGTATTCCCTCCCTGTGATCCCCCCTTCTTTACCTACCCTTTTCTCTTAATACTATTTCCCTCCCTTCTAATCCTCCTCCCTGCCACTTCTTATTCCCCCCTTACCACTTCTATTGCCTATAAGGCACGATGTACTTTTATACTTATCAGAGTATGTTATTCCCTCTTTGACCCCAAACCATTGAGAGTAAATTTCATACAATGTTCCTCTCCCTCCTTCCTTTCCCTCTATTAAAATGAGTTTTTGTATCTTTTCACTTTAGAATCTTAAACTTAATTGTCTTTGTTGATCCCTCTTTGAACCAGAACCAAAGAGAATAATGTTCAAATGATGTTCATCATCTCCCTCTCTCCATCCCCTCTACTATAGTATGTCTTTATGCCTCTTCATATGGCATAATTTACCTTTTTCTGCCCCATCCTTTCCTTTTATCCCATTAGGATTTCTTCAAACCTCTCAATAAGATTTTTTTTAATCATTAGATTAGTTGATTTATATACTATATATAGTTCATGTGCAGAAACCCTCTGTCTATGTATATCCTTCTTAAAGTTCGTGATCATCATATAAATTCTAATATTGACAGGTTCCATTCTGAAGGCAAGTTTTTCCTCTCAGAATTTATAATGATTCTCAAGTATATAAATTCTGTAGCTATTGCTGATTTGCATTGGTTGAAGAAGTTTCTAAACCAGAAATTCCTTGTGATGATGAAATCGCAAGACCAGGCCCATTTAATAGATAGACTGAATGCCTTTTACAAATAGTATCTCATCTTATCCTGGTATACAGATAGTGAACCATTGCTGTAGACTCCTAAATTTTGTCTTAGACTACACTGACAAGGGAGCGGCTGTGAAATGTAGCTTTAGAATATTGAATCACTAATTCATTGATTCACTTAAGTTTTAAAGTACTTGCTATGTTTTGAGCCCTGTCACAGATAAAGGATGAAAAAAGGTGATGAATAATACTTAACCCTAGTCCTTAAAGAGAGTACCCTTTAGTGGAGGTGAAAAATGTCTTACTCAAGGTTCCTTAGACAGTAACTTAGATAGTGTTTGAATATTTGTATTCAAATACAAGTCTTCACACTTCAAACCCCATGTTTTTCCAGAACAACATATGATTCAACATTTATTAACTTATTTTAAGCATCTACTACATACAAAGCATTGTTATGTGAGATAGGGTTTGGGGATGGAAGGAGATGCACAAAGCAGTCTAAAACAGGCCCTAACATCAAAGTAAGGAGATACTTTACTTTGAGTATATACCTCACATGCCCCAGGTACATAAACAATATCCAGAAATAACTGTGACACAAGGCATAGTATGAAAGGCACCCGGGTGGCTCAGTGGATAAAGAACAGACCTGAAGTCAGGAGGACTTATCTTCATGAGTTCAAAACACTTAGCACTTGTATGACCCTGGGCATGTCATTTAATCCTGTTTGCTCTGGTTTCTTCATCTGTAAAACGAACTGGAGAAGGGAATCGCAAACTGCTCCAGTATCTTTGTCTAGAAAACCCCAAATGGGATCAATAAGAGTAAGACATGAGGGGCGGCTAGGTGGCGCAGTGAATAGAGCGTCGGCCCTGGAATCAGAAGGACCTGAGTTCGGAGCCGGCCTCCGACACTTAATCCGCACAGACAAAAACCTAGCCGTGTGACCTTGGGCAAGTTACTTAACCCCAATTGCCCTAAAGGGGCGGCTAGGTGGCGCAGTGAGTAAGAGTGCCGGCCTCGGAGTTTGGATGACCCGAGATCAGATCCGGCCTCAGAAAATGAGCACCCACGCATAAATCAAATGACTAGCCATGTAACCTTGAGCAAGTTACTTAACCCCAATTGATTTAAAAAAAAAAAAAGAGTAAGACATGACTGAAAAACAACTCAACAGCAATAATAAAAGGGCAATAACAAGTATAAACAATGAGATGTGATATTTAAGAGGGAAAATCATCTGACAGACATAATAAAACCAGAATTACTTTGTTAAATTAAATAACTGATCTTAGGGGTCAATCAATACAAACTTTTCACTTCATAGATGTGAAAAGTGAGGTCTTGACAAAGTTAAATGGCTTACCCAAGTTCACACAAGTCACTAGTAGCAAAATCAGGGCTAGAACCCAGAATTTTGCAAGACTTTGATTTTGTTTAGTTCTAAAACTGAAGGATGTTAGTCTAAAAGTACACCCCAAGTACTTATCTTTATGTAGCAGGTGTTACAAAGCTCTGGTAAGAAGGTAGGCAGCAAAGTGGTTAGAATGATAGTACTAGAGTCAGGAAGACTCATCTTCCCCAGTTCAAATGTGGTGTCAGGCACTTACTAGCTAGCTGTATGACCCTGGGCAAGTCACTTAATTCTGTTTGTCTCAGTTTCCTTATCTGTAAAATGATCTAGAGAAGGAAATTACAAATTACTCCAGGATTTTTGCCAAGAAAACCCCAAATGGAGTCACAAAGAGTCAGATATGATTGAAAAAACATTGAATTAAGAAGAAAGCCTTTGGAAGACTATAAAGAAGATGTGGCCATGTGACCTTAGGCAAGTTACTTAACCCCAATTGCCCTCCAAAAAAAAAAAAGCAAAAAAAAATAAGATGTGGAATGAAAATGTAGTCCATGAATTAGTAGAATTTAAAATCCATGATGAAGAATTCTATTTCATATCTTTCATTTTTCATGTATTGATAAACTGATTTTTTTATTTATTGAGAAAGTTAGTATAAATCTCTTTCCAGTCAAACAAGGCTGGCTTGAGGTCCTCTAAATTCATTCTTTTAATTTTTATTGTATTTCTTTAACCATGTTTCAGCAATTTTTGTTAAACCAAGGAAGTTTTTGTTCATGTTAAGATAAGAGAACAGGTTCAGATATGAAAAAAATATTCATGTTAACTGAGTTGCCCTAATTCCTAAGTTCTATTTCCATTGTGCTATCAGTTAAAGAGGGGGAAAAATAACTATAGCACCCAAGAAAGAGAGGGAAAAAAACCAAAATATCTCCTCATGCCTTGTGTTTTACATTTAAAATAAAAAAAACCTTTCCCCCCTGCACTTGTGCCATATGCCTGGATGACAGTTATACGTGGCATGTATTTATTTCATATCTTGAGCAAAATATATATATATATACACACATATATATGTGTGTGTATATATCACTATGACTTCAATGGAGGGGATATTTTGCTGCAATTGAGAGCTTTTAGGTGCACTTTAAACCCCACAAGAAGGTTTTAGTTCCATCATATTTATCTTTTAACTTATCTATAATGAGTTTAGGAAACAACCTTTCTGATGAGAAGCAATTTAACCTTTTCTTAGAATTTAAATTTCCTCAAAGTTGTCACTCAAACAGCTATCGCCCAAGCAACTAATAGCAACACCATATCAGTGTACTCCAGAGGATAATTAAAAACATAAGTTAAAAATAACTGTATTCTTCAGAATACTCTCACTCTCTTCTTTGCCCCCAGTTAAACTATACCTGATCAGAACATAGGGCATTTAAAGTGAGGGATCACACTCTAGGAAATACATTGAGAAATGGGAGCATAGTCAGAGGAGGGCAGCCAGGCTGGTTAGAAATTCAGAAACTACAGTATAGGAGAATTTATGTAAGAAAACAGCATTGATTAATTTCATAAAAACTTAGTTGTTTTCAAGTATTTGAAGGGCTTTCAGGGGTAAGAGGGACTAGATCTCTTCTACTTGAGCCTACAGTTGAAAAGACCAGGTCAAAGAAAAAGTCTCTTCACCCAAAAAAGTATGTAGATTTTTATGGCCTTTGGTCATGACACTTTTTCAGTCTGATGAAAAAAATTGGCACAAACCTGATATACTAGCAGTTGTGAACCATTGATGTAGACCACTAAATTTTATCTTAGACTTTATGCTGACAAGGGAGTGGCTGTGAAATATAGCTTTAGAATACTGAATCACTGTCTCATTCATTCACTTAACAAGTTTTAAAGTACTTGTTATGTGTAGAGCCCTGCCATAGATAAAGGATGAAAGAAAATGATGAATAAGACTTAACCCTAGTCCTTAAGGGGACTAGTGGAGGTGACAAGATGTGTACACAAATAATTATGCTACAATTTTTGATATGATGACTCAGGTCCAAAATACCTCAGGAATTGATTTGAAAAAAATCCATTCTAATTGGAGAAGTAGAGGTGGTAAGAGGATAAAAGAAGGCTATCTGGATGAGATTCCAGCATCATTTTCATTTCCCCAATATTATGGAGGTTGTTGTAAAGAAAAAGCTTCATTTAACTTATTCCTAATCAGGGTAATAAGAACTTCTCAAGCAGGACCCCAAAGAAAGTTTTGTCACTCTTATCCTAGAGCCCATTTTTGCTTATAGATTTTTCCAAATATAATCAAATATTCCCCCAGGCTTGAACTAATTTCCTAAGGGCAAAGAATTGAGGAAAACCTAACTTGGAATTCTGGGATTTATAGTTCTAGAGATAAAAAAAAATGTCCTTTTTCTGTGCTTGGAAGAGAGACTGTCATGGTAAATTCAATACAAGTACACAGAGAGTGAATGTCATAATTATAATAATGATAATAATATGACAATGATGAATATTAATACTTATTTCCAGACTTGAATATAATACTTAACAAATGTTTCTTAAATGAAAATTTTCCACATATTAGCTATGCACATAAAATCTTCATTTACACAAATATTTAGAGATAATCCTTTCTGAATTGACATCAATACAAGGAACCCTTATTTATTTAAGAAAAAAAAATTAATGATGATCTATAGGTACATTATATATACAGACATATCATAATATATTCTTTTTTAACATTCATTTTAAAATTTTTTTGAGTTCCAACTTCTTTCCTTTCCTCTAGCCTTATTCCCACCCATGGAGAAGGCAAGCATTATACATGTGCAGTCAATATTAGCCATGTATAACTCAAAATGCATTTCACAAGATAAAGTATTATAGAAATGAAAGTTATAATAATTATTTACTTTGAAGTATCTTATTATCCATTTATGTTTTAGAACCTCTTCAGTGCTCTTAAGCTTATTTATTTGCTGTATCACTGTTCTTAGGCTATTGCTGCCCAGGAGAACGGTAACAACAATAAAATATCCTATTTTATTAGGTTTGGCCAACAACAGATGATCTGCTCCTTTAGGGAAAATTTGTTGGTCTGTTAGCCTGACTGCATTCCAATATATCTTATGTGTGTAGGAAATGCCATTCTCTTAGATTTATATACTAATCTACTTACTACCTTGCATTTGAGGGCTAATAGTTCATGTGGAATAATTCATAATGATATTTATGATGATGACGGCTGCTCCATAAACAGCAGAAGCAAAACAATATAATTGAGTCAATGAACTGGAATCTCCAAGGTCTATGGGTTTCACTCCTTTATAAAATACTGATTTGCTTGCAGTCTTGTGAAAATAACTTAACCTCTTAGTTTATAAATATCATTTCATGATGATACATCAGTTGTCAGGTGGGAAGAACATTTCCTTTTGATTTCTTTGGGTTGTTGGGGGTGAATAACTAATCAAACTCATTTTAGAGCACTTTGCAAAGATGATGTGATGTAAAAATGTTTTATAATGCTTTTGACTCTAGTAGGGTAAAAACATTTCTGGAAGAAATATCACTGCACTACTTATTACCCAAACCTGTCCTTCCTTTTCTCAGATCCCTATTTTTCCTTATGTGGCCTCCATCAGGAGCAATGCTCTCTTTCTTCTTCTATCAGTACCCTCCCCATTCTACTTTCTTCAGATCCCTATAGCAGAAAATGACTTTCTTTTCCTCTGTCTCACTCTCTTCTAAGCCACTTGTACTTGATTTAAAATTATATAATTATAATTAGGTTCTTATTGTTTGTGTTGATAGCTGTTTAATTTCCCCTATTAGTTTCTAACATCCTTAAAAGTAGGGAATATTTCATTTATATCTCCCCCAGACCTTTATACAGTTCACTGTACACCTTATTTTACCTTTTAGTTCTAACTATTGAAGAAACTATCAATATAAATTAAGCACATGCTCTGCAACACAGCAGTTTTTGCAAGGTTCCTGTGGAACTGAGATGTTAAATTACTTTGCAGAGATAATACCAGAATGCCAGAGGCAGGACTTGTATCCAGGTCTTACTGACTACTGGTTATTTTGCCAACATTTACCCATAGCCTCTCTGACTCGTCAATAGTAGGAGCAGAAATGGGGAGTGCATATATGATTTCATTGATATAAGGAACTCCCAAGTAAGGAAACTCCCTCTAATCATTCATTTCATTACCTTCTCTGGAAGTTTGTGTC
The DNA here is from genome assembly GCA_011680675.1 of Gymnobelideus leadbeateri. Taxonomy (NCBI): domain Eukaryota; kingdom Metazoa; phylum Chordata; class Mammalia; order Diprotodontia; family Petauridae; genus Gymnobelideus; species Gymnobelideus leadbeateri. The sequence continues at coordinate 713,149 of WOXC01012480.1, forward strand.
TTTGAGAGTGATCTAGAAAGAAAGCACTGAGACATTAAGGGACATACCCAGGGTCATGCAGCTAGTATGTGTTAGGGTTGAGATTGATCCAGGTTTTCCTGACTTTGAGGGTAACTCTTCATTCACTATATGATACTGCCTCTGTGCAGCATATTATAAATGAACATTTTGATTAAGGAGAGTACATAAAATGTCTCGTTCCATCTCAAGGAAGGGTCCACCAGTCATGATGCTAACTGAAGTTGAACTCAATCTGTCTCCAGAAATAATATATTATACTTATATAATACTTTGTGGTTTACAAAGAGCTTTTTAAGACTATCGCTACAAGATCTGGAGTACAAACATAATGTACCCAATTTTATAAATAAAACAAAGACTTTAGGAGGTTATTAGATTTGCTTAAATCATAAATCTAACAAATGGCACAGGATAAAACCTGAGCCTTGGGGATGGCTAGGTGGCCCAGTGAATAAAGCACTGGCCCTGGAGTCAGGAGAACCTGAGTTCAAATTCAGCCTCAGACACTTAACACAAAACTAAGTGTGCAACCTTGGGCAAGTCACTTAACTCCAATTGCCCTGCCTCCCCCCTCCAAAAAGCAAAAAAAAAAAAAAAAAGACCTCAGCCTTGCTTTTCTCATTTCAACTCTAGCATTCTTTCTGCTATGCCTTGAAATTTTCCAGGTAGGACACTCACAGAATTTAGTCTTTACTCTATCTTTAGATAGAGGAAGTTTGAATAAGTGTTGTAGTTTTGCACCAAAAAACTGAATTTAAAAGTGTGAAAGCAAGGGGCAGAGTCAAGATGGCAGAGTAGAAATAGCACTTCCACTGAGCTCCAGCCCACACCACTTCAAAATTATGTAAAAGGGGAACTTTGAACGACCTTTGGAGCTCCAGAAACCACAAAATGACACAGAGAAGCTAACCTCCCACTGAGGATAGCCGGGCAGCCCGGCAGGGAGATGCCAGCTCAGCACTCTGTTATCCTCCAGTGTAGCACTCTAGGAGCTGCCAGCACAGCACTCTGGGAGCAGAGCCCAGGCCAACATGAGTCGCAGTTTTAGCCTGAGGGCAGCCAGACCGTCAGCTGGCTGGAGGGACCCCAAAACATGAGGAGCTGTGGCATTTCCAGAATTATCAACACATGGATGCCTAGGACAAAGTGAAAGGTTAGTGCCCTATGGACTTTGAGATTCGTTGGGAGAATGTGTCTGCTTCTTCCCTTGGGAGCATGAAGCTGCTGAGGAGCAGGTGAAGCTTCACCATATTGCCCTGTTGCAGCTTCAGCTCTTGGCCTGTGAACTATGGTGATCAGTCTGGGGGGGGGGGGTTGTAATCGCCCTTGCTTTACCCTTCTTGGATCTGGATTGCAATCTGGGGTTGAGGTCTTGGGGTGTGTGACCAGCTTGCCAGAGTGTGTGGAGGCTTAACAGAAACCACTCAACTAATACCTCTGGAAGTTGAGAAAACCCCAATGTTTGGGACAGAAGTTCCCTGGGCTAGTGGCAAAGTCCTACTGTGGGAACAAGCCCAAAAGTCAGGTAATTGAGTAGGAACATGCCTAGGGAAATGAAACAAAATAAACAGAAAAATGCAACATTAGACTCCTATTTTGGGGGCAAAGAGAATCAAAGCATGGAACAGGAGGAGGACTGTGAGGTCAGAAACCCTGCACCAAAACTCCAAATAAAAATAGAAGTTGGTTACAGGCCATAGAGGACCTTAAGGAGCAGATAAGAGAAGTGGGGGGAAAATTGGGAAGAGAAATGAGAAAGAAGCAAGAAAAATATGAAATGACAATCAACAGCCTGACTGAGGAAAATAATACCTTAAAAAGAGACTAACTCAAATGGCTAAAAAGGATCAAAAAGGCAATGAGGAGAAGAACTCCTTAAAAAGCCAAATGTTCCAGATGGAAAAAGAATCTCAAAAGCTCACTGAGGAGATTCATTCCTTCAGAATCAGACTGGAGCAAATCGAAGCTAGTGAATTTATGAGAAATCGAGATGCTATTAAGCAGATCCAAACAAATGAAAGAATAGAATGCAATGTGAAATATCTCATGGGAAAAACCACTGACCTGGAAAATAGATCCAGGAGAGATAATTTAAAAATTATTGGACTACCTGAAAACCATGATCAAAGAAAGAATCTATAAATCATCCTTCAAGAAATTCTCAAGGAAAATTGCCCTGATGTTTTAGAACCAGAGGGCAAAATAGGGGTTGAAAGAATCCACAAATCACCTCCTGAAAAAGGTCCCAAAAAGAAAACTCTTAGGAATATTGTAGCCAGGTTCCAGATATACCAGATCAAGGAGAGAATATTACAAGCAACCAGGAAGGAACAATTTCAGTATTGTGGAAACACAGGATAACACAGGATCTGGCAGCTTCTACACTGAGGGATGGAAGGGCATGGAAAATGATATTCCATAGGTCAAAGGACCTGGGATTAAAACCAAGAGTCACCTACCCAGCAAGACTCAGTATTATGTTTCAGAGGAAAATTTGTAATTCAGTGGAATAAAGGACTTTCAAGCATTCTTGAAGAAAAAACCAGAGTTGAACAGAAAACTTTTAATTCAGATACAAGAAGCAGGAGATGCTTGAGAAGGTAAACAGGGAAAAGAAATGACTATGAAGTTATCAAAGTTGAACTCTTTACATTCCTATAAGGAAAAATAATAACTCTAACTGATGAAACTTTTGTCAATGTGAAAACAGTTGAAGAAGGGTATTGGGCACATGAATACATTCATGAATGTGTGTATATATGTTTTCAGGTATACATAGATAGAGGGCACAGGTCAAATAATAGGAAGAGATGATACTTAAAATGTGAGGTTAAGAGGTGAGAGAGTAATGTGGTGAGGGGTAATGGGGAGAGACAATGGGGTGAACTGTCTCATGTAGAGGATGCAGGGGAAGGTGGTTGCAGGGGAGGGGAAGAACAGGAAGGCAAAAAGGCAAAACCATATTCTCATTGAATTTGGACCAGGGAGAGAATGACATGCATACTAAATAGGGTGTCCCACCCTACAGGAGCATAAGGGGAGGGGGATGGGGGAAGGTGGTGTAGGGGAGGGCAAGCTGGTTGGGGAGGGATGTTGGAAGCACCCACTTTTGAAAAGGGACAGGATCAAGGTGGGGAGAGCACCAGGTGGAAGGTGGGATGGGAGGGAGGGAAATATGGTCAGTCTTTTACAATATATCTACTATGGTAATGTTTTGCATAGCTACACATGTACAGCATATACTGAGTTGCTTATCTTCCTTTTAAAATCAATTTTAAAAAATATATATAAATACTATGATTAATACTATTTTGCATATAATTCAGAGATAAGACATGCAGGTAATGGGGAGTGGGGATTCACCTTACCCTATTGGAAAATTCGAAGGGGGTATGGGAGAAGTGATGGGAGAGAGCAGATTAGATCAGGGTATATCCTGTATGACTGTTATTCTGGGGTGGTGGGTAGGGGAAAAATGGGGAAAAATTGTAACACAAAATCTGACAGAAATGAATAATGTAAACTGTAAGTTAATAAAGCATTTGGAAAAAAAGTGCAAAAGCATAAAATAAAATAAAATAAAATCCAAAGTTTAGAAGCTGTATGTTTATTTTTCTTAAAACACATGTACACACACACACACACACACACAGAACAGCATAAGCATCCAACCATCTCAGGAATATACTATTTTTCCTTTAATATCCAGCACAACTTATTATGTGTTTCTTATGGTTCATTAAAAATATCTTCCAGGATTTTTCTTCTCTGGGGGAAGAATAGTCTATTGAGATTAACAGCTATCTCACCAGAGCGTCTTTTCAAAGAGGTACAGAAATAAATCAGAATCAGATAGCACAATGAAATCAGTGAACTACAACACAGAACATCTTATACAGGCACTGGAGTGTTATTCCCACACAAACTCCTTACCTCCTCCTCATTTGTATGTTTGATGCCTTGCCATGAAACCATAGTAAGTCTTAAACAACATATATAAGTCATATCTAGGAGGAATTGCTTCCTCTTCTGAGGCCTTGGAGCCCAGGCATGAATAGGTTTGGCTTTTCAAACAATGCTGTGAATATTTCATAAGTTAAGAAATTTAATAAGTTTCAAGACAGCGAAATCACAGGAGGATTGGTCCTGCAATGCCTGTACTGGGCTTCAGGGAAGGTGTGCTTATTTAAACATATCCAAAATCAGTTTTCAGGTATGGAATACACAACCTGGTCCCCTGATCCTAGTCTGATCTTTTACAACTATAGAATTCTTTTATATGGTGTAGTTCATTTCTATATGGTCTGAAGATGAATTATGGGTCAAAGAACATGAGAACACAACTGCCCACACAATGAAGTCTAGCAAAACAGCTTCTCTATAGGAGAGTAATACTGCTAATAATTCTAGCTAGCTTTTACAGAGCACTTTAAGATTTGCCAAGCACTTTATAAACGTTATTTCATATTATCTTTACAGTAACCCTGAGAAGTAGGTGCTATTATTATCCACATTTTATAGATGAGGAGAAACTGAGGCTGGCAGAGGTTAAGTTATATGCTTAGACATAGCTATTATATTTCTGTGACAATATTTAAACCCATGTTCGTGATTCCAGTTCTAACATGCTGTTCACTGGAGCATCTGGCTATGTCTGTAGACACCAAAAGAGCTTTGTATTATGTATAAAATATGGTATATTAGTGAATGTCACAGTTTAAATCATTGGCAGTCATTTACACACATACATACACAAAGATTAGTTTTTGCTGTTTCTTGATCTTTCAGACCCTAATAGACTGCATTTCTGAAGTGTTTATTAGATTTGCATAGCATTAGAGGGAATCTTAGTTCCCAGAAAAAAATGAAAATATTGTTTTTTCAAAATTTTGAAACTGTTAACTAGATTTCTCAATCAATAAATAATGATTCATGGAGTCAAGATAGTGGAGAAGAAACAGCACTTCTGTGGAGCTCTGGCCCACACCACTTCAAATTTATGTAAAAGGGGGACTCTGAACAACCTCTGGAGCTACATAACCCACAAAATGACACAGAGAACCTGACCTCATGCTGAGGACAGCCTGGCAGCCAGGCAGGGAGTGGCCAGCACAGCACTCTGGGAGCCCAGCCCAGGACCCTGTGAGTCAGAGGTTTTAGCCTCAGGGTGGCCAGACCAGCAGCCAGCTGGAGGGACTCCAGAAAACCAGCAGTTATGGTGTTTCCAGTATTATCAAAACATAAATGCCTAGGAAAAAGTGAGAGGTCAAAGCCCTATGGACTTTGGAACTGGTTGGGAGAGAACATTAGCCTCTTTCCCTGGTGGTGAGAAGCTTCTGAGGAGCCAGCACAGCTTGCACCCCATTGCCATGTTGCAGTTTCAGCTCCTGGCCTGCAGACTGTAGGGGGGATTGGGCGATCAGTGTGTGTGTGGGGGGGTGGAAATCGCATTTGCTTTAACTTCCCTGGATCTGGACTGTGGTCTGGGCTGGAGGTCTTGGAGTGTGTGACCAGCTTGCCAGAGAATAGGGAGGCTTCAGAGAGGTGCCCAACTAATACCTCTGGCAGCTCAGAAAACCCCAGTGTTTGGGATTAAAGCTCCCCTGGCTGGTGGCAGAGTCCTACTGTGGGAACAAGCCCAAAAGTCAAGTAATTGAGTGGCAACATGCCTAAGCAAAGGAAACAAAATAAACAGAAAAATTCAACATTAGACTCCTATTCTTGGGGCAAAGAGGATAAAAGCATGTAACAGGAGGAGTGGGAGGTCAGAACTCCTCCACCAAAAGCCCCAAATAAAAATAGGAGTGGGTTAAAGGCCACAGAGGACCTTAAGAAACAGATAAGAGAAGTGGGGGAAAATTGGGAAGAGAAATGAGAAAGATGCAAGAAAAGTATGAAATGAGAGTCAACAGCCTGACTAAGAAAATAACACCTTAAAAATAGACTAACTCAAATGGCAAAAGAGGCTCAAAAAGACAATGAGGAGACGAATGCCTTAAAAAGCCAAATTTGCCAGATGGAAAAAGAATCTCAAAAGCTCACTGAGGAGATTCATTCCTTTATAGTTAGACTGGAGCAAATGGAAGCTAGTGACTTTATGAGAAATCAAGATGCTGTTAAGCAGATCCAAACAAATGAAAGAATTGAAGTCAATGTTAAATATCTTATGGGAAAGACCACTGACCTGGAACATAGATCTAGGAGAGATAATTTAAAAATTATTGGACTACCTGTAAGCCATGATAAAAGAAAGAACCTAGAAATCATCCTTCAAGAAATTCTCAAGGGAAATCGCCCTGATGTTTTAGAACCAGAGAGCAAAATAGAGTTTGAAAGAATCCACTGATCACCTCCTGGAAAAGATCCCAAAATGAAAGCTCCTAGGAATATTATAGCCAAGTTCCAGAATCCCCAGATCAAGGAGAAAATACTCCAAGCAGCCAGGAAGAAACAATTTCAATATTGTGGAAACACAATCAGGATAACACAGGATCTGGCAGCTTCTACATTGAGGGATGGAAGGGCATGGAATATGATATTCCAGAGGGCAAAGGAGCTGGGATTAAAACCATGAATCACCTACCCAGCAATACTGAATATCATGTTTCAGGGCAAAATATGGTCATTCAGTGGAATAGAGGACTTTCAAGCATTCTTGAAGAAAAAAACAGACTTGAATAGAAAATTTGACATTCAGACGCAAGAAGCAAGAGAAGTTTGAGAAAGTAAACAGGGAACAGAAACCATAAGGAAATTATCAAAGTTGAACTATTTACATCCCTACTTGGAAAAATGATAACTATAACTGATGAAACTTTTCTTAGTATGAAAATAGTTGAAGAAGGGTATATGGGCATATGAATACATATGTGAATGTGTGTATGTATGTTTACAGGTATGCATAGATATAGGGCACTGGTCGAATTTAATGGGAAGGGATGATACTTAAGGGCTGAAATTGAGAGATAAAAGAGGAATATAGTAAGAGGAGATGGGGAGAGACAGAGTGGCATAAACTATCTCATCTGGAAGAGTCAAGGGTAAGTGGTTGCAGGGGAGGGGAAGAATAGGAAGGCAAAAAGGCAAAACCTTATTCTCATTGAATTTGGCTCAGGAATGACATATATACTAAATGGGATAGCTCACCTTACAGGAGAATGGGGGGGAGGGCCATAGGGTGGATGATGGAAGGGAAGGCAGGCTGGGGGGGTGAGGGAAGTTGGAAGCACCCACTTTTGAAAGGAGATAGGTTCAAAGTGGGAATGGACCAGGTCTGAAGTGGGATAGGAAGGAGGGAAATGTAGTCAGTCTTTTACAACATATCTACTATGGTCATGTTTTGCATAAGTATACATGTACAGCATATACTGAGTTGCTTATCTTCCCAGAGGGAGTGGGTGGCAAGGGAGGAGGGGGATGGGTCTGGAATTTGAACTTTTAAAATCAATTTTTTTTAAAAAAATATATCAATACTATGATTAATACTCTTTTGCGTGTAATTAGGAGATAAGATGTGCAGGCATTGGGGCATGGGGAGTCACCTTGTCCTACTGGAAAAGTCAAAGTGGGTATTGGAGAAGAGATGGGCTACAGCAGATTGGATGAGGGGATATCCTGAGGGACTGCTATTCTTGGGTGGTGGGTAGGGGAAAAATGGGGAAAATTTTTTTAACTCAAAATCTGATGGAAATGAATGATGCAAACCAGACGTTAATAAAGCATTTGGAGAAAAAAAATACATGAATAGCCCTCTGGTAAAACAAAACAAAACAAAACAAAATAAAATAAGCATTCATTATTTACTATCTTCCAGGAAATGTGCTAGGTGATGGGAATACAAATAAAGAGCAAAAACTGCTGCTACCTCTTAGAAGCTTGCAGTCTAATGGAAGAGACAAAATATAGAATATGTCTCAAAAGTCGTAATAGAATTTTAAGGTTAAAACTTTATCTACACTAAGACATTTGGGACACTCTTATATGTAGAATGTATAATATAAATAAAGATTAGGTGGAAGTTAATCTTAGAGGGGATGAATTAAAATCTCTGTGTGTGTATGTGTGTGTGTGTGTGTGTGTGTGTGTGTGTGTGTGTGTGTGTGGTGTGTATGTGAGAACCAGGAAAGACTCTTGGAGGAAGGGTACTTATACTAGGTTGTAAAGAAAGCCATGGGGTCAAAGGATCAGAAATTGTGAGGAAAGTAATTCTAGGCATGAGGAAAACAAAACAAAACAAACAAACAAAAAAACATCCAAAGACACAGAGAGATTTGAGAAGCCATGCTATGAAGATGGAGCAACAAGCAGGCTATTAAAGTTAGATCACAGAGTGCCTAGAGTGCAGTATTATGTAAAAAGATTTGAAAGATAGGAAGAGGCCAGGATACAAAAAGCTTTAATAGGGAGTCACTGAAGCTTATTGATTTGAGAGTGAGGATAGGGATGGGGTGAGGATATATGAGACTGTCCAACCTATACTTTAGCATAATCACTTTGGTACCTGTATGGAGTATGGATTACATAGTGTAGAAATTTGAGGCAGGATGACTGATAAGAAGGTTATCCTAATTGCCTAGGTGAGAGGCAATGACTCTTTGAACTTGCTAGTATGGTGGTCATACAATCTGAGATAAGGAAATATATGTGAGAGATATTATAGAGAAAGAAATTAAACAAGATATGTGGAATGAGTGAGAAAAAGGAATCATGTTTAATACAGAAATTAAGACCCAGCTAACTTGAAGGATGGTAGTGAACTTGAAATTAATAGAAAGTTGGGGCAGCTAGGTGGTGCAGTGAGTAGAGTGCTGGCCCTGGAGTCAGAAGGCCCTGGAGTCAGAAGGACCTGAGTTCAGATCCGGCCTCAGACACTTAACACACACACAAATAAAAACCTAGTCGTGTGACCTTGGGCAAGTTACTTAACCCCAATTGCCCTAAAAAAAAAAAAAAGAAATTACTAGAAAGTTGAGGAGGGGATGGTTTTGGTTAACTGACCTTAGTTAATGACCTTCTATCATATGCCAGGTGACAACTCCAAAGAAATATCAATTTTCTATTCTATGGAAAGAAATACATCTTCATAAAAAATAGATCGGAATGTATGACTCATAAAAAAAAGTTGATCTGTGAAGGTAAGTATAGATTTCCATATTAAAATTAAAACTTGCCAAATAAATTGAGAGTTCATACATTAAACTGTCATAACAATGTATTTTATTACTGCAACACATGGAAGTTTAATGGATATACTTTGGACTTGGAGTCACAAAGTGTTGAATCCTACCTCTCATTAAACACCTAGCTTTCTGGCAAACCATTTAACCTCTCTGTGTTTTCATATGTGAAATGTTAGGATTCTATTGCATTTAAGTAGTAGTCAAAATAAGAATTAAGAACCTGAAGATATGATGATCTATTTTAAATCTAAATGGAGGAAAAATTATGGTTCACTATATCTTTGAGCAGCATTACATAATTTACTTTTTTCATCCTCTAGAATCATGAGGAAATCAAAGATTTGTGATCATATCTGGTGGAATATCTGTGGAATCTGAAATTTTCATTAGTATCTTTTGAGTCACACTTTATAATGACAGGAAGAGTTCATTAATGGCAAAGTCCTAGATGAGAGCCATTCTCATAGTTTGAGTCAATAATCATGGACCCAAATGAGTCTCGGTCATTAGCAAAAATAAAATCAATACTGAAAGAAGAAAGACTTGCTTTTGTGGCCATAATTAGAATGGAAGATTAGTATAATGGATAGAATGTAGGACTTGCAGTCAGAAAGTGCCAACTGAGTTCAAATACCATTTCTAAATCTTGTTAGTTATTATGTATGACTATAGTGAAAAGAACTTGGCATTTAAGATTTATACATGTATGTGTGTACATGTGTATAAATATATGAATGCATTCTGCTCAAATAATAGAATCTTATAAAAAACACATTGAATTTAGCACGAAGTCTGAATCATGTTTTAAGCCAAAAACTCAAATTTTCTGCTGGGTCATAAGCAGATTACCTTCTGTGTTAGAGGCACAATATTTCAACTCAGACTCGGTTTACTCATCTGTAAAATAATGAAATACCACTAGTGGCATATGACTAGTCCAGGAAGCTTATGACTCACAAATTTTCATAAATTTCCTACCATGCATCAAATTTTGGGGCCTTTATTTTGGAGCATTAATGCCTGAATTAGAGGATAAATGAATCAGTTCTCATTTATGCCCTTTAAATCTAGTCTTCTTCAACCCCCAGACCTGGGTTTTATTCTATCTTAGCTGTTATAGCTGGACACCAGGGCCTGGCCAACCTGAGAATCTTGCCATTTATCCTTCTGGAAACAGTGAAATTTGTAATCTTACCTTACAGGGTTATCCTAAAGTTTTAAAAAAAAGATGTACATAAAAGTACTAGACAAATACCAGTTATTATTAATTCAAAAGAGTATGCTCAGACTCTGAAGGCAATCCCCAAAGACAAGTCCTACAAATATTTTCAGTGTCAGCATCATAGGATTAAATGTAAAACTTTCTTAGGTTATTACTTTGTAGGATACATATTTAGGGATGCATGGTTTGATTTTTGCCTCCTTAAATGAGTCAATCATTAAACATAATTTACATTGTGTTTATGTGTATATATGTAATAATTATGCTAGAGATTTAAATTTTGTAGAACAAACATAATATTTATAATAACTCCTTTTCATTCTAGATAACCTTATTAAAATAGACATTCTTAATGCAGATGGATATCATTTGAGAAAAGAAAGAGTCTCAGAAGGAACCTACTTTTGTAAACTTTCAAGCACAGGATCAATACAGAATAAATTCTGAGTTCTTACTGTTCTTGGGCTTTGGGGAAGTTTGAAAAAGTCACAGATACAGGAGACACCTGAAATACTTGTGGACAGAGAAAGTTTAAAAAATTATTTCTATCCAGTACACCATTAATCAGTCTGTCAACAAACTTTTGCTAAATATCTACTTGGAAGTCCATATACAAAAAATGAGACAGCCTTTGCTCTCTAGGAGATTAAATTCTCCAGGGAGTTAAGACACATTTCAGGGAAAAGAGTTTTGGTTTAGCAGTCAAAGGAATTGTTAGTGCAGCCACAGAGTTTCTAAGCAAGAGGTAAATTAGGATGTATTGGGAAGGAAGGAGGGGTTGGAGGCAGAGTGAGTGATATGACTCCAGCAAGAAAGATGATGGCATGACCAGGCATTGGCATCCAGCTATATGGCTGAAATAGAATGAAGTCAAGGTCTGGGGATTTAGGAAGACCAGATTTAGAGGACTGAGATAACAACTGATTAATTTATCCTCTAATCCAGGCATTAATTCATAATATAATATTATCTAATAGTTCCCCCAAATGAAGGAATTAGTATTTGGGTGGGAAATTAATCAATACTTGTGGAACAAAAAGTGTCCTCGATTGGGTGGAACCCAATGTGTACACATACACATGCAAGAGAGAAAAAATTTGGGAAACTCAAACCAGAGTTGTCACATTTCCTCTTGATAATGAGCCCTACCCAACTCTTTCCTTCTTTTTCCTCGTATGTGATCACTGTCTCCGCAGTATTGTAAGAGCTGATTTAATAAATTAGAAATAACCATTTTCCTATTTAGGACTTGGCTTATCCCTTGATCAATTTGCATTTCATCAAAAAACTGGTACTACATCTGGCCCTGTCTCTATGTATGCTGGTGATTCTCACTATCCTTCATCACGCATATCCAAATTGTTGCCAAGACTTACCATTTCTACCCTCCCAACATCTCTCACATATAGTCCCTTCTTTCTACATCCACAGCCATCATCCTGGTGAAAACTCATCAATCCACACCTGGGCTGTTATAATAGTACCCCACTTGAACTCCCTTACTGCAGTCTCTCCCCTCTCCAAAGCATTCTCCACATAGATGCCAAAGTGATTTTCCTAAAGCAGAAGTTTACCAGGTGATAGTCATGCTCATTAAAATGCAAGTGTGAGAATTCCTGAAACATAGCCCCCAGTATAGAGCAGTAGAGATTTCTCAGACAGTGAATTTAGTGCCTAGTACATAGTATGTAGTTGATAACTAGTTGTTGATTTGACTTCTATCCAGAAAAGAAGTATTTACCAGGTAGTGTCCTGTTCAGAGGTTATTTCTCCAGGGACCCCAAGTTCATTCAACAAGCCTTCCGCAACCACTTACCTTATACCAGGCATTATGCTAGGCACTGGAGATAGAAAAAATAAAATGGTAACTAACTTCAAAGTACATATGTTTCCTGGGAGAGAAAGAGACCACATATCACTCTATGTATATAAAACATACAGGGAAGGAACTAGACCTTGGATTTATTAGTGCTGTATAAGGGACTTCTGCATGAAGAAACTCTGTCTATTGATGCAGGAACTTTCTCTACAACTTAATAGTTTGAAACAACTGTCTATATTGTCTAAATGACTTGCCAAGGGTCACATAGGGTCAGAGGAAAGACTTAAACTATGGTCTTTCTGGTTTCTACACCAACTATCTATCCACTATATCACATTGCCTTCATACACATGATTGTATAATATATAATTATCGGACATAATCATATATCAATTATATATCAAATCATATTATATATTCAGCAAAATTATATATCATTATTATAATAAATATTTACATATAATACATATGTACAGTATTATATATATACATATGATAGAAAGATGGATAAATGATAGACATCTTGGTCCTAGCAGCTAGGGGGACCAAGCTAGGCTTCCTGTGCAAGGTAGCACTTGGAACTAAATTTTTTAACAGGAGTAGGGATTCCATGAAGTGGAGGTAAGGAGAAAGTATATTCAAGGCAGAATGAGATAGAATAGAATGTAGAGCTTGTGAAGGCAAATGTTGTTTTGCTACAAGAAATGACAAGTAGGATGATTTCAGAAAGACATGGAAAGACGGGGCAGCTAGGTGGCGCCATGAATATAGCACCGGTCCTGGAGTCAGGAGGACTTGAGTTCAAATCTGGCCTCAGACACTTAACACAAAAACTAGCCATGTGACCTTGGGCAAGTCACTTAACCGCAGTTGCCCTCCAAAAAGCAAAAAAAAAAAAAAAAGACATGGAAAGACTTACATGAACTGATGCAAAGTGAAATGAGCACAACCAGGAGAACATTGTACATAGTAACAATAATACTATGTGATAAAGTACTGTTAATAATTTAGCTAATCTCAACAATGCAATGATCTAAAACAGTCCCAAAGGACTCATGATGAATCATGCTGTCTCCAGAGAAAGAACAGATATTGACTGAATATAGATTGAAGATCATTTTTTACTTTCTTCAATTCTTTTTTTTTATTTGAGTCTTCCTATACAAAATAATTAATATGGACATGTTTTACATGATTCCACATGTATAACCTATATCAGATAGCTTACTGTCTCTAGCAGAGAAGAGGGGAGAGAGGGAAGGAGGAATAGAATTTGGAACTCAAAACTTAAAAAAATGTTAAAATGTTTTAACAAGTAATTGTGGAAGAATAAAATATTATTAAAAATGTACAATAAGACTAGAAATGCAAGGGAGGGGGGCACAATTTATAGGTCCCCTAAAGCCAGATAAGTTTGTATTTTATCCTAGATGCAAGATAGTGACATTAGAGTTTCTCAAGCAAGGGAATGCCATACTTCTTCTTTAGGAATGATCAATCTGCCAGCTGTGTGGAAGATGAATTGGAGAGAGGAAAGACAGGAGGGTCAATTACAAGATTATTTCAACAGTCCATTGAAAAGGGACTGGAGTAGTGTGATGTTTAGATGAGTGGAGATAAAGGGTTGAATACAAGAAATATGGTGGAATTCAAGGCAATAAGACTTAATGAGTGGACAAGAAATTGAGGGAGAAAGAAGAATTGAAGATGTCTCTGAGCTTGCACCCTGGTAGCTAGAAGGAAAGTGGTATCCTTCATAGAAACAGAGAAATAAGGAAGGAGGGGGGTACAAAAAAGCATATGTAAGTCCTTGATTTCCAAAGGTTTATGGTCCATTTAGGAATACAAGACACTTATCCAAATAGCTGCAATGAAATGTAAGTAAACACAAGGTATCAAACATAATACATTATCCAAGTTTTTAATCAAAGAACTTTCTAAGAGCTTCTGAGCAAGTATGGCCGTGTTTCTTGAAACTAGAGGAACAAGGATTATATCTACAATATAGGAGGATGAAAAAGGGCCCTGTGGGGGGAAAAAGGAGACAAAATGTTGGTAGAGTTATCCCACTAGTATTTCTAAGAGAATTTCAAACCACAGTGTGGTGCTATGAATATGGGGGGACTTCATTTGTCACTCTAGAGATTGGGACTTAACCAGGGAGGGTAAATTATATCCATTGTTTATAAGTTACAGAGAATACTTCATATGTGTTTCCACATTATTTCTAAACCTCAGTGAATCCTTTTATATATTTCCTCACTTTGTTGTGTGGAAGAATAAAGAATATCCTTTACACAATGTATACTTTATTATCTTAAGTGTTTTTATGTGATCCAAGAAATTTATTTTACCTATATTTATGGAAACTAAGACACAAGCTATAGTGTGATATTATGGGTTTATGATGTAGTCATCAGGATTGGATGCAATTCAGATTAGATTCTCAGTGCTTATTAGTAGATAAAATAGTCCCTGTTACCCTGTTACTTGAAAGGGGCTGATAATTTATCAAGTAGCTTGGAAGGTTTAGTTAGGGGCAGTCATGGAAGTGGGCAAAGCAAACAGACATAAAAGACTAAAACTTGTGACCTCATTAACACTAAGCTCTGACCAACTGAGCTAATGTGCTGTGGGCAAAGTCTTTGCCCCACTGATTATGTTTTAGCCGAGGCCTGTAATTTTTCATGGTGGTTAGATAGCTCAATTCGAGTTTATATCCTGCTTCTGATACTCATTAACTGAGTAACCAGAGATTAATTTGGTTATGTCTGTGAGCCTCAGTTCTTCATTTCTAAAATAAGGATGATAATACCAGCAGTATCTATCTCATAGGATTGTTATGACTTAAATGAGTTAATGCATCTAACGTTCTTTGGGAACTTCAGAGTTCTATTTGAAAGTTAGTTGCTATTTTATTCTGTCATTTCCATTGAGCCAAAGCACCTAATAAATACATGCATACTGTATTTCACTGCATAATCATTGCAGATTTTATGCCAGTTTCATTTAGCAAAAAAGTAGGCTGTAACCATCATGTGAAACTTGAAAAAGTTGTGCTGGCATTACTTAAAGATCACCCATTACTAAACTGTCTTTGGTGTAAGACTAGGATGCGCTGAATACTCATGAATATATGTTATAATTGAATACTAACAATGCGCATGGGCTGAGAATTCTAGGCTCTTGGCTTAAGAGATAAATGTGTATCCATATGCCACTGGTGAATACATTGCTGCTCTGCTTACCTTTTAAGTGGCATGATGAGCAGAATCATATTGTGTGATGATTATGAGATGAAATATTATAAACCAATTTTTGGACTGAAGAAAAGAGGGTGCAATAATTATGCAGTGGCAATGATTATGTGGTGAAATATAGTAGTCATGGGTAGAAATAAGAAAAGCTTGTGATAACTAAAGTATCCAAAACTAAGCAGAAACATATAATAAGCATTTCAAGAAAGTTTCCTATTTGTTTTTATACTTAAGGAATTTATTTAGTATGAAAACGATAGGATTTAAGAATATTTAAAAATTACTTCAATATTTGAGTTCTAGTTCTAAATAGACATAATTTACTGTTCAAAGAGAAAAAAAATCCATGTACACATTTCTTTATTGCTATTGCATTTGCTTAATGTATTTAAAAAGCTCTGTGTGTATTCAACAAGATGATCGAGTGGCTTGAGAATGCCATTTATTCTTTTGTAATGGAAAGTGATCATAATACAAATGGTGTAACATTTCTGTGAAACATTTTAATATTCCTTTCTTATAGAAAGTTCTTAATAAACATGATCATAAACCAAATAATAAGGCAGTTGCTTCATCTATGACCAAAATGGCTTTATTTTGGTTATATCAGTGGCCTAGTGCTTATCAAGTGGAGTTCCTGCCTCATTAGCCTGGAAGAGTACCTCTATAATCCGATATTAACCAGTCTATCTACATACATCTCTTATTAGTCCTCTAACTCAAGTTTCAAACTAGATGATGTCTATCTCCTGTTCCTGAAATGGATTCTGTCCTTTTCTGACATCTGAATGTGTCATTTAAATCTCAACTTAAAATTCTTCTTATCCAGGGAGACTTTCTTTATGACTTCATTAGGGAATGACTTTTCCCTCCTCAGTTCTTTCATGGAATTTTATATTTCCCTTATGCACTTATGAGTTTTTAACATTATAATTATTTTCATCTTTGTCAAATCCTTTTGCTAAAATGTAACCTCCAGCAAGACAGGAAAAATCTTTTTAAATCTTTGCACTTCCCTCAGCACAGAGGCTAGAAGAGCGTTCTGCACATAGTAGCTATTATAGAAATGTTTGTTGAATTAAATTTTATACTTTTTTTAAAAAAGAACTTTAAAATCTAAAACTTTCTAACATGCTGCAACCTTGTTGTGTTCCCATAGGAATTAGGTTGATTGTTACCTAGTGAGATTTTAAGAATTCTACATCCTGGGGTGGCTAGGTGGCGCAGTGAGTAAGAGTGCCAGCCTCGGAGTTGGGATGACCCGAGATCGAATCCAGCCTCAGAAAATGAGCACCCACACATAAATAATGACTAGCCGTGTAACCTTGAGCAAGTTACTTAACCCCAATTGCTTTAAAAAAATTCTACATTCTTTTAAATCTTTTTTCCCCTCTTTTCCCCTTTTATTTTGAGGTTTACTTAATTTTGTGCTGCTATTGAAATCACCATTGGAATTTTTTCCCTTCTAATTAAAGGAATTCTGGTATTTATCCAACACTGAAGCTTTCTTTTTATTTTCAGTTCCCTTGCCCCAACTCAGAGCTTTTGCTCCTGGAATTTCTTTCTATATTTCAAAGGGATGTTTTTATTCCCTATCTCTATTCAACAACACAACATTAAGTAGTATTGTTGAGATGCTATGGAAAGATGCATGAAAAATAACTGCTTTTGGTTTCTACAACTACCTAGGAAGGCACTTTGCACTCCCAACTCTCTCTTAAAACTCAGCTTTCTAGAAATCTTACAGCTGTTTAGACACTCTACAATTAGAAGCTCAATTAACTTAAAATTGACAACAATTCCCCTTCCTCTACTTTTCACAGCCCTGTGGCCTTTTATTTTTTTCCCTTTGGTATAGTCTAGGTCAGATTTTGTTAATTTCTCTCCCTGACATCGAGTGCCTACGAAATTTTAGCAATAACAT